>CM046470.1:19977465-20478856 GCA_025506415.1 Flaveria robusta
AGAGGAATGCGAATGACCTTTTCATGGCATATGACTTCTGCCTGCTTCTCAGACAGCCAATCCATACCCACAACCACGTCAAATCTCCCAAGTGTAATGGGCATGAGATCGATATCAAAGGTATGCCCAGCGAGTTCTATCTTACAACCCTTAAGGATGTGCGTAACGGATATTTGCTTACCATCAGCTAATTCTACGGTATACTTAGAGTCCAACGCAGAAGGCATACCACTTAGGAGACTACAGAATTTAGTAGAACTAAAACTCCTATCCGCTCCAGTATCAAACAGTACAGAAGCAAAACGACCATTAATAGGAAATTTACCAGTAACCGTAGTAGGATCGTTTAGAGCCTCACCTGATCCCATGACAAAGGCTCTCCCTTTTGCTCCACCATTGTTGCCACCATTATTGTCACCATTGCCCCCATTATTGTTATTACCACCATTTCCATTGCCATTACCATTTCGTTTTAATTGAGGGCAATTTCTCTTGTAATGCCCCTCTTTTCCACATTCAAAGCAACCCTTAGGCGTTTCATGGGGCCGCTGGGACTGCTGAGGCTGCTGGGGCTTCTTCATCAACTCCCCACGACAATCCTTTGCCGCATGTCCAACCTTCCCATAACGCTGGCATCGAAAGCTATCACACCTGCCAGTGTGGTGATAGTTGCATCGGTTGCATTTGGGGTTTTTCCCCACATAACCATCTGGTCCTTGAGTTGGGGCAGACGATTGGTTGAAGTTGCAATTGTCATCAAACCTCCTTTGTTGCTATTGTTGTTGAGGCTGTTGTTGCTGAGGTTAACTACCAAACATCGATCCCTTGCTGGCATTACTTTCCCACTTGCGTTTATTGTCGGGCATGCTTGTCACAGCGCCCCGCTTAGGTAACTTCCCTTGCTCCACTGCTTGATCAGTGAGTTTATGAGCCAATCGAATGACCTGTTGTATAGTAGGGAGATTTGCAGCGGTCACCATACTTTGAATTTCCGGCACCAACCCACGTAAGTAGAGCTCAATTCATCGGCTCGGCGGGTCAACCAAGCCAGGACAGAGTGTAGCTAGCTCATGAGACCTAGTAGTGTAAGCTTCAATGTCAGATCCTTCCATCTTTAATTTCCAGAACTCGGCTTCTAGTTTCTGAACTTCATTACGAGGGCAGTATTCCTCTGTCATCATCGTTTTGAATTCATCCCATGGCAACGCGTTTGCCATCGCCTGGCCAAGCATCTGCACTTGCGCATTCCACCACGTGAGTGCTGCACCCTCAAGTGTCCCCGTGGTGAATTTCACCAGGTCCACCGCTGGACAGTTGCATTTGGCGAAGACTGATTCAGTCTTCTCGAACCACCTCACGAGCCCTACAGCTCCCTCAAATCCACTATAGGTATGGGGCTTGCAATCCATAAATGCCTTGTAAGTACACCCAGGTGGTCCTGTATTCACATGATAGAGTATTTAAATCGAACCGAATGAATTTATCACTTAACGGAATATTTGCGTAATCGATGACTAAAGTCACCGTTTACCTCCAACCTGGGCGGGTTGAGTGTTCAATGCCGCCTGCACATGCTGATTAATCAGGGCAGCTAATTCAGCTGGGGTCATGTTCACGGTGCCAGCGCCACGTCTACCGCCACGCCCACGGCCACGTCCACGTCCACTGCCTCGGCCGTCCATATTTCACTTTACATTTACAAACACAATAATGAGTAATATCCAACATATTAATCTCATTGAAGTATGGTAAATAATAAGAAATAATGTACTGCCACAACCACAACATTTATAACCAAAATAATAACTTAACATAAATAAATTATAAGTAACTCACAAAATATCCAATCAATGTCAAATTTTCAAGTTTTCAGTTGTGTGGGAAACAACCCTTCCCACATAGGTTTTAAAAAAAACGCTATGCAGTCTAGATCATATAAATAGAAAAGAATCAATCAAACAAATCCGATCCATCACTATCTCTGCCGTTTGGGGCTTCTTCGGGCTCTTCCTCGGGGTCTTCATCAACATCTTCTACTGGTGCAGGATGGTCCACAATCTGTAGTGCTGCAAACTGTGCCTCCAATCCGGTCAACCTATCCTCCACACCTACATTATGAAGCTCCTGCTCGTCCATACGCTCCACAAGCTGCATCACAGTACCAGTCAGGGTATGATGTCCAGTAATAGCCATCGAGAGTCGGTCTTGGAGTGTCTCCACTAGTAGGCGTAGCTGGCGCACTTCGTATGCTAAAGTGGAGTTCTCGTCAGTGAGTACTTTGATACGCCGACGCTCAGTGTCAAGAGTCGCAACTAAAGCTGCCACAGCCTGCTCGAGAGGAATGTCAAGTGAGGGAAGAGCAGGTGTCGTAGAGGCAGTAGCTGACCTGGTCCTAGGTCCAGTAGTAGCAGGGCCTGGGACCCGCTCCCTGTAAACCATACGTTTCACATAGGTAGCATAGTATCTCCAATCTCGAGGAGGATCGAGCCCGGGTGACACAAATGGCTGGTCCAAATCTATCTCTCTAGAAGGGTAAGGATACCACGGCCAATCGGGTTCTCGATGAGGTACAGGAGGAGAAGGAGGGGATTCAGAACGCGCAGGTCTTTTACCCAAAACCCGTGATGATGATGCCATGCTGCAGTGCACGTGATGCGTAAGCCAATGAGTATACAGTAAGAGAATAAGCAAAGAGTGACTAACTAACTGTGTGCGGTTATAGACTAGTGTGTATGCAACCTAGTTCCCTATAACCAATGGCTCTGATACCAATCTGTCACACCCTCAAAATCCACGTGCGGAGTTTTACCGCGAGGCGTGTGAACAAACCAGGATCACAGTCACTAGTTACTCAGAACGACACTATATGCCACATTTAAATATAAACCAATCAAAGTTCAAGCTTTAAAACCATGCGGAAGCGTTTTGTAAATAAGACAAACCCAAAGTATGTAAATGTAAAATTTGGCAAAACACGCGCCAACCCATTAGTTAAATCTCATAAATAAAATTCAAATGTCATGAGTTAAGATGAAGTCTTAGAACGCATGCTGGACCCGTGTTGAGCTCCTAATGGCAACCTGAATTAACGACCTGAGAATAGCATACTAAAAATGTCAACACAATGGTCGGTGAGTTCAAGAGTTTGCATTTAACATAAGCAATAATAATTTGCATAACATAAGAAGTGCATTGAAATAGATAGCTAGTCTATATTCATAAGTAATAACAATAGTGATTTCGCGATCGAAGCTGACTGCGTTGCGTTTGTTGCCTCCCGTCACGACTTACCAGGTCGTAACGATGTTTGTGTTTAGGACAATATTGCACCCGTTTGACCTCGAGTCGCACAGGTGGGGCTTGTCAAACCCAGTAGTACTACCCAAGATTTCCCGCTAGTTATCATTATTAACGATCCGAAAGTGTGAGGACTTTCAAGGTATTATACACCATGTTAAAACATACACAACTTATAATAATAATATAGCGTTTGTGAACAAGTATGCTACCTCCCCCATAAGAGAGTTTATAAAATAGTGGGGCATGAACTCACCTGATGTGCAAAGACAATGACAAGAGGGAACTGATGATGGAAGGAAAGACAACCCTTCAAAGGTTACCTAGAACACGTAAGTACATAAGTACGTGTGCACAGAAAATTTAACAACCCTAGGTGCTCAATAAACACATTGACCCAAGGCTTTGGAAAACAAGACTCATTTAACCTAGTTGACCCGTTTGACCCGTTGGTGACATATTAATTGAAATCTTGTTTAATCAAACGTATCAACTTATCATACATGATTATCAAACAAAGTATTCACGCATATCACATCATCAACCCAAGTTCAACCTAGATCATCATACAACTTATACGAATCTCAAACAATCAACATGCTCAACACAATCATAAATATATCACAACTAATAATTCATTCATGAAGTCTAATCATGCACAACATGCCATGTGAAGCCACTCACGACTTCACACCCTAAACCCTGCCAATCCTACTAAGTAGGGGCCTCAGATTCGCACTCGTGTATGACAATCATAATCACATAAATCAACAAGGTTCATTCCAACTAACAAACACAATAATGATCAATTCCAATCCCAAACATGATTTCCTAATCACTAGCCATAATTCATCATCATGTATAATCACCAAGAACCTACATTCCTTAAATGATCAATCAAGCATTCATACAACCCAAGTAACACATTCCACCACATTAGACATCATCCATAAGCATTCTAACATGACCCTTACAACATAAACATGCTCACATCATCATATCCAATGATCTTCAAAAATAAAGTTTCGCTTTTTAGAAGGTAACACCCAAAAGCAATCTAACATCCAATTCCTTCATAATTTCATCAATTTTATACCTAATTAAATTCATAACATTCATTCTAACATAATAATCATCACTAATTCATCAAAATTCCCAATCATCATGCATAAAAGTTTAAACTTATAGTAAGGTATGAACAAACCATAGATTTCATGACTTTTCTTGCACAATTCATATAAACCAACATCCAAGCAATGTATCCAACATCATACAATCATCAAACCATGAATTACAAGAACAAAAAGTTTCCTCTTAAGGCAATGTGTGAACAATGTGATCAAACCATGGAATTCTTGCATAATCAACATAATCTAACATTCATACAATCTAACCAACATCAAATTAACATCTAACAATCATCATTTTCACTTTTTCATCATCAATTTCGAATTAGGGTTCTTCAAGAATCAAAAATCATGAAAAACTTGATAAAACTCACCTTTAAACATGTAAAGATGATGATTAACACTTGCTAACACTTGGAACTAATAAAAATCGAATTGTTCTTGCTTGTTCTTGATCAAAATTGAATGGATGAAGGTGTTGGGAGGGGGTTACGGCCGCAAATGGGGAATGGGGGCTAGGGTTGGGTTAAATTTGTTTAAATATGGTAACTTTTATTTTCAATCCAATTACAAAATAAACCCCATTGTTTATATTTTATAAAAACTAATCTTTTTAACACTTTTTAAAAGGTTTTAACTACAAAATATAAACATTACAAATCAACAATAATAATCATATACATTTACAACTAACAGCAAAACATATGAGATCATAGTTACACGTTGTCAAGTAAATTTCACAAACAATAACTTAAAATGCATGAATCACATAATCACAACTAATAATCAACATTATTCATTAGGTTATCATTTGTTTACCACAGATAATTGTTATTAAGTCACCAACATTCAACGACAACTAGTGTGTGCTCACGACACGTGTATGCAAGACCTAACGGAACTAACGGAGTTTGGTAACGGAAAATTACCGGATGTCATAATTCGTGTGGTTATATGTTTGGTTTTGTTTTGAAATCGCACTAATGATTTGATGTTCCACTTGTGATTCATTGTTGATATTCTGATGATAATTATATTCATATTTGAGTACATTGGTTTAGAAGTGTGTTCAAACCATAAAACTATACTTGTTTAATGTTTTAGTATAAATTGTTCCTTTCCCATGTATTTAGTAATGCTTTCTTAAATACTCTTATACACCAATCTGTAGTTGCATAATTTTAATTAACGTACAAGAAAATCTTATTTACTTGATCATGTTACATTGATTTAACTTTATTTTGATCCATCAAACATTACGTTTCTTGTTGTTCGTCTAATTACTTCCATTCCACCACTGTAATTTGATTATTGATTCTTATTAAGTGAATAACGAGTACTTTCGAGGTCCTTTACAACTGGTTTCCTTGTATTAATGTTGAATAATGGTTTCTGTAGATCAACAGTTGTTATTGAGATAGATATAGTGAAATTCTTAGGGAAGAGTGTTCGAAGATGGTTATGGAGTCTTCTGATGAGTTTCGAGTAGGAGTGGATTGATTTTAGGAGTTATTCGTGTGGTTATATGTTCGGTTTTGTTTTCGAATCACACTAATATTCTGATGATAATTATATTCATATTTGACTACATTGGTTTAGAAGTGTGTTAAAACCATAGAACTATACTTGTTAAATGTTTTAATATAACTAGTTCCTTTCCCATGTATTTAGTAATGCTTTCTTAAATACTCTTATATACCAATCTGTAGTTGCATAATTTTAATTAACGTACAAGAAAATCTTATTTACTTGATCATGTTACATTGATTTAACTTCATTTTGATCCATCAAATATTACGTTTCTTGTTGTTCATCTAATTACTTCCATTCCACCACTGTAATTTGATTATTGATTCTTATTTAGTGGATACGAGTACTTTCGTGGTCCTTTACAACTGGTTTCCTTGTCTTAATGGTCAATAATGGTTTCTGTAGATCAACAGTTGTTATTGAGATGGATATAGTGGAATTCTGAGGGAAGAGTGTTCGAAGATGATTATGAGTCTTCTGATAAGTTTCGAGCAGGAGTGCATTGATTTTAGTAGTTATTCGTGTGGTTATATGTTCGGTTTTGTTTTCGAATCACACTAATGATTCTATGTTTCATTTGTGATTTATTGTTAATATTCTGATGATAATTATATTCATATTTGATTATAGTGGTTTAGAAGTGCGTTCAAACCATAGAACTATAGTTGTTAAATGTTTTAGTATAACTAGTTTTCTTTTCCATGTATGTTGTAATGCTTTCTTAAGTACTCTTATACACCAATCTCCAGTTGCATAATTTTTATTAACGTACAACAAAATCTTATTTACTTTATCTTGTAACATTGATTTAACTTCATTTTGATCCATCAAACATTATGTTTCTTGTTGTTCGTCTAATTACTTCAATTCCACCACTGTAATTTGATTATTGATTCTTATTAAGTGGATACGAGTAGTTTCGTGGTACTTTACAACTGGTTTCCTTGTCTTAATGTTCAATAATGGTTTCTGTTGCTCAACAGTTGTTATTGAGATGGATTGTAACTCCCGAAAATTTTAAAAGAAGAGAAAATTGAAAAAAAAGAAAGAATAGCAAAATAACCCAAGTTGAGAGGTTAAAGTTGCACATGGGGCAAAGATTATTATTAATTTGTTCAAAAAGATGGTCCTGGCCGCCCATGACCTCCTGTACCATCTTTCCATTGTATTTTAGAGAGAGAAATAACAGAATTCTCTCGGGTTTTAGAGAGAAGAAGAAGAAGAAGTTGATTTCAGGTTAGTTTTCGGTGTTTTGTGTTGTTCTTGGCTGATTTTCAGCCTTCGGGTATGTGCTTATGTGCTTGTATGTGTTCGGTTGTGTGTTCTTGGTGTTTTTAGGTGTTTGAACTCATTGAGCATACGGGTTTGAAGAAGTCTTACTCAAAAATTGCAAGAGGTGAGTTCTAGATCCCCGGTTTTAAATGTTTTAACTTGTTTTTGGGCTAGAAATGCACGATATATCATTTTTTTTTATAATGTTGGGTGTGTACCCGTATGTGTATGTGTGGGCTAGAAATGCACGATATATCATTTTTTTATATAATGTTGGGTGTGTACCCGTATGTGTATGTGTGTGCCCGGTTGGGTGGGTGTATGTTCGAGATGATTTTTGGTTGTGTTCATGTTGTATGCTTGTTTTGGTGCTTAGTATGCTAGAAACTAGGCTTGGAACAGGTTAGAATGATGATTTGTGGACTGAAAATGATGTTAGTTAGAAAACAGTTGGCCATACGCCCAAGTATTCCCATACGCCTAAAGTTCATGCGCCCAAATAGTGTCCATGCGCCTAGAATTATGCCAGGTGCCAAAGTGTGCCCATACGCCCAACTGCCCAAACTCCTAAGTGCCCATGCGCCAGCATAGTACCCATACGCCCAGAAACCTGCCCATGCGCCTAAGTAAGGCTCGTGCGCCCCAATAGTGCCCATGCTCCTAAGTCGCCCATGCGCCTAAGTATTCATGCGCCCGCATAGTGCTCATGTGCCTGCATAGTGTCCATGCACCCAATGCCTTAGAAAATATTCTGAAATTTTGGGAAAAAGAGATTTTTAGGCTATGACTTGGAATGTTTCCAGGGGTGATGTATGATGATGTTATGCATGTTTATAGCCTGTTTTCTTTATGTTCCTTATTTCGTATTATTACGTGGCTTTACGTGTTGTGATTATGATAATGAACGTAAAGTATTATCTTAACGAAGCGAAAGATCTAAGATAATGAAAGTGGAACATAATGAATGAACGAATGAAAGTCTTGCAAGCAAAATGAAAGGAGGTTCACAACTCCTTGAGAGTTGTTAGATCAACTGTGTGTCATACAACGTGTGATTTTGGCTGACCCATGAGGGTTCACACACAAGGGAGTCAGTCTTGGTGACTGTTCCATACGTGCGATATGGGATGCTTGTCGCTAAACCCTAGATTAGTTGGCTTCGTGCCCAAGAGGGGGGTTTAGCATACGACAGGATCTAGATAGAAGTGAAAGATAACGTAAAGTGCGAAAAGTACGAAAGGAACGATGACGGGAGACAATGAATATTACCTTGATGTATGTACGATGTATGATCATGTACGAAAGTATGAAAATGTTTTAACGAATGGAAGGTAATACGAATATTTTTATAAAACTAGAACTCACTCAGCAACGCTGACTTTTTTGCATTTTTAGTTGGTACGTAATGGTTGCTGGGGATGGCACGGGGTGAAGCTACTTGGCAAAATTTTGGATGGCATCCATTTTATGCAGAAATGATATTTTTGTGTTGTAATGCTACTAATGACATTATGCAACCCTAACTACGATGTATTATTTTGCAAAAGTAATTATTAATGCATGAAATGGTTTTTGTTAAATTATTCCGCTGCAATGATTTATGAAATGTAATATGTTTTAATTATCACGTGCGATGAATGTCCAACTGTGAGTGTCCTGGGAACGGGGCCTTACAAGTTGGTATCAGAGCCAAAGTTTAAGAGAAATGGGTAAATATTTTCAAAAACCTAAACTCAAGCTGAAAAATAGGACAGATGGAAGGATGCAGCCCAAGTAGCTACGTGCCATCAGGTATTTTCTTTAATGTTAACCGGTATTATGTGCGCATGGTATTTGATTTATGTGCTCTTAGTAGATTTGGATACTGATGTAGTCAGGATAGGGAATACTTGGGGTATGAAGAGTAAAGTAAGTGGCTAATCACAACTGGCTACTGTAGTTAGGGACTTACTATACTTGACATAAACTGAGCTATTACCTTGAATGACCGTATTGGTGTTTGAATCTTATAGTGTGTTTAGAGGATGGCTGGTGGTAGATCTTCGAAAGCTTCTAGAGGTGGAGGTCGTGGTGGACATGGTGCTGGACCATGGGTCACTAGAGGCAGGGCTAAGGCTGCTGAAACGGCTCAAGAGGAGCCCGAGACTCGTCACAGGAAGGTGGTGATAAGAATGCTAATCTGAGGGCCTCAGTGAAGGAGGCTGTTGTTAAGGAGGTTCACCAGGTCATGCAGACGATCCTGCCATCTGTGGTGGTCGAAGTGATTAGGGCTGTACGGGAGGATGAGAAGAAAGAAAAGGAGAAGACCGCAGGAGAAAGGGAGCAACGGGAGACCGAGACGGCTGTCCCAAGTGATGAAGAGAAGGAAGAAGCGATTCCAGGAACGGCTCGAGGCTGTAATTATGGGCATCCTAGAGATGCAAGCCCCCGACTTTTGATGGCAATGGCAACACTGCTACTGCTCATCGATGGGTGTGAGAGATGGAAGCTGTACTTGATATCAGCGAGTGCAGGGAGGACCAGAAGGTGAAGTTTGCTACCCACTCATTTGTGGACTAGGCTTTATGTTGGTGGGACAACACTGTGCAGGCCGAGGGTAGTAGGACAATTGGAAAGATGAAGTGGGATGAACTGAAGAAGTTGGTGATTGAAGACATCTATCCCCACAGGGAACTTGATAAGATTGAGAGGGAGTTCCTGCAGCTGGAGGCAGGAACCATGACGCATCAGCAGTATACGACCAAGTTTAACGAGATGGCGAGGTTGGTACCGGATCAGGTGACACCCGTGTCACGAAGGATAAAGAGGTAAATCCAAGGTTTACCGGCGGATATTCGTAGGCATATGATCGGCGCCCCGCCAAGCACGTTTAGGTTGGTGGTTGATCTGGCGGGAAGGCTGTATGATGAGCGGGAGGTGGCAGTGGTTGAAGCGAGCAAGAAGGGTGGTGGTGGTGATCGAAACTGGAATGGGAAGCGGTTTGGACGCGATGGTGTCGCTCCAAACAACAAGGTTGCAAGGGTGGATGACCGGCGAGTGACCACAGGGGACAAAGAGGTGTGGTAAATGCGGAAGGGAGCATACTGGAGAGTGTAGGTGGGAATCGAACGTCTGCTTCAAATTTGGAAAGCCCGATCACATGGCAAGCGAGTGTGGGGTTGCAAGGTGTTATAAATTGGTTTAGAAGTGCGTTCAAACCATAGAACTATACTTGTTTAATGTTTTAGTATAAGCAGTTCCTTTCCCATGTATTTAGTAATGCGTTCTTAAATACTCTTATACACCAATCTATAGTTACATAATTTTAATTAACATACAAGAAAATCTTATTTACTTGATCATGTTACATTGATTTAACTTCATTTTGATCCATCAAACATTACGTTTGTTGTTGTTCGTCTAATTACTTCCATTCCACCACTGTAATTTGATTATTGATTCTTATTAAGTGGATACGAGTAGTTTCGTGGTCCTTTACAACTGGTTTCCTTGTCTTAATGGTCAACAATGGTTTCTGTAAATCAACAGTTGTTATTGAGATGGATATAGTGGAATTTTGAGCGAAGAGTATTCCAAGATGGTTATGGAGTCTTCTGATAAGTTTCGAGTAGGAGTACATTGATTTTAGGAGTTATTCGTGTGGTTATAAGTTTGGTTTTGTTTTCGAATCACACTAATAATTCTATGTTCCATTTGTGATTCATTGTTAATATTATGATGATAATTATATTCATATTTGATTACATTGGTTTAGAAGTGCGTTCAAACTATAAAACTATACTTGTTAAATGTTTTAGTATAACTAGTTTCCTTTCCCATGTATTTAGTAATGCTTTCTTAAATACTCTTACACACCAATCTGTAGTTGCATAATTCTAATTAACGTACAAAAAAATCTTGTTTACTTTATCTCGTAACACTGATTTAACTACATTTTGATCCATCAAAATTACGTTTCTTGTTGTTTGTCTAATTATTTCCATTCCACCACTGTAATTTGATTATTCATTCTTATTAAATGGATACGAGTACTTTCGTGGTACTTTACAACTAGTTTCGTTCTCTTAATGGTCAATAATGGTTTCTGTAGATCAACAGTTGTTATTGAGATGGATATAGTGGAATTCTAAGGGAAGAGTTTTCCAGGATGGTTGTGGAGTCTTCTGATAAGTTTCGAGTAGGAGAGGATTGATTTTAGGAGTTATTCGTGTGGTTATAAGTTCGGTTTTGTTTTCAAATCACACTAATGATTCGATGTTCCATTTGTGATTCATTGTTGAAATTCTGAAGATAATTATATTCATATTTGATTACATTGGTTTAGAAGTGCGTTCAAACCATAGAACTATACTTGTTAAATGTTTTAGTATAAGCAGTTCCTTTCTCATGTATTTAGTAATGCATTCTTAAATACTCTTATACACCAATCTGTAGTTGCTTATTTTTAATTAACGTACAAGAAAATCTTATTTACAAGATCATGTTACATTGATTTAACTTTATTTTCATCCATCAAACAATATGTTTCTTGTTGTTCTCTAATTACTTCCATACCTCCACTGTAATTTGATTATTGATTCTTATTAAGTGGATACGAGTACTTTCGTGGTCCTTTACAACTGGTTTCCTTGTCTTAATGGTCAATAATGGATTTTGTAGATCAATAGTTGTTATTGAGATGGATATAGTCGAATTCTGAGGGAAGAGTGCTCCAAGATGGTTATTGAGTCTTCTGATAAGTTTCGAGTAGGAGTGGATGGATTTTAGAAGTTATTCATGTGGTTATATGTTTGGTTTTGTTTTCGAATCACATTAATGATTCTATGTTCTCATGGTGATTCATTGTTGATATTCTGACGATAATTATAGTCATATTTGACTACATTGGTTTAGAAGTGCGTTCAAATCATAGAACTATACTTGTATAATGTTTATTTATAACTAGTTCTTTTCCCATGTATTTAGTATTGCTTTCTTAAGTACTCTTATACACCAGTCTGTAGTTGCATAATTTTAATTAGCGTACAAGAAAATCTTATTTACTTGATCATGTTATATTGATTTAACTTCATTTTGATCCATCAAACATTACGTTTCTTGTTGTTCGTCTAATTACTTCCATTCCACCACTGTAATTTGATTATTGGTTCTTGTTAAGTGGATACGAGTACTTTTGTGGTCCTTTACAACTAGTTTCCTTATCTTAATGGTCAATAATGGTTTTTGTAGATCAACAGTTGTTAGTGAGATGGATATAGTGGAATTCTAAGGGAAGAGTTTTCCAAGATGGTTATGGAGTCTTTTGATAAGTTTCGAGTTGGAGAGGATTGATTTTAAGAGTTATTCGTGTGGTTATATGTTTGGTTTTGTTTTCAAATCACACTAATGATTCGATGTTCCATTTGTGATTCATTATTGAAATTCTGAATATAATTATATTCATATTTGATTACATTGGTTTAGAAGTGCGTTCAAACCATAGAACTATACTTGTTTAATGTTTTAGTATAAGTAGTTCCTTTCCCATTTATTTAGTAATGCGTTCTTAAATACTCTTATACACCAATCTGTAGTTGCATAATTTTAATTAACATACAAGAAAATCTTATTTACTTGATCATGTTACATTGATTTAACTTCATTTTGATCCATCAAACATTACGTTTCTTGTTGTTCGTCTAATTACTTCCATTCCACCACTGTAATTTGATTATTGATTCTTATTAAGTGGATACGAGTAGTTTCGTGGTCCTTTACAACTGGTTTCCTTGTCTTAATGGTCAACAATGGTTTCTGTAAATCAACAGTTGTTATTGAGATGGATATAGTGGAATTTTGAGCGAAGAGTATTCCAAGATGGTTATGGAGTCTTCTGATAAGTTTCGAGTAGGAGTACATTGATTTTAGGAGTTATTCGTGTGGTTATAAGTTTGGTTTTGTTTTCGAATCACACTAATAATTCTATGTTCCATTTGTGATTCATTGTTAATATTATGATGATAATTATATTCATATTTGATTACATTGGTTTAGAAGTGCGTTCAAACTATAAAACTATACTTGTTAAATGTTTTAGTATAACTAGTTTCCTTTCCCATGTATTTAGTAATGCTTTCTTAAATACTCTTACACACCAATCTGTAGTTGCATAATTCTAATTAACGTACAAAAAAATCTTGTTTACTTTATCTCGTAACACTGATTTAACTACATTTTGATCCATCAAAATTACGTTTCTTGTTGTTTGTCTAATTATTTCCATTCCACCACTGTAATTTGATTATTCATTCTTATTAAATGGATACGAGTACTTTCGTGGTACTTTACAACTAGTTTCGTTCTCTTAATGGTCAATAATGGTTTCTGTAGATCAACAGTTGTTATTGAGATGGATATAGTGGAATTCTAAGGGAAGAGTTTTCCAGGATGGTTGTGGAGTCTTCTGATAAGTTTCGAGTAGGAGAGGATTGATTTTAGGAGTTATTCGTGTGGTTATAAGTTCGGTTTTGTTTTCAAATCACACTAATGATTCGATGTTCCATTTGTGATTCATTGTTGAAATTCTGAAGATAATTATATTCATATTTGATTACATTGGTTTAGAAGTGCGTTCAAACCATAGAACTATACTTGTTAAATGTTTTAGTATAAGCAGTTCCTTTCTCATGTATTTAGTAATGCATTCTTAAATACTCTTATACACCAATCTGTAGTTGCTTATTTTTAATTAACGTACAAGAAAATCTTATTTACAAGATCATGTTACATTGATTTAACTTTATTTTCATCCATCAAACAATATGTTTCTTGTTGTTCTCTAATTACTTCCATACCTCCACTGTAATTTGATTATTGATTCTTATTAAGTGGATACGAGTACTTTCGTGGTCCTTTACAACTGGTTTCCTTGTCTTAATGGTCAATAATGGATTTTGTAGATCAATAGTTGTTATTGAGATGGATATAGTCGAATTCTGAGGGAAGAGTGCTCCAAGATGGTTATTGAGTCTTCTGATAAGTTTCGAGTAGGAGTGGATGGATTTTAGAAGTTATTCATGTGGTTATATGTTTGGTTTTGTTTTCGAATCACATTAATGATTCTATGTTCTCATGGTGATTCATTGTTGATATTCTGACGATAATTATAGTCATATTTGACTACATTGGTTTAGAAGTGCGTTCAAATCATAGAACTATACTTGTATAATGTTTATTTATAACTAGTTCTTTTCCCATGTATTTAGTATTGCTTTCTTAAGTACTCTTATACACCAGTCTGTAGTTGCATAATTTTAATTAGCGTACAAGAAAATCTTATTTACTTGATCATGTTATATTGATTTAACTTCATTTTGATCCATCAAACATTACGTTTCTTGTTGTTCGTCTAATTACTTCCATTCCACCACTGTAATTTGATTATTGGTTCTTGTTAAGTGGATACGAGTACTTTTGTGGTCCTTTACAACTAGTTTCCTTATCTTAATGGTCAATAATGGTTTTTGTAGATCAACAGTTGTTAGTGAGATGGATATAGTGGAATTCTAAGGGAAGAGTTTTCCAAGATGGTTATGGAGTCTTTTGATAAGTTTCGAGTTGGAGAGGATTGATTTTAAGAGTTATTCGTGTGGTTATATGTTTGGTTTTGTTTTCAAATCACACTAATGATTCGATGTTCCATTTGTGATTCATTATTGAAATTCTGAATATAATTATATTCATATTTGATTACATTGGTTTAGAAGTGCGTTCAAACCATAGAACTATACTTGTTTAATGTTTTAGTATAAGTAGTTCCTTTCCCATTTATTTAGTAATGCGTTCTTAAATACTCTTATACACCAATCTGTAGTTGCATAATTTTAATTAACATACAAGAAAATCTTATTTACTTGATCATGTTACATTGATTTAACTTCATTTTGATCCATCAAACATTACGTTTCTTGTTGTTCGTCTAATTACTTCCTTCCCACCACTGTAATTTGATTATTGATTCTTATTAAGTGGATACGAGTAGTTTCATGGTCCTTTACAACTGGTTTCCTATTCTTAATGGTCAATAATGGTTTCTGTAGATCAATAGTTGTTATTAAGATCGATATAGTGGAATTCTGAGGGAAGAGTATTCCACGATGGTTATGGAGTCTTCTGATAAGTTTCGAGTAGAAGTGGATTGGTTTTAGGAGTTATTCGTGTGGTTATATGTTCAGTTTTAATTTCTAATCACACTAATGATTCTATGTTCCATTTGTGATTCATTGTTAATATTCTTATGTGTAGCACCCGGAAATTTTAAAAGAAGAGAAAAGTTAAGAAAAAGGAAAGAAAAGCAAAATAACCCAAGTTGAGGGGTTAAAGTTGTGCAAGGGGCAAACTTTATTATTAATATGTTCGAAAGGTGGTCATGGCCACCCATGACCCTGTACCATCCTTCTGTCGATATTTTAGAGAGAGAAAGCAGAGAATTCTCTTTGGTTTTAGAGAGAGGAAGAAGAAGACGCTGAAATCAGGTTAGTTTCCTAATTTCAGGGTGTTCTTGGCTGATTTTCAGCTTCGGGTATGTGCTTATGTGCTTGTATGTGTGTTCGGTTTTGGTGTTTTAGGTGTTTGAACTCATAAGCATTCGGGTTTGAAGGAAGTCTTACTCGGAAGTTGCAAGAGGTGAGTTATAGATCCCCGTTTTAAAGGTTTTAACTGATTCTGGGGCTGGAAATGCATGGTTAAACGTTTTTATAAACTTGGGTGTGTACCCATATGTATATATGTGTGTGCCCGATGGGTGGGTGTATGTTCGGGATGATTTATGATTATGTTCATGATTTTATACTTGTTAGATGCTTAGTATGTTAGAACTAGGCGAGAATAGGTTAGATTGATGATTTTGGGTCCGAAATTGATGGTAGTTAGAAAGTAGTTGGCCATGCGCCTAAGTGCTCATGCGCCTGAGATCATGCGCCCAAATAGTACCTAAACGCCCGAGGTTCACGAGCACAAATAGTGCCCATGCGCCTAAACCAGGCTCATGCGCCTGCATAGTACCCATGCGCCTAGAAAGTTGTCTAGACGCCTAAGTGTCGGCCACGCGCCCAAATAGTTCCCTAGGTAAATATTTTCCAATAAACCTAAACTTAAACTGAAAATGGGACAAATGGAAGGATGCCAGCCCAAGTAGCTACGTGCCATCAGGTATTTTCTTTAATGTTAACCGGTATTAAGTGCGCATGTTATTTGAATTATGAGCCTTTAGTAGATTTGGATACTGATGTAGTCAGGATAGGAAATGCTTGGGGTATGAAGAGTAAAGTAAGTGGCTAATCACAACTGGCCACTGTAATTAGGGACTTACTATACTTGACATAAACTGAGCTATTACCTTGAATGATCGTGTTGGTGTTTGAATCTTATAGTGTGTTTAGAGGATGGATGGTGGTAGATCTTCGAGAGCTTCTAGAGGAGGAGGTCGTGGTGGACGTGGTACTGGACCGCGTGCCACAAGAAGGGGTGCTAAGGCTACAGAAATGGCACCTGAAGAGCCCGAGACTCAACACCAGGAAGGTGGTGATGAGAGTGCTAATCTAAGAGCCTTAGTGAAAGAGGCTGTTGTCGAGGAAGTTCATCAGGTCTTGCAGACGATCCTGCCGTCTGTGGTGGTCGAAGTGATTAGAGCTGTGTGGGAGGATGAGAAGAAGGAGAAAGAGAAGACTGCGGGAGAAGCGGGGCAGCGGGAGACTGAGACGGTTGTCCCAAATGACGAGGAGGAGGAAGAAGCAGTGCCAGGGACAGCTCGGGGCTGTACTTATGGGGCATTCCAGAGATGCAAGCCCCCGACTTTTGATGGCAATGGCAACGCTGCTACTGCCCATCGATGGGTGAGAGAGATGGAGGCTGTGCTTGATATCAGCGAGTGCAGGGAGGACCAGAAAGTGAAGTTTGCTACCTATTCATTTCTGGACTCGGCTTTGTGCTGGTGGGACAATATTGTCCAGGCCGAGGGTAGCAGGGCGATTGGAAGAATGAGTTGGGATGAACTGAAGAAGCTGGTGATTGAGGAGTTCTGTCCTCATAGGGAACTTGACAAGATTGAGAAGGAGTTCCTACAGTTGGAGGCGGGAACCATGACGCACCAACAGTACACCACAAAGTTCAATGAGATGGCACGACTAGTGCCAGATCAGGTGACACCTGTGTCACGAAAGATAAAGAGGTACATCCAAGGTTTGCCGGCGGATATTCGCAGGCACATGATCGCCGCCAGGCCGAGCACGTTTAGGTCAGTGGTTGATCTGGCGGGAAGTTGTACGATGAACGGGAGGTGCCTGTGGTTGAGGTAAGCAAGAAAAGTGGTGGTGGTGATCGAAACTGGAACGGGAAGCGGTTTGGACGTGGTGGTGTCGCTCCAAACAACAAGGTTGCCAGGGTGGATGACCGGCGTGTAGCCACACCTGGGGCTGGAGCAAAGAGGTGTGGTAAATATGAAAGGGAGCATACAGGAGAGTGCAAATGGGGATCGAATGTCTGCTTCAAGTGTCGGAAGCCCGGTCACATAGCAAAGAATTATGGGGTGATGAATTGTTATAACTGTGGTGAAGAGGGCCATCTGAGCAGGGACTGCAAGAAGCCGAGGGCTGAGAGTTCCGAGGCAAAGAGGAAGGCTGGGAGTGAAGGTCAGAAGGCGAGTGCCAGAGCTTTCACGATGACCAGGGAGGAGGCTAGGACGGACCCTGATGTTGTGTCTGGTACGTTTCTAGTAAACCAAACTCTTGCTTCTGTGTTATTTGATTCTGGTGCTAGTAAGAGTTTTATTTCTACTACTTTCTATGCTAATTTGCCCGTTACAAGTAGAAGTATTGATGAGCCCTTTGATGTAGAAACTGCCATAGGTAAGTCTACCAGGATCTCTGATCTGATAGAAGGCTGTGACATAGAGCTAGAAGGTCACAGGTTTCCTGCTAGACTGTTTGTGATGACCTTAGGCGGGTTTGATGTAGTCCTAGGGATGGACTGGTTAGCGGCCTATGAAGCGAATATCGTGTGTCGCAAGAAGATGATCTGATTAACAGCGCCTGACGGGAGTTCGATAACGATCTACGGTGATCGAGTTACTACGATTTCGAAGGTAATTTCGATGGCGGTGGCGGAGAAGTGCATGAAGCGTGGATGTAGCGCTTACCTGGCATATGTGAAGGATGTGGACACGTCAACACCACAATTGTCCTTTGTACCAGTTGTGTGTGACTTTCCCGATGTGTTTCCAGAAGACTTACCAGGAGTGCCACCGGACCGTGAGATCAAGTTCTAGATTGATTTGATACCTGGTGCTCAGCCTATTGCTAAGGCACCGTATCGGTTGGCTCCAACAGAGATGAAGGAACTGATGGTTCAATTGCAAGAACTGTTGGATAAAGGGTTTATTCGACCGAGTATCTCTCCTTGGGGTGCTCCGGTCTTGTTTGTAAAGAAGAAAGACGGTAGCATGAGGATGTGCATCGACTACCACGAGTTAAACAAGTTGACGGTGAAGAATCGGTATCCTTTACGCAGAATTGACGACTTATTTGATCAGCTGCAAGGTGCCAGTTGGTTTTCGAGAATCGATCTTCGATCGAGTTATCATCAGCTGAAGGTGAAGGAGCAGGATATTCCTAAAACAGCTTTTCGCACGCGTTATGGACACTACGAGTTTCTCGTTATGTCTTTTGGTTTAACCAACGCGCCAGCTGCTTTTATGGATTTGATGAATCGAGTGAGCCGGCCGATGTTGGATAAACTGGTGATTGTGTTTATCGATGATATCCTGATTTATTCAAGGAGCGAGGAGGAGCATGCCGGTCACATTCGGGAAGTATTGGAGACGCTTAGAAGGGAGAAGTTGTACGCAAAATTCTCCAAGTGCGCGTTCTGGTTGCGTGAAGTTCAGTTTTTGGGTCATGTGGTAAATTTTGAAGGAATCATGGTCAACCCAGCGAAGGTAGAAGCTGTGATGCAATGGAAGTCTCCAAAGACGCCGTCCGAGATCCCTAGTTTCTTTGGATTGGCGGGATATTATAGAAGATTCATCCAAGGCTTCTCCAAAATAGCTTCTCTGTTGACCAAGTTGACCCGTAAAGACGTGAAATTTGTATGGGGTCAAGAGCAAGAAAAGGATTTTGAAGAGCTGAAGGCGAGGCTGACGCAAGCTCCAGTCTTGTCGTTACCCAAAGGAAGCGAAGATTTGGTGGTTTATTCAGATGCTTCTTATCTGGGGTTGGGTTGCGTGTTGATGCAGCGAGGGAAGGTTAGCCTACGCATCCCGACAGCGAAAGTTCATGAGGTTAATTACCCTACTCATGACTTGGAGTTAGCGGCGGTGGTCTTCGCATTGAAGATTTGGAGGCACTATTTATATGGGACGAAGTGCACCATCTTCACTGACCACAAGAGCTTGAAGTACTTCTTCGAGCAGAAAGATTTGAATATGAGGCAGAGGCGATGGTTGGAGCTCATTAAGGATTATGATTGTGAGATCCATTACCATCCGGGCAAAGCCAACATGGTAGCGGATGCCCTTAGCTGAAAGGAGAGGTCTGAACCGATCCGGGTGAAGGCTTACCAATTGATTATGACTTTCGATGTTATGAAGCAGGTCAAGGAATTTCAAGATGAGGCGTTGAAAGAAGATCGCCTTAACTCCGAAAGGATGAAAGGTCTATTAACGGAATTGGGTGAAAACACTCTCGGTGTTAGAACCCGATTTGGGCGAATGTGGATTCCTCGTTATGGAGATTTACGTGGGAAGATCATGGACGAGGCTCATAAGACTCGATAGTCTATTCATCCCGGTGCTACAAAGATGTATCATGATATGAAGAAAAATTATTGGTGGCCCGGTATGAAGCGCGACGTGGTGGAGTACGTGAGTAAGTGTCTTACTTGCTTGCAAGTGAAGGCGGAGCATCAGAAGCCCTACGGGAAGATCCAACCTTTGGATATACCCAAGTGGAAGTGGGAGCATATCACCATGGATTTTATCACGAAGCTACCGCAAACGGCAAGGGGGTATGATGCCATATGGGTGATAGTCGACCGTCTGACGAAGAGTGCCCACTTCTTACCGATCCGTGAAACGTATTCATCTGAGAGGTTAGCGGATCTGTTCATCAAGGAGATTGTGACTCGTCATGGTGTGCCGGTGTCTATTGTGTCTGACCGTGACACTCGGTTTACATCCAAGTTCTGGAAAAGATTCCACGATGCAATGGGGACGAGGTTACATATTAGTACGGCTTATCATCCTCAGACGGATGGTCAATCAGAAAGGACTATTCAGACGCTTGAGGATATGCTTCGGGCATGCGTCATTGACTTCGGAGGAAGTTGGGACGAGCACTTACCGTTAGCTGAATTCTCATACAACAACAGTTATCATGCCAGCATTGGTATGCCACCTTATGAGATGCTATACGGTAGAAGGTGTAGGACACCCGTATGTTGGGGTGACATCGGTCAAAAGGAGTTAGGAAGCATTGAGGTGATCGAGGCTACGACTGAGAAACTGGAAAAGATCAAAGCCTATATGAAGGCAGCCAAAGATAGGCAAAAGTTGTATGCCGATAAGAGACGTAGACCGATTGAATTCAAGGTGGGTGATAGAGTTATGTTGAAGGTCTCACCTTGGAAGGGTATCATTCGGTTTAGAAAACGTGGCAAGTTGAGTTCAAGGTATATAGGGCCTTTCCGAATCATTGCTCGAGTAGGAGAGGTGGCCTTTAGATTGAAGTTGCCCGATGAGTTAAGTGGAATTCACCCG
Organism: Flaveria robusta; assembly: GCA_025506415.1. Classification (NCBI taxonomy): domain Eukaryota; kingdom Viridiplantae; phylum Streptophyta; class Magnoliopsida; order Asterales; family Asteraceae; genus Flaveria; species Flaveria robusta. The sequence goes on from CM046470.1 coordinate 19,998,481, forward strand.
ACATTCCATGTATCTCATCTGAGGAAGTGTTTAGCGGATGAAGATATGGTGGTACCACTGGAGGACATTGAGGTTGATGAACGGCTCAATTATGTGGAGCAACCAGTGGCTATCATTGACAGAAAAGAGAAGAGGCTAAGGAATAAAGTGGTTCCCTTGGTGCGAGTTCAGTGGAAACATAGAAAGGGATCCGAGTCTACATGGGAACCTGAGGAGGAGATGAGACAACATTATCCTCAGCTGTTCGAGGAGTGACAGGTTTCGGGGACGAAACCTATATAAGGGGGGGGGACTTGTAACACCCGGAAATTTTAAAAGAAGAGAAAAGTTAAGAAAAAGGAAAGAAAAACAAAATAACCCAAGTTGAGGGGTTAAAGCTGTGCAAGGGGCAAAATCTATTATTAATATGTTCAAAAGGTGGTCATGGCCGCACATGACCCTGTACCATCCTTCTGCCAATTTTCTAGAGAGAGAAAGCAGAGAATTCTCTTCGGTTTTAGAGAGAGGAAGAAGAAGAGGCTGAATTCAGGTTAGTTTCCTGATTTCAGGGTGTTCTTGGCTGATTTTCAGCTTCGGGTATGTGCTTATGTGCTTGTATGTGTGTTCGGTTTTTGTGTTTTAGGTGTTTGAACTCATAAGCATTCGGGTTTGAAGGAAGTATTACTCGGAAGTTGCAAGAGGTGAGTTCTAGATCCCCGTTTTAAAGGTTTTAACTGATTTTAGGGCTGGAAATGCATGTTTAAACGTTTTTATAAACTTGGGTGTGTACCCGTATGTATATGTGTGTGCCCGATGGGTGGGTGTATGTTCGGGATGATTTATGATTATGTTCATGATTTTATGCTTGTTAGATGCTTAGTATGTTAGAACTAGGCGAGAACAGGTTAGATTGATGATTTTGGGTCCGAAATTGATGGTAGTTAGAAAGTAGTTGGCCATGCGCCTAAGTGCTCATGCGCCTGAGATCATGCGCCCAAACAGTACCCAAACGCCCAAGGTTCATGCGCACAAATAGTGCCCATGCGCCTAAACCAGGCTCATGCGCCTGCATAGTACCCATGCGCCTAGAAAGTTGTCTAGACGCCTAAGTGTCGGCCATGCGCCCAAATAGTGCCCATGCGCCTGAGTCGCCCATGCGCCTAAGTACCCAAATGAAAGGTAATATATTTTTATAAAACTAGAACTCACTCAGCAACGCTGACTTTTATGCATTTTCAGTTGGCAGGTAATGGTTGCTGAGGATGGCACGGGGCGAAGCTACTTGGCAAAGATTTTGGTTGGCATCCATTTTGTGTAGTAATGAAACCAGACAATAATTTGTAATGTAATGATGTTGTAAACAGTAATTGTTAATATATGAAATGGTTTCGTTAAAATTTTTCCGCTGCAAATGTCAAATAGATTTTATGTGATTTTGAGGTAATATGTGCGACGATTGTCCAACTGTGAGTGTCTCGGGAGCGGGGCTCTTACATTATGATAACTATATTCATATTTGATTACATTGGTTTAGAAGTGCGTTCAAACCATAGAACTATACTTGTTAAATGTTTTAGGATAACTAGTTTTCTTTCCCATGTATTTAGTAATGCTTTCTTAAATACTCTTATACAGCAATCTGTAGTTGCATAATTTTAATTAACGTACAAGAAAAACTTATTTACTTTATCTCGTAACATTGATTTAACTTCATTTGATCCATCAAACATTACGTTTTCTTGTTGTTCGTCTAATTACTTTCATTCCACCACTGTAATTTGATTATTGATTCTTATTAAGTGGATACGAGTAGTTTCGTGGTCCTTTACAACTGGTTTCCTTGTCTTAAAGGTCAATAATGGTTTCTGTAGATCAACAGTTGTTATTGAGATGGATATAGTGGAATTCTGAGGGAAGAGTATTTGAAGATGGTTATGGAGTCTTCTGATTAGTTTCTGGTAGGAGTGGATTGATTTTAGGAGTTTTTCGTGTGGTTATATGTTCAGTTTTGTTTTCAAATCACACTAATGATTCGAAGTTCCATTTGTGATTCATTATTGAAATTCTGAAGATAATTATATTCATATTTGATTACATTGGTTTTGAAGTGCGTTCAAACCATAGAACTATACTTGTTTAATGTTTTAGTATAAGTAGTTCCTTTCCCATTTATTTAGTAATGCGTTCTTAAATACTCTTATACACCAATCCGTAGTTGCATAATTTTAATTAACATACAAGAAAATCTTATTTACTTGATCATGTTACATTGATTTAACTTCATTTTGATCCATCAAACATTAGGTTTCTTGTTGTTCGTCTAATTACTTCCTTCCCACCACTGTAATTTGATTATTGATTCTTATTAAGTGGATACGCGTAGTTTCGTGGTCCTTTACAACTGGTTTCCTAGTCTTAATGGTCAATAATGGTTTCTATAGATCAACAGTTGTTATTAAGATGGATATAGTGGAATTCTGAGGGAAGAGTTTTTCATGATGGTTATGGAGTCTTCTGATAAGTTTCGAGTAGAAGTGGATTGATTTTAGGAGTTATTCGTGTGGTTATATGTTCAGTTCCGATTTCTAATCACACTAATGATTATATGTTCCATTTGTGATTCATTGTTAATATTCTTATGATAATTATATTCATATTTGATTACATTGGTTTAGAAGTGCGTTCAAACCATAGAACTATACTTGTTAAATGTTCTAGTATAACTAGTTTTCTTTCCCATGTATTTAGTAATGCTTTCTTAAATACTCTTATACAGCAATATGTAGTTGCACAATTTTAATTAACGTACAAGAAAATTTTATTTACTTTATCTCGTAACATTGATTTAACTTCATTTGATCCATCAAACATTACGTTTTCTTGTTGTTCGTCTAATTACTTCCATTCCACCACTGTAATTTGATTATTGATTCTTATTAAGTGGATACGAGTACTTTCGTGGTCCTTTACAACTGGTTTCCTGTCTTAAAGGTCAATAATAGTTTGTGTAGATCAACAGTTGTTATTGAGATGGATATAGTGGAATTCTGAGGGAATAGTGTTTGAAGATGGTTATGGAGTCTTCTAATTAGTTTCGGGTAGAAGTGGATTGATTTTAGTCGTTTTTCGTGTGGTTATATGTTCGGTTTTGTTTTTAAAACACACTAATGATTCTATGTTTCATTTGTGATTCATTGTTGAAATTCTGAAGATAATTATATTCATATTTGATTACATTGGTTTAGAAGTGCGTTGAAACCATAGAACTATACTTGTTAAATGTTTTAGTATAACTAGTTTTCCTTCCCATGTATTTAGTAATGCTTTCTTAAATACTCTTATACAGCAATCTGTAGTTGCATAATTTTAATTAACGTACAAGAAAATCTTATTTACTTTATCACGTAACATTGATTTAACTTCATTTGATCCATCAAACATTACGTTTCTTGTTGGTCGTCTAATTACTTCCTTCCCACCATTGTAATTTGATTATTGATTCTTATGATAATTATATTCATATTTGTGATTTAACTTCATTTTGTGATTCATTGTTAATTTTCTTATGATAATTATATTCATATTTGATTACATTGGTTTAGAAGTGCGTTCAAACCATAGAACTATACTTGTTAAATGTTTTAGTATAACTAGTTTTCTTTCCCATGTTTTTAGTAGCTTTCTTAAATACTCTTATACAGCAATCTGTAGTTGCATAATTAACGTACCAGAAAATCTTATTTACTTGATCATGTTACATTGATTTAACTTCATTTTGATCCATCAAACATTACGTTTCTTGTTGTTTGTCTAATTACTTTCTTCCCACCACTATAATTTGATTATTGATTCTTATTAAGGGGATACGAGTAGTTTCGTGGTCTTTACAACTGGTTTCCTTGTCTTAATGGTTAATAATGGTTTTTGTAGATCAACAGTTGTTATTAAGATGGATATAGTGGAATTCTGAGGGAAGAGTATTCCAAGATGGTTATGGAGTCTTCTGATAAGTTTTGAGTAGAAATGGATTGATTTTAGGAGTTATTTGTGTGGTTATATGTTCGATTTTGATTTCTAATCACACTAATGATTCTATGTTCCATTTGTGATTCATTGTTAATATTCTTATGATAATTATATTCATATTTGATTACATTGGTTTTGAAGTGCGTTCAAACCATAGAACTATACTTGTTAAATGTTTTAGTATAAGTAGTTTTCTTTCCCATGTATTTAGTAATGCTTTCTTAAATACTCTTATACAGCAATCTGTAGTTGCATAATTTTAATTAACGTACAAAAAAATCTTATTTACTTTATCTCGTAACATTGATTTAACTTCATTTGATCCATCAAACATTACGTTTTCATGTTGTTCGTCTAATTACTTCCATTCCACTACTGTAATTTGATTATTGATTCTTATTAAATGGATACGAGGTGTTTTGTGGTCGTTTACAACTGGTTTCCTTGTCTTAATGGTTAATAATGGTTTTTGTAGATCAACAGTTGTTATTAAGATGGATATAGTGGAATTCTGAGGGAAGAGTATTCCAAGATGGTTATGGAGTCTAATGATATGTTTTGAGTAGAAGTGGATTGATTTTAGGAGTTATTCGTGTGGTTATATGTTCGGTTTTGATTTCTAATCACACTAATGATTCTATGTTCCATTTGTGATTCATTATTAATATTCTTATGATAATTATATTCATATTTGATTACATTGGTTTTGAAGTGCGTTCAAACCATAGAACTATACTTATTAAATGTTTTAGTATAACTAGTTTTCTTTCCCATGTTTTTAGTAGCTTTCTTAAATACTCTTATACAGCAATCTGTAGTTGCATAATTAACGTACAAGAAAATCTTATTTACTTGATCATGATACATTGATTTAACTTCATTTTGATCCATCAAACATTACGTTTCTTGTTGTTTGTCTAATTACTTTCTTCCCACCACTGTAATTTGATTATTGATTCTTATTAAGGGGATACGAGTAGTTTCGTGGTCCTTTACAACTGGTTTCCTTGTCTTAATGGTTAATAATGGTTTTTGTAGATCAACAGTTGTTATTAAGATGGATATAGTGGAATTCTGAGGGAAGAGTATTCCAAGATGGTTATGGAGTCTTCTAATAAGTTTCGAGTAGAAGTGGATTGATTTTAGGAGTTATTCGTGTGGTTATATGTTTGGTTTTGATTCCTAATCACACTAATGATTCGATGTTCCATTTGTGATTCATTGTTGAAATTCCGAAGATAATTATATTCATATTTGATTACATTGGTTTAGAAGTGTGTTCAAACCATAGAACTATACTTGTTAAATGTTTTAGTATAACTAGTTTTCTTTCCCATGTATTTAGTAATGCTTTCTTAAATACTCTTATACAGCAATCTGTAGTTGCATAATTTTAATTAACGTACAAGAAAATCTTATTTACTTTATCTCGTAACATTGATTTAACTTCATTTGATCCATCAAACATTACGTTTTCTTGTTGTTCGTCTAATTACTTCCATTCCACCACTGTAATTTGATTAATGATTCTTATTAAGTGGATACGAGTAGTTTCGTGGTCCTTTACAACTGGTTTCCTTGTCTTAAAGGTCAATAATGGTTTCTGTAGATCAAAAGTTGTTATTGAGATGGATATATTGGAATTCTGAGGGAAGAGTGTTTGAAGATGGTTATGGAGTCTTCTGATTAGTTTCTGGTTGGAGTGGATTGATTTTTGGAGTTTTTTCGTGAGGTTATATGTTCGGTTTTGTTTTCAAATCACACTAATGATTCGATGTTCCATTTGTGATTCATTGTTGAAATTCCGAAGATAATTATATTCATATTTGATTACATTGGTTTAGAAGTGCGTTCAAACCATAGAACTATACTTGTTTAATGTTTTAGTATAAGTATTTCCTTTCCCATTTATTTAGTAATGCGTTCTTAAATACTCTTATACACCAATCTATAGTTGCATAATTTTAATTAACATACAAGGAAATCTTATTTACTTGATCATGTTACATTGATTTAACTTTATTTTGATCCATCAAACATTACGTTTCTTGTTGTTCGTCTAATTACTTCCTTCCCACCACTGTAACTTGATTATTGATTCTTATTAAGTGGATACGAGTAGTTTCGTGGTCCTTTACAACTGGTTTCCTAGTCTTATTGGTCAATAATAGTTATTTACTTTATCTCGTAACATTGATTTAACTTCATTTGATCCATCAAACATTACGTTTTCTTGTTGTTCGTCTAATTACTTCCATTCCACCACTGTAATTTGATTAATGATTCTTATTAAGTGGATACGAGTAGTTTCGTGGTCCTTTACAACTGGTTTCCTTGTCTTAAAGGTCAATAATGGTTTCTGTAGATCAAAAGTTGTTATTGAGATGGATATATTGGAATTCTGAGGGAAGAGTGTTTGAAGATGGTTATGGAGTCTTCTGATTAGTTTCTGGTTGGAGTGGATTGATTTTTGGAGTTTTTTCGTGAGGTTATATGTTCGGTTTTGTTTTCAAATCACACTAATGATTCGATGTTCCATTTGTGATTCATTGTTGAAATTCCGAAGATAATTATATTCATATTTGATTACATTGGTTTAGAAGTGCATTCAAACCATAGAACTATACTTGTTTAATGTTTTAGTATAAGTATTTCCTTTCCCATTTATTTAGTAATGCGTTCTTAAATACTCTTATACACCAATCTATAGTTGCATAATTTTAATTAACATACAAGGAAATCTTATTTACTTGATCATGTTACATTGATTTAACTTTATTTTGATCCATCAAACATTACGTTTCTTGTTGTTCGTCTAATTACTTCCTTCCCACCACTGTAACTTGATTATTGATTCTTATTAAGTGGATACGAGTAGTTTCGTGGTCCTTTACAACTGGTTTCCTAGTCTTATTGGTCAATAATAGTTATTTACTTTATCTCGTAACATTGATTTAACTTCATTTGATCCATCAAACATTACGTTTTCTTGTTGTTCGTCTAATTACTTCCATTCCACCACTGTAATTTGATTAATGATTCTTATTAAGTGGATACGAGTAGTTTCGTGGTCCTTTACAACTGGTTTCCTTGTCTTAAAGGTCAATAATGGTTTCTGTAGATCAAAAGTTGTTATTGAGATGGATATATTGGAATTCTGAGGGAAGAGTGTTTGAAGATGGTTATGGAGTCTTCTGATTAGTTTCTGGTTGGAGTGGATTGATTTTTGGAGTTTTTTCGTGAGGTTATATGTTCGGTTTTGTTTTCAAATCACACTAATGATTCGATGTTCCATTTGTGATTCATTGTTGAAATTCCGAAGATAATTATATTCATATTTGATTACATTGGTTTAGAAGTGCGTTCAAACCATAGAACTATACTTGTTTAATGTTTTAGTATAAGTAGTTCCTTTCCCATTTATTTAGTAATGCGTTCTTAAATACTCTTATACACCAATCTGTAGTTGCATAATTTTAATTAACATACAAGGAAATCTTATTTACTTGATCATGTTACATTGATTTAACTTCATTTTGATCCATCAAACATTACGTTTCTTGTTGTTCGTCTAATTACTTCCTTCCCACCACTGTAACTTGATTATTGATTCTTATTAAGTGGATACGAGTAGTTTCGTGGTCCTTTACAACTGGTTTCCTAGTCTTATTGGTCAATAATAGTTTTTGTAGATCAACAGTTGTTATTAAGATGGATATAGTGGAATTCTGAGGGAAGAGTCTTCCAAGATGGTTATGGAGTCTTCTGATAAGTTTCGAGTAGAAGTGGATTTATTTTAGGAGTTATTCCTGTGGTTATATGTTCGGTTTTGAATTCTAATCACACTAATGATTCCATGTTCCATTTGTGATTCATTGTTAATTTTCTTATGATAATTATATTCATATTTGATTACATTGGTTTAGAAGTGCGTTCAAACCATAGAACTATACTTGTTAAATGTTTTAGTATAACTAGTTTTCTTTCCCATGTTTTTAGTAGCTTTCTTAAATACTCTTGTACAGCAATCTGTAGTTGCATAATTAACGTACAAGAAAATCTTATTTACTTGATCATGTTACATTGATTTAACTTCATTTTGATCCATCAAACATTACGTTTCTTGTTGTTTGTCTAATTACTTTCTTCCCACCACTGTAATTTGATTATTGATTCTTATTAAGGGGATACGAGTAGTTTCGTGGTCCTTTACAACTGGTTTCCTTGTCTTAATGGTTAATAATGGTTTTTGTAGATCAACAGTTGTTATTAAGATGGATATAGTGGAATTCTGAGGGAAGAGTATTACAAGATGGATATGGAGTCTTCTGATAAGTTTCGAGTAGAAGTGGATTGATTTTAGGAGTTATTCGTGTGGTTATATGTTCGGTTTTGATTCCTAATCACACTAATGATTCTATGTTCCATTTGTGATTCATTGTTAATATTCTTATGATAATTATTTTCATATTTGATTACATTGGTTTAGAAGTGCGTTCAAACCATAGAACTATACTTGTTAAATGTTTTAGTATAACTAGTTTTCTTTCCCATGTATGTAGTAATGCTTTCTTAAATACTCTTATACAGCAATCTGTAGTTGCATAATTTTAATTAACGTACAAGAAAATCTTATTTACTTTATCTCGAAACATTGATTTAACTTCATTTGATCCATCAAACCTTACGTTTTCTTGTTGTTCATCTAATTACTTCCATTCCACCACTGTAATTTGATTATTGATTCTTATTAAGTGGATACGAGGTGTTTTGTGGTCCTTTACAACTGGTTTCCTTGTCTTAATGGTTAATAATGGTTTTTGTAGATCAACAGTTGTTATTAAGATGGATATAGTGGAATTCTGAGGGAAGAGTATTCCAAGATGGTTATGGAGTCTTCTGATAAGTTTTGAGTAGAAATAGATTGATTTTAGGAGTTATTTGTGTGGTTATATGTTCGGTTTTGATTTCTAATCACACTAATGATTCTATGTTCCATTTGTGATTCATTGTTAATATTCTTATGATAATTATATTCATATTTGATTACATTGGTTTTGAAGTGCGTTCAAACCATAGAACTATACTTGTTAAATGTTTTAGTATAACTAGTTTTCTTTCCCATGTATTTAGTAATGCTTTCTTAAATACTCTTATACAGCAATCTGTAGTTGCATAATTTTAATTAACGTACAAAAAAATCTTATTTACTTTATCTCGTAACATTGATTTAACTTCATTTGATCCATCAAACATTAAGTTTTCATGTTGTTCGTCTAATTACTTCCATTCCACTACTGTAATTTTATTATTGATTCTTATTAAGTGGATACGAGGTGTTTTGTGGTCCTTTACAACTGGTTTCCTTGTCTTAATGGTTAATAATGGTTTTCGTAGATCAACAGTTGTTATTAAGATGGATATAGTGGAATTCTGAGGGAAGAGTATTCCAAGATAGTTATGGAGTCTTCTGATAAGTTTTGAGTAGAAGTGGATTGATTTTAGGAGTTATTCGTGTGGTTATATGTTCGGTTTTGATTTCTAATCACACTAATGATTCTATGTTCCATTTGTGATTCATTGTTAATATTCTTATGATAATTATATTCATATTTGATTACATTGGTTTTGAAGTGCGTTCAAACCATAGAACTATACTTGTTAAATGTTTTAGTATAACTAGTTTTATTTCCCATGTATTTAGTAATGCTTTCTTAAATACTCTTATACAGCAATCTGTAGTTGCATAATTTTAATTAACGTACAAAAAAATCTTATTTACTTTATCCCGTAACATTGATTTAACTTCATTTGATCCATAAAACATTACGTTTTCTTGTTGTTCGTCTAATTACTTCCATTCCACCACTGTAATTTGATTAATGATTCTTATTAAGTGGATACGAGTAGTTTCGTGGTCCTTTACAACTGGTTTCCTTGTCTTAAAGGTCAATAATGGTTTCTGTAGATCAAAAGTTGTTATTGAGATGGATATATTGGAATTCTGAGGGAAGAGTGTTTGAAGATGGTTATGGAGTCTTCTGATTAGTTTCTGGTTGGAGTGGATTGATTTTTGGAGTTTTTCATGAGGTTATATGTTCGGTTTTGTTTTCAAATCACACTAATGATTCGATGTTCCATTTGTGATTCATTGTTGAAATTCTGAAGATAATTATATTCATATTTGATTACATTGGTTTAGAAGTGCGTTCAAACCATAGAACTATACTTGTTTAATGTTTTAGTATAAGTAGTTCCTTTCCCATTTATTTAGTAATGCGTTCTTAAATACTCTTATACACCAATCTGTAGTTGCATAATTTTAATTAACATACAAGGAAATTTTATTTACTTTATCATGTTACATTGATTTAACTTCATTTTGATCCATCAAACATTACGTTTCTTGTTGTTCGTCTAATTACTTCCTTCCCACCACTGTAACTTGATTATTGATTCTTATTAAGTGGATACGAGTAGTTTCGTGGTCCTTTACAACTGGTTTCCTAGTCTTATTGGTCAATAATAGTTTTTGTAGATCAACAGTTGTTATTAAGATGGATATAGTGGAATTCTGAGGGAAGAGTCTTCCAAGATGGTTATGGAGTCTTCTGATAAGTTTCGAGTAGAAGTGGATTTATTTTAGGAGTTATTCATGTGGTTATATGTTCGGTTTTGATTTCTAATCACACTAATGATTCCATGTTCCATTTGTGATTCATTGTTAATTTTCTTATGATAATTATATTCATATTTGATTACATTGGTTTAGAAGTGCGTTCAAACCATAGAACTATACTTGTTTAATGTTTTAGTATAAGTAGTTCCTTTCCCATTTATTTAGTAATGCGTTCTTAAATACTCTTATACACCAATCTGTAGTTGCATAATTTTAATTAACATACAAGAAAATCTTATTTACTTTATCTCGTAACATTGATTTAACTTCATTTGATCCATCAAACATTACGTTTTCTTGTTGTTCATCTAATTACTTCCATTCCACCACTGTAATTTGATTATTGATTCTTATTAAGTGGATACGAGGTGTTTTGTGGTCCTTTACAACTGGTTTCCTTGTCTTAATGGTTAATAATGGTTTTTGTAGATCAACAGTTGTTATTAAGATGGATATAGTGGAATTCTGAGGGATGAGTATTCCAAGATGGTTATGGAGTCTTCTGATAAGTTTTGAGTAGAAATGGATTGATTTTAGGAGTTATTTGTGTGGTTATATGTTCGGTTTTGATTTCTAATCACACTAATGATTCTATGTTCCATTTGTGATTCATTGTTAATATTCTTATGATAATTATATTCATATTTGATTACATTGGTTTAGAAGTGCGTTCAAACCATAGAACTATACTTGTTAAATGTTTTAGTATAACTAGTTTTCTTTCCCATGTATTTAGTAATGCTTTCTTAAATACACTTATACAGCAATCTGTAGTTGCATAATTTTAATTAACGTACAAAAAATCTTATTTACTTTATCTCGTAACATTGATTTAACTTCATTTGATCCATCAAACATTAAGTTTTCATGTTGTTCGTCTAATTACTTCCATTCCACTACTGTAATTTAATTATTGATTCTTATTAAGTGGATACGAGGTGTTTTGTGGTCCTTTACAACTGGTTTCCTTGTCTTAATGGTTAATAATGGTTTTCGTAGATCAACAGTTGTTATTAAGATGGATATAGTGGAATTCTGAGGGAAGAGTATTCCAAGATGGTTATGGAGTCTTCTGATAAGTTTGGAGTAGAAGTGGATTGATTTTAGGAGTTATTCGTGTGGTTATATGTTCGGTTTTGATTTCTAATCACACTAATGATTCTATGTTCCATTTGTGATTCATTGTTAATATTCTTATGATAATTATATTCATATTTGATTACATTGGTTTTGAAGTGCGTTCAAACCATAGAACTATAGTTGTTAAATGTTTTAGTATAACTAGTTTTCTTTCCCATGTATTTAGTAATGCTTTCTTAAATACTCTTATACAGCAATCTGTAGTTGCATAATTTTAATTAACGTACAAAAAAATCTTATTTACTTTATCCCGTAACATTGATTTAACTTCATTTGATCCATCAAACATTACGTTTTCTTGTTGTTCGTCTAATTACTTCCATTCCACCACTGTAATTTGATTAATGATTCTTATTAAGTGGATACGAGTAGTTTCGTGGTCCTTTACAACTGGTTTCCTTGTCTTAAAGGTCAATAATGGTTTCTGTAGATCAAAAGTTGTTATTGAGATGGATATATTGGAATTCTGAGGGAAGAGTGTTTGAAGATGGTTATGGAGTCTTCTGATTAGTTTCTGGTTGGAGTGGATTGATTTTTGGAGTTTTTCGTGAGGTTATATGTTCGGTTTTGTTTTCAAATCACACTAATGATTCGATGTTCCATTTGTGATTCATTGTTGAAATTCCGAAGATAATTATATTCATATTTGATTACATTGGTTTAGAAGTGCGTTCAAACCATAGAACTATACTTGTTTAATGTTTTAGTATAAGTAGTTCCTTTCCCATTTATTTAGTAATGCGTCCTTAAATACTCTTATACACCAATCTGTAGTTGCATAATTTTAATTAACATACAAGGAAATCTTATTTACTTGATCATGTTACATTGATTTAACTTCATTTTGATCCATCAAACATTACGTTTCTTGTAGTTCGTCTAATTACTTCCTTCCCACCACTGTAACTTGATTATTGATTCTTATTAAGTGGATACGAGTAGTTTCGTGGTCCTTTACAACTGGTTTCCTAGTCTTATTGGTCAATAATAGTTTTTGTAGATCAACAGTTGTTATTAAGATGGATATCGTGGAATTCTGAGGGAAGAGTCTTCCAAGATGGTTATAGAGTCTTCTAATAAGTTTCGAGTAGAAGTGGATTTATTTTAGGAGTTATTCATGTGGTTATATGTTCGGTTTTGATTTCTAATCACACTAATGATTCCATGTTCCATTTGTGATTCATTGTTAATTTTCTTATGATAATTATATTCATATTTGATTACATTGGTTTAGAAGTGCGTTCAAACCATAGAACTATACTTGTTTAATGTTTTAGTATAAGTAGTTCCTTTCCCATTTATTTAGTAATGCGTTCTTAAATACTCTTATACACCAATCTGTAGTTGCATAATTTTAATTAACATACAAGAAAATCTTATTTACTTTATCTCGTAACATTGATTTAACTTCATTTGATCCATCAAACATTACGTTTTCTTGTTGTTCATCTAATTACTTCCATTCCACCACTGTAATTTGATTATTGATTCTTATTAAGTGGATACGAGGTGTTTTGTGGTCCTTTACAACTGGTTTCCTTGTCTTAATGGTTAATAATGGTTTTTGTAGATCAACAGTTGTTATTAAGATGGATATAGTGGAATTCTGAGGGAAGAGTATTCCAAGATGGTTTTGGAGTCTTCTGATAAGTTTTGAGTAGAAATGGATTGATTTTAGGAGTTATTTGTGTGGTTATATGTTCGGTTTTGATTTCTAATCACACTAATGATTCTATGTTCCATTTGTGATTCATTGTTAATATTCTTATGATAATTATATTCATATTTGATTACATTGGTTTAGAAGTGCGTTCAAACCATAGAACTATACTTGTTAAATGTTTTAGTATAACTAGTTTTCTTTCCCATGTATTTAGTAATGCTTTCTTAAATACACTTATACAGCAATCTGTAGTTGCATAATTTTAATTAACGTACAAAAAAATCTTATTTACTTTATCTCGTAACATTGATTTAACTTCATTTGATCCATCAAACATTAAGTTTTCATGTTGTTCGTCTAATTACTTCCATTCCACTACTGTAATTTGATTATTGATTCTTATTAAGTGGATACGAGGTGTTTTGTGGTCCTTTACAACTGGTTTCCTTGTCTTAATGGTTAATAATGGTTTTCGTAGATCAACAGTTGTTATTAAGATGGATATAGTGGAATTCTGAGGGAAGAGTATTCCAAGATGGTTATGGAGTCTTCTGATAAGTTTGGAGTAGAAGTGGATTGATTTTAGGAGTTATTCGTGTGGTTATATATCGGTTTTGATTTCTAATCACACTAATGATTCTATGTTCCATTTGTGATTCATTGTTAATATTCTTATGATAATTATATTCATATTTGATTACATTGGTTTTGAAGTGCGTTCAAACCATAGAACTATAGTTGTTAAATGTTTTAGTATAACTAGTTTTCTTTCCCATGTATTTAGTAATGCTTTCTTAAATACTCTTATACAGCAATCTGTAGTTGCATAATTTTAATTAACGTACAAAAAAATCTTATTTACTTTATCCCGTAACATTGATTTAACTTCATTTGATCCATCAAACATTACGTTTTCTTGTTGTTCGTCTAATTACTTCCATTCCACCACTGTAATTTGATTAATGATTCTTATTAAGTAGATACGAGTAGTTTCGTGGTCCTTTACAACTGGTTTCCTAGTCTTATTGGTCAATAATAGTTATTTACTTTATCTCGTAACATTGATTTAACTTCATTTGATCCATCAAACATTACGTTTTCTTGTTGTTCGTCTAATTACTTCCATTCCACCACTGTAATTTGATTAATGATTCTTATTAAGTGGATACGAGTAGTTTCGTGGTCCTTTACAACTGGTTTCCTTGTCTTAAAGGTCAATAATGGTTTCTGTAGATCAAAAGTTGTTATTGAGATGGATATATTGGAATTCTGAGGGAAGAGTGTTTGAAGATGGTTATGGAGTCTTCTGATTAGTTTCTGGTTGGAGTGGATTGATTTTTGGAGTTTTTTCGTGAGGTTATATGTTCGGTTTTGTTTTCAAATCACACTAATGATTCGATGTTCCATTTGTGATTCATTGTTGAAATTCCGAAGATAATTATATTCATATTTGATTACATTGGTTTAGAAGTGCATTCAAACCATAGAACTATACTTGTTTAATGTTTTAGTATAAGTATTTCCTTTCCCATTTATTTAGTAATGCGTTCTTAAATACTCTTATACACCAATCTATAGTTGCATAATTTTAATTAACATACAAGGAAATCTTATTTACTTGATCATGTTACATTGATTTAACTTTATTTTGATCCATCAAACATTACGTTTCTTGTTGTTCGTCTAATTACTTCCTTCCCACCACTGTAACTTGATTATTGATTCTTATTAAGTGGATACGAGTAGTTTCGTGGTCCTTTACAACTGGTTTCCTAGTCTTATTGGTCAATAATAGTTATTTACTTTATCTCGTAACATTGATTTAACTTCATTTGATCCATCAAACATTACGTTTTCTTGTTGTTCGTCTAATTACTTCCATTCCACCACTGTAATTTGATTAATGATTCTTATTAAGTGGATACGAGTAGTTTCGTGGTCCTTTACAACTGGTTTCCTTGTCTTAAAGGTCAATAATGGTTTCTGTAGATCAAAAGTTGTTATTGAGATGGATATATTGGAATTCTGAGGGAAGAGTGTTTGAAGATGGTTATGGAGTCTTCTGATTAGTTTCTGGTTGGAGTGGATTGATTTTTGGAGTTTTTTCGTGAGGTTATATGTTCGGTTTTGTTTTCAAATCACACTAATGATTCGATGTTCCATTTGTGATTCATTGTTGAAATTCCGAAGATAATTATATTCATATTTGATTACATTGGTTTAGAAGTGCGTTCAAACCATAGAACTATACTTGTTTAATGTTTTAGTATAAGTAGTTCCTTTCCCATTTATTTAGTAATGCGTTCTTAAATACTCTTATACACCAATCTGTAGTTGCATAATTTTAATTAACATACAAGGAAATCTTATTTACTTGATCATGTTACATTGATTTAACTTCATTTTGATCCATCAAACATTACGTTTCTTGTTGTTCGTCTAATTACTTCCTTCCCACCACTGTAACTTGATTATTGATTCTTATTAAGTGGATACGAGTAGTTTCGTGGTCCTTTACAACTGGTTTCCTAGTCTTATTGGTCAATAATAGTTTTTGTAGATCAACAGTTGTTATTAAGATGGATATAGTGGAATTCTGAGGGAAGAGTCTTCCAAGATGGTTATGGAGTCTTCTGATAAGTTTCGAGTAGAAGTGGATTTATTTTAGGAGTTATTCCTGTGGTTATATGTTCGGTTTTGAATTCTAATCACACTAATGATTCCATGTTCCATTTGTGATTCATTGTTAATTTTCTTATGATAATTATATTCATATTTGATTACATTGGTTTAGAAGTGCGTTCAAACCATAGAACTATACTTGTTAAATGTTTTAGTATAACTAGTTTTCTTTCCCATGTTTTTAGTAGCTTTCTTAAATACTCTTGTACAGCAATCTGTAGTTGCATAATTAACGTACAAGAAAATCTTATTTACTTGATCATGTTACATTGATTTAACTTCATTTTGATCCATCAAACATTACGTTTCTTGTTGTTTGTCTAATTACTTTCTTCCCACCACTGTAATTTGATTATTGATTCTTATTAAGGGGATACGAGTAGTTTCGTGGTCCTTTACAACTGGTTTCCTTGTCTTAATGGTTAATAATGGTTTTTGTAGATCAACAGTTGTTATTAAGATGGATATAGTGGAATTCTGAGGGAAGAGTATTACAAGATGGATATGGAGTCTTCTGATAAGTTTCGAGTAGAAGTGGATTGATTTTAGGAGTTATTCGTGTGGTTATATGTTCGGTTTTGATTCCTAATCACACTAATGATTCTATGTTCCATTTGTGATTCATTGTTAATATTCTTATGATAATTATTTCATATTTGATTACATTGGTTTAGAAGTGCGTTCAAACCATAGAACTATACTTGTTAAATGTTTTAGTATAACTAGTTTTCTTTCCCATGTATGTAGTAATGCTTTCTTAAATACTCTTATACAGCAATCTGTAGTTGCATAATTTTAATTAACGTACAAGAAAATCTTATTTACTTTATCTCGAAACATTGATTTAACTTCATTTGATCCATCAAACCTTACGTTTTCTTGTTGTTCATCTAATTACTTCCATTCCACCACTGTAATTTGATTATTGATTCTTATTAAGTGGATACGAGTGTTTTGTGGTCCTTTACAACTGGTTTCCTTGTCTTAATGGTTAATAATGGTTTTTGTAGATCAACAGTTGTTATTAAGATGGATATAGTGGAATTCTGAGGGAAGAGTATTCCAAGATGGTTATGGAGTCTTCTGATAAGTTTTGAGTAGAAATAGATTGATTTTAGGAGTTATTTGTGTGGTTATATGTTCGGTTTTGATTTCTAATCACACTAATGATTCTATGTTCCATTTGTGATTCATTGTTAATATTCTTATGATAATTATATTCATATTTGATTACATTGGTTTGAAGTGCGTTCAAACCATAGAACTATACTTGTTAAATGTTTTAGTATAACTAGTTTTCTTTCCCATGTATTTAGTAATGCTTTCTTAAATACTCTTATACAGCAATCTGTAGTTGCATAATTTTAATTAACGTACAAAAAAATCTTATTTACTTTATCTCGTAACATTGATTTAACTTCATTTGATCCATCAAACATTAAGTTTCATGTTGTTCGTCTAATTACTTCCATTCCACTACTGTAATTTTATTATTGATTCTTATTAAGTGGATACGAGGTGTTTTGTGGTCCTTTACAACTGGTTTCCTTGTCTTAATGGTTAATAATGGTTTTCGTAGATCAACAGTTGTTATTAAGATGGATATAGTGGAATTCTGAGGGAAGAGTATTCCAAGATAGTTATGGAGTCTTCTGATAAGTTTTGAGTAGAAGTGGATTGATTTTAGGAGTTATTCGTGTGGTTATATGTTCGGTTTTGATTTCTAATCACACTAATGATTCTATGTTCCATTTGTGATTCATTGTTAATATTCTTATGATAATTATATTCATATTTGATTACATTGGTTTTGAAGTGCGTTCAAACCATAGAACTATACTTGTTAAATGTTTTAGTATAACTAGTTTTATTTCCCATGTATTTAGTAATGCTTTCTTAAATACTCTTATACAGCAATCTGTAGTTGCATAATTTTAATTAACGTACAAAAAAATCTTATTTACTTTATCCCGTAACATTGATTTAACTTCATTTGATCCATAAACATTACGTTTTCTTGTTGTTCGTCTAATTACTTCCATTCCACCACTGTAATTTGATTAATGATTCTTATTAAGTGGATACGAGTAGTTTCGTGGTCCTTTACAACTGGTTTCCTTGTCTTAAAGGTCAATAATGGTTTCTGTAGATCAAAAGTTGTTATTGAGATGGATATATTGGAATTCTGAGGGAAGAGTGTTTGAAGATGGTTATGGAGTCTTCTGATTAGTTTCTGGTTGGAGTGGATTGATTTTGGAGTTTTTCATGAGGTTATATGTTCGGTTTTGTTTTCAAATCACACTAATGATTCGATGTTCCATTTGTGATTCATTGTTGAAATTCTGAAGATAATTATATTCATATTTGATTACATTGGTTTAGAAGTGCGTTCAAACCATAGAACTATACTTGTTTAATGTTTTAGTATAAGTAGTTCCTTTCCCATTTATTTAGTAATGCGTTCTTAAATACTCTTATACACCAATCTGTAGTTGCATAATTTTAATTAACATACAAGGAAATTTTATTTACTTTATCATGTTACATTGATTTAACTTCATTTTGATCCATCAAACATTACGTTTCTTGTTGTTCGTCTAATTACTTCCTTCCACCACTGTAACTTGATTATTGATTCTTATTAAGTGGATACGAGTAGTTTCGTGGTCCTTTACAACTGGTTTCCTAGTCTTATGGTCAATAATAGTTTTTGTAGATCAACAGTTGTTATTAAGATGGATATAGTGGAATTCTGAGGGAAGAGTCTTCCAAGATGGTTATGGAGTCTTCTGATAAGTTTCGAGTAGAAGTGGATTGATTTTAGGAGTTATTCATGTGGTTATATGTTCGGTTTTGATTTCTAATCACACTAATGATTCCATGTTCCATTTGTGATTCATTGTTAATTTTCTTATGATAATTATATTCATATTTGATTACATTGGTTTAGAAGTGCGTTCAAACCATAGAACTATACTTGTTTAATGTTTTAGTATAAGTAGTTCCTTTCCCATTTATTTAGTAATGCGTTCTTAAATACTCTTATACAGCAATCTGTAGTTGCATAATTTTAATTAACGTACAAGAAAATCTTATTTACTTTATCTCGTAACATTGATTTAACTTCATTTGATCCATCAAACATTACGTTTTCTTGTTGTTCATCTAATTACTTCTATTCCACCACTGTAATTTGATTATTGATTCTTATTAAGTGGATACGAGGTGTTTTGTGGTCCTTTACAACTGGTTTCCTTGTCTTAATGGTTAATAATGGTTTTTGTAGATCAACAGTTGTTATTAAGATGGATATAGTGGAATTCTGAGGGAACAGTATTTCAAGATGGTTATGGAGTCTTCTGATAAGTTTTGAGTATAAATGGATTGATTTTAGGAGTTATTTGTGTGGTTATATGTTCGGTTTTGATTTCTAATCACACTAATGATTTTATGTTCCATTTGTGATTCATTATTAATATTCTTATGATAATTATATTCATATTTGATTACATTGGTTTTGAAGTGCGTTCAAACCATAGAACTATACTTATTAAATGTTTTAGTATAACTAGTTTTCTTTCCCATGTATTTAGTAATGCTTTCTTAAATACTCTTATACAGCAATCTGTAGTTGCATAATTTTAATTAACGTACAAAAAAATCTTATTTACTTTATCTCGTAACATTGATTTAACTTCATTTGATCCATCAAACATTAAGTTTTCATGTTGTTCGTCTAATTACTTCCATTCCACACTGTAATTTAATTATTGATTCTTATTAAGTGGATACGAGGTGTTTGTGGTCCTTTACAACTGGTTTCCTTGTCTTAATGGTTAATAATGGTTTTCGTAGATCAACAGTTGTTATTAAGATGGATATAGTGGAATTCTGAGGGAAGAGTATTCCAAGATGGTTATGGAGTCTTCTGATAAGTTTGGAGTAGAAGTGGATTGATTTTAGGAGTTATTCGTGTGGTTATATGTTCGGTTTTGATTTCTAATCACACTAATGATTCTATGTTCCATTTGTGATTCATTGTTAATATTCTTATGATAATTATATTCATATTTGATTACATTGGTTTTGAAGTGCGTTCAAACCATAGAACTATAGTTGTTAAATGTTTTAGTATAACTAGTTTTCTTTCCCATGTATTTAGTAATGCTTTCTTAAATACTCTTATACAGCAATCTGTAGTTGCATAATTTTAATTAACGTACAAAAAATCTTATTTACTTTATCCGTAACATTGATTTAACTTCATTTGATCCATCAAACATTACGTTTTCTTGTTGTTCGTCTAATTACTTCCATTCCACCACTGTAATTTGATTAATGATTCTTATTAAGTGGATACGAGTAGTTTCGTGGTCCTTTACAACTGGTTTCCTTGTCTTAAAGGTCAATAATGGTTTCTGTAGATCAAAGTTGTTATTGAGATGGATATATTGGAATTCTGAGGGAAGAGTGTTTGAAGATGGTTATGGAGTCTTCTGATTAGTTTCTGGTTGGAGTGGATTGATTTTTGGAGTTTTTCGTGAGGTTATATGTTCGGTTTTGTTTTCAAATCACACTAATGATTCGATGTTCCATTTGTGATTCATTGTTGAAATTCCGAAGATAATTATATTCATATTTGATTACATTGGTTTAGAAGTGCGTTCAAACCATAGAACTATACTTGTTTAATGTTTTAGTATAAGTAGTTCCTTTCCCATTTATTTAGTAATGCGTCTTAAATACTCTTATACACCAATCTGTAGTTGCATAATTTTAATTAACATACAAGAAATCTTATTTACTTGATCATGTTACATTGATTTAACTTCATTTTGATCCATCAAACATTACGTTTCTTGTTGTTCGTCTAATTACTTCCTTCCCACCACTGTAACTTGATTATTGATTCTTGTTAAGTGGATACGAGTAGTTTCGTGGTCCTTTACAACTGGTTTCCTAGTCTTATTGGTCAATAATAGTTTTTGTAGATCAACAGTTGTTATTAAGATGGATATCATGGAATTCTGAGGGAAGAGTCTTCCAAGATGGTTATGGAGTCTTCTGATAAGTTTCGAGTAGAAGTGGATTGATTTTAGGAGTTATTCATGTGGTTATATGTTCGGTTTTGATTTCTAATCACACTAATGATTCCATGTTCCATTTGTGATTCATTGTTAATTTTCTTATGATAATTATATTCATATTTGATTACATTGGTTTAGAAGTGCGTTCAAACCATAGAACTATACTTGTTTAATGTTTTAGTATAAGTAGTTCCTTTCCCATTTATTTAGTAATGCGTTCTTAAATACTCTTATACACCAATCTGTAGTTGCATAATTTTAATTAACATACAAGAAAATCTTATTTACTTTATCTCGTAACATTGATTTAACTTCATTTGATCCATCAAACATTACGTTTTCTTGTTGTTCATCTAATTACTTCCATTCCACCACTGTAATTTGATTATTGATTCTTATTAAGTGGATACGAGTGTTTTGTGGTCCTTTACAACTGGTTTCCTTGTCTTAATGGTTAATAATGGTTTTTGTAGATCAACAGTTGTTATTAAGATGGATATAGTGGAATTCTGAGGGAAGAGTATTCCAAGATGGTTTTGGAGTCTTCTGATAAGTTTTGAGTAGAATGGATTGATTTTAGGAGTTATTTGTGTGGTTATATGTTCGGTTTTGATTTCTAATCACACTAATGATTTTATGTTCCATTTGTGATTCATTGTTAATATTCTTATGATAATTATATTCATATTTGATTACATTGGTTTAGAAGTGCGTTCAAACCATAGAACAATACTTGTTAAATGTTTTAGTATAACTAGTTTTCTTTCCCATGTATTTAGTAATGCTTTCTTAAATACTCTTATACAGCAATCTGTAGTTGCATAATTTTAATTAACGTACAAAAAAATCTTATTTACTTTATCTCGTAACATTGATTTAACTTCATTTGATCCATCAAACATTACGTTTTCTTGTTGTTCGTCTAATTACTTCCATTCCACTACTGTAATTTGATTATTGATTCTTATTAAGTGGATACGAGGTGTTTTGTGGTCCTTTACAACTGGTTTCCTTGTCTTAATGGTTAATAATGGTTTTCGTAGATCAACAGTTGTTATTAAGATGGATATAGTGGAATTCTGAGGGAAGAGTATTCCAAGATGGTTATGGAGTCTTCTGATAAGTTTGGAGTAGAAGTGGATTGATTTTAGGAGTTATTCGTGTGGTTATATATCGGTTTTGATTTCTAATCACACTAATGATTCTATGTTCCATTTGTGATTCATTGTTAATATTCTTATGATAATTATATTCATATTTGATTACATTGGTTTAGAAGTGCGTTCAAACCATAGAACTATACTTGTTAAATGTTTTAGTATAACTAGTTTTCTTTCCCATGTATTTAGTAATGCTTTCTTAAATACTCTTATACAGCAATCTGTAGTTGCATAATTTTAATTAACGTACAAAAAAATCTTATTTACTTTATCCCGTAACATTGATTTAACTTCATTTGATCCATCAAACATTACGTTTTCTTGTTGTTCGTCTAATTACTTCCATTCCACCACTGTAATTTGATTATGATTCTTATTAAGTAGATACGAGTAGTTTCGTGGTCCTTTACAACTGTTTCCTTGTCTTAAGGTCAATAATGGTTTCTGTAGATCAAAAGTTGTTATTGAGATGGATATATTGGAATTCTGAGGGAAGAGTGTTTGAAGATGGTTATGGAGTCTTCTGATTAGTTTCGGTGGAGTGGATTGATTTTGGAGTTTTTCGTGTGGTTATATGTTCGGTTTTGTTTTCAAATCACACTAATGATTCGATGTTCCATTGTGATTCATTGTTGAAATTCCGAAGATAATTATATTCATATTTGATTACATTGGTTTAGAAGTGCGTTCAAACCATAGAACTATACTTGTTTAATGTTTTAGTATAAGTAGTTCCTTTCCCATTTATTTAGTAATGCGTTCTTAAATACTCTTATACACCAATCTGTAGTTGCATAATTTTAATTAACATACAAGGAAATCTTATTTACTTGATCATGTTACATTGATTTAACTTCATTTTGATCCATCAAACATTACGTTTCTTGTTGTTCGTCTAATTACTTCCTTCCCACCACTGTAATTTGATTATTGATTCTTATTAAGGGGATACGAGTAGTTTCGTGGTCCTTTACAACTGGTTTCCTAGTCTTATTGGTCAATAATGGTTTTTGTAGATCAACAGTTGTTATTAAGATGGATATAGAGGAATTTTGAGGGAAGAGTCTTCCAAGATGGTTATGGAGTCTTCTGATAAGTTTCGAGTAGAAGTGGATTGATTTTAGGAGTTATTCGTGTGGTTATATGTTCGGTTTTGATTTCTAATCACACTAATGATTCCATGTTCCATTTGTGATTCATTGTTAATTTTCTTATGATAATTATATTCATATTTGATTACATTGGTTTAGAAGTGCGTTCAAACCATAGAACTATACTTGTTAAATGTTTTAGTATAACTAGTTTTCTTTCCCATGTTTTTAGTAGCTTTCTTAAATACTCTTATACAGCAATCTGTAGTTGCATAATTTTAATTAACGTACAAGAAAATCTTATTTACTTTATCTCGTAACATTGATTTAACTTCATTTGATCCATCAAACATTACGTTTCTTGTTGTTCGTCTAATTACTTCTATTCCACCACTGTAATTTGATTATTGATTCTTATTAAGTGGATACGAGTAGTTTTGTGGTCCTTTACAACTGGTTTCCTTGTCTTAATGGTCAATAATGGTTTTTGTAGATCAACAGTTGTTATTAAGATGGATATAGTGGAATTCTGAGGGAAGAGTATTCCAAGATGGTTATGGAGTCTTCTGATAAGTTTTGAGTAGAAGTGGATTGATTTTAGGAGTTATTTGTGTGGTTATATGTTCGGTTTTGATTTCTAATCACACTAATGATTTATGTTCCATTTGTGATTCATTGTTAATATTCTTATGATAATTATATTCATATTTGATTACATTGGTTTAGAAGTGCGTTCAAACCATAGAACTATACTTGTTAAATGTTTTAGTATAACTATTTTCTTTCCCATGTATTTAGTAATGCTTTCTTAAATACTCTTATACAGCAATCTGTAGTTGCATAATTTTAATTAACGTACAAAAAAATCTTATTTACTTTATCTCGTAACATTGATTTAACTTCATTTGATCCATCAAACATTACGTTTTCTTGTTGTTCGTCTAATTACTTCCATTCCACTACTGTAATTTGATTATTGATTCTTATTAAGTGGATACGAGGTGTTTTGTGGTCCTTTACAACTGGTTTCCTTGTCTTAATGGTTAATAATGGTTTTTGTAGATCAATAATTGTTATTAAGATGGATATAGTGGAATTCTGAGGGAAGAGTATTCCAAGATGGTTATGGAGTCTTCTGATAAGTTTTGAGTAGAAGTGGATTGATTTTAGGAGTTATTCGTGTGGTTATATTTCGGTTTTGATTTCTAATCACACTAATGATTCTATGTTCCATTTGTGATTCATTGTTAATATTCTTATGATAATTATATTCATATTTGATTACATTGGTTTTGAAGTGCGTTCAAACCATAGAACTATACTTTTAATGTTTTAGTATAACTAGTTTCTTTCCCATGTATTTAGTAATGCTTTCTTAAATACTCTTATACAGCAATCTGTAGTTGCATAATTTTAATTAACGTACAAAAAATCTTATTTACTTTATCTCGTACATTGATTTAACTTCATTTGATCCATCAAACATTACGTTTTCTTGTTGTTCGTCTAATTACTTCTGTTCCACCACTGTAATTTGATTATTGATTCTTATTAAGTGGATACGAGTAGTTTCGTGGTCCTTTACAACTGGTTTCCTTGTCTTAAAGGTCAATAATGGTTTCTGTAGATCAACAGTTGTTATTGAGATGGATAGTGGAATTCTGAGGGAAGAGTGTTTGAAGATGGTTATGGAGTCTTCTGATTAGTTTCGGTAAGTGGATTGATTTTAGGAGTTTTTTGTGTGGTTATATGTTCGGTTTTGTTTTCAAATCACACTAATGATTCGATGTTCCATTTGTGATTCATTGTTAAATTCAAGATAATTATATTCATATTTGATTACATTGGTTTAGAAGTGCGTTCAAACCATAGAACTATACTTGTTAATGTTTTAGTATAACTAGTTCCTTTCCCATTTATTTAGTAATGCGTTCTTAAATACTCTTATACACCAATCTGTAGTTGCATAATTTTAATTAACATACAAGAAAATCTTATTTACTTGATCATGTTACATTGATTTAACTTCATTTTGATCCATCAAACATTACGTTTCTTGTTGTTCGTCTAATTACTTCCTCCCACCACTGTAATTTGATTATTGATTCTTATTAAGTGGATACGAGTAGTTTCGTGGTCCTTTACAACTGGTTTCCTAGTCTTAATGGTCAATAATGGTTTTGTAGATCAACAGTTGTTATTAAGATGGATATAGTGGAATTCTGAGGGAAGAGTCTTCAAGATGGTTATGGAGTCTTCTGATAAGTTTCGAGTAGAAGTGGATTGATTTTAGGAGTTATTCGTGTGGTTATATGTTCGGTTTTGATTTCTAATCACACTAATGATTTCATGTTCCATTTGTGATTCATTGTTAATTTCTTATGATAATTTATTCATATTTGATTACATTGGTTTAGAAGTGCGTTCAAACCATAGAACTATACTTGTTAAATGTTTTAGTATAACTAGTTTTCTTTCCCATGTATTTAGTAGCTTTCTTAAATACTCTTATACATCAATCTGTAGTTGCATAATTTTAATTAACGTACAAGAAAATCTTATTTACTTGATCATGTTAGATTGATTTAACTTCATTTTGATCC
The DNA here is from genome assembly GCA_025506415.1 of Flaveria robusta. Lineage (NCBI taxonomy): Eukaryota > Viridiplantae > Streptophyta > Magnoliopsida > Asterales > Asteraceae > Flaveria > Flaveria robusta. The sequence continues at coordinate 20,024,591 of CM046470.1, forward strand.
ATCAAACATTACGTTTCTTGTTATTTGTCTAATTACTTTCTTCCCACCACTGTAATTTGATTATTGATTCTTATTAAGGGGATACGAGTAGTTTCGTGGTCCTTTACGACTGGTTTCCTTGTCTTAATGGTTAATAATGGTTTTTATAGATCAACAGTTGTTATTAAGATGGATATAGTGTTATTCTGAGGGAAGAGTATTCCAAGATGGTTATGGAGTCTTCTGATAAGTTTCGAGTAGAAGTGGATTGATTTTAGGAGTTATTCGTGTGGTTATATGTTCGGTTTTGATTCCTAATCACACTAATGATTCTATGTTCCATTTGTGATTCATTGTTAATATTCTTATGATAATTATATTCATATTTGATTACATTGGTTTAGAAGTGCGTTCAAACCATAGAACTATACTTGTTAAATGTTTTAGTATAACTAGTTTTCTTTCCCATCTGTGTAGTAATGCTTTCTTAAATATTCTTATACAGCAATCTGTAGTTGCATAATTTTAATTAACGTACAAGAAAACCTTATTTACTTTATCTCGTAACATTGATTTAACTTCATTTGATCCATCAAACATTACGTTTTCTTGTTGTTCATCTAATTACTTCCATTCCACCACTGTAATTTGATTATTGATTCTTATTAAGTGAATACGAGGTGTTTTGTGGTCCTTTACAACTGGTTTCCTTGTCTTAATGGTTAATAATGGTTTTTGTAGATCAACAGTTGTTATTAAGATGGATATAGTGGAATTCTAATGGAAGAGTATTCCAAGATGGTTATGGAGTCTTCTGATAAGTTTTGAGTAGAAGTGGATTGATTTTAGGAGTTATTCGTGTGGTTATATGTTCGGTTTTGATTTCTAATCACACTAATGATTCTATGTTCCGTTTGTGATTTATTGTTAATATTTTCATGATAATTATATTTATATTTGATTACATTGGTTTAGAAGTGCGTTCAAACCATAGAACTATACTTGTTAAATGTTTTAGTATAACTAGTTTTCTTTCCCATGTATTTAGTAATGCTTTCTTAAATACTCTTATACAGCAATCTGTAGTTGCATAATTTTAATTAACGTACAAAAAAATCTTATTTACTTTATCTCGTAACATTGATTTAACTTCATTTGATCCATCAAACATTACGTTTTCTTGTTGTTCGTCTAATTACTTCCATTCCACTACTGTAATTTGATTATTGATTCTTATTAAGTGGATACGAGGTGTTTTGTGGTCCTTTACAACTGGTTTCCTTGTCTTAATGGTTAATAATGGTTTTTGTAGATCAATAATTGTTATTAAGATGGATATAGTGGAATTCTGAGGGAAGAGTATTCCAAGATGGTTATGGAGTCTTCTGATAAGTTTTGAGTAGAAGTGGATTGATTTTAGGAGTTATTCGTGTGGTTATATGTTCGGTTTTGATTTCTAATCACACTAACGATTCTATGTTCCATTTGTGATTCATTGTTAATATTCTTATGATAATTATATTCATATTCGATTACATTGGTTTTGAAGTGCGTTCAAACCATAGAACTATACTTGTTAAATGATTTAGTATAACTAGTTTTCTTTCCCATGTATTTAGTAATGCTTTCTTAAATACTCTTATACAGCAATCTGTAGTTGCATAATTTTAATTAACGTACAAAAAAATCTTATTTACTTTATCTCGTAACATTGATTTAACTTCATTTGATCCATCAAACATTACGTTTTCTTGTTGTTCGTCTAATTACTTCTATTCCACCACTGTAATTTGAATATTGATTCTTATTAAGTAGATACGAGTAGTTTCGTGGTTCTTTACAACTGGTTTCCTTGTCTTAAAGGTCAATAATGGTTTCTGTAGATCAATAGTTGTTATTGAGATGGATATAGTGGAATTCTGAGGGAAGAGTGTTTGAAGATGGTTATGGAGTCTTCTGATTAGTTTCGGGTTGGAGTGGATTGATTTTAGGAGTTTTTTGTGTGTGTTTATATGTTCGGTTTTGTTTTCAAATCACACTAATGATTCGATGTTCCATTTGTGATTCATTGTTGAAATTCCAAAGATAATTATATTCATATTTGATTACATTGGTTTAGAAGTGCGTTCAAACCATAGAACTATACTTGTTTAATGTTTTAGTATAACTAGTTCCTTTCCCATTTATTTAGTAATGCGTTCTTAAATACTCTTATACACCAATCTGTAGTTGCATAATTTTAATTAACATACAAGAAAATCTTATTTACTTGATCATGTTACATTGATTTAACTTCATTTTGATCCATCAAACATTACGTTTCTTGTTGTTCGTCTAATTACTTCCTTCCCACCACTGTAACTTGATTATTGATTCTTATTAAGTGGATACGAGTAGTTTCGTGGTCCTTTACAACTGGTTTCCTACTCTTAATGGTCAATAATAGTTTTTGTAGATCAACAGTTGTTATTAAGTTGGATATAGTGGAATTCTGAGGGAAGAGTCTTTCAAGATGGTTATGGAGTCTTCTGATAAGTTTCTAGTAGAAGTGGATTGATTTTAGGAGTTATTCGTGTGGTTATATGTTCGGTTTTGATTTCTAATCACACTAATGATTTCATGTTCCATTTGTGATTCATTGTTAATTTTCTTATGATAATTTTATTCATATTTGATTACATTGGTTTAGAAGTACGTTCAAACCATAGAACTATACTTGTTAAATGTTTTAGTATAACTAGTTTTCTTTCCCATGTATTTAGTAGCTCTCTTAAATACTCTTATACATCAATCTGTAGTTGCATAATTTTAATTAACATACAAGAAAATCTTATTTACTTGATCATGTTAGATTGATTTAACTTCATTTTGATCCATCAAACATTACGTTTCTTGTTATTTGTCTAATTACTTTCTTCCCACCACTGTAATTTGATTATTGATTCTTATTAAAAGGATACGAGTAGTTTCGTGGTCCTTTACGACTGGTTTCCTTGTCTTAATGGTTAATAATGGTTTTTGTAGATCAACAGTTGTTATTAAGATGGATATAGTGGAATTCTGAGGGAAGAGTATTCCAAGATGGTTATGGAGTCTTCTGATAAGTTTCGAGTAGAAGTGGATTGATTTTAGGAGTTATTCGTGTGGTTATATGTTCGGTTTTGATTTCTAATCACACTAATGATTCTATGTTCCATTTGTGATTCATTGTTAATATTCTTATGATAATTATATTCATATTTGATTACATTGGTTTAGAAGTGCGTTCAAACCATAGACTATACTTGTTAAATGTTTTAGTATAACTAGTTTTCTTTCCCATGTATTTAGTAATGCTTTCTTAAATACACTTATACAGCAATCTGTAGTTGCATAATTTTAATTAACGTACAAGAAAATCTTATTTACTTTATCTCGTAACATTGATTTAACTTCATTTGATCCATCAAACATTACGTTTTCTTGTTGTTCGTCTAATTACTTCCATTCCACCACTGTAATTTGATTATTGATTCTTATTAAGTGGATACGAGTAGTTTGTGGTCCTTTACAACTGGTTTCCTTGTCTTAATGGTTAATAATGGTTTTGTAGATCAACAGTTGTTATTAAGATGGATATAGTGGAATTCTGAGGGAAGAGTATTCCAAGATGGTTATGGAGTCTTCTGATAAGTTTTGAGTAGAAGTGGATTGATTTTAGGAGTTATTCGTGTGGTTATATGTTCGGTTTTGATTTCTAATCACACTAATGATTCTATGTTCCATTTGTGATTCATTGTTAATATTTCATGATAATTATATTATATTTGATTACATTGGTTTAGAAGTGCGTTCAAACCATAGAACTATACTTGTTAAATGTTTTAGTATAACTAGTTTTCTTTCCCATGTATTTAGTAATGCTTTCTTAAATACTCTTATACAGCAATCTGTAGTTGCATAATTTTAATTAACGTACAAAAAAATCTTATTTACTTTATCTCGTAACATTGATTTAACTTCATTTGATCCATCAAACATTACGTTTTCTTGTTGTTCGTCTAATTACTTCCATTCCACCACTGTAATTTGATTATTGATTCTTATTAAGTGGATACGAGTAGTTTCGTGGTCCTTTACAACTGGTTTCCTAGTCTTAATGGTCAATAATAGTTTTTGTAGATAAACAGTTGTTATTAAGATGGATATAGTGGAATTCTGAGGGAAGAGTCTTTCAAGATGGTTATAGAGTCTTCTGATAAGTTTCTAGTAGAAGTGGATTGATTTTAGGAGTTATTCGTGCGGTTATTTGTTCGGTTTTGATTTCTAATCACACTAATGATTTCATGTTCCATTTGTGATTCATTGTTAATTTTCTTATGATAATTATATTCATATTTGATTATATTGGTTTAGAAGTACGTTCAAACCATAGAACTATACTTGTTAAATGTTTTAGTATAACTAGTTTTCTTTCCCATGTATTTAGTAGCTCTCTTAAATACTCTTATACAGCAATCTGTAGTTGCATAATTTTAATTAACAAACAAGAAAATCTTATTTACTTGATCATGTTACATTGATATAACTTCATTTTGATCCATCAAACATTACGTTTCTTGTTGTTCGTCTAATTACTTCCATCCCACCACTGTAATTTGATTATTGATTCTTATTAAGTGGATACGAGTAGTTTCGTGGTCCTTTACAACTTGTTTCCTTGTCTTAATGGTTAATAATAGTTTTTGTAGATCAACGGTTGTTATTAAGATGGATATAGTGGAATTCTGAGGGAAGAGTATTCCAAGATGGTTATGGAGCCTTCTGATAAGTTTCGAGTAGAAGTGGGTTGATTTTAGGAGTTATTCATGTGGTTATATGTTCGGTTTTGATTTCTAATCACACTAATGTTTTTATGTTCCATTTGTGATTCATTGTTAATATTCTTATGATAATTATATTCATATTTGATTACATTGGTTTAGAAGTGCGTTCAAACCATAGAACTATACCTGTTAAATGTTTTCGTATAACTAGTTTTCTTTCCCATGTATATAGTAATGCTTTCTTAAATACTCTTATACAGCAATCTGTAGTTGCAAAATTTTAATTAACGTACAAGAAAATCCTATTTACTTTATCTCGTAACATTGATTTAACTTCATTTGATCCATCAAACATTACGTTTTGTTGTTGTTCGTCTAATTATTTCCATTCCACCACTGTAATTTGATTATTGATTCTTATTAAGTGGATACGAGTAGTTCCGTGGTCCTTTACAACTGGTTTCCTTGTCTTAATGGTTAATAATAGTTTTCGTAGATCAACAGTTGTTATTAAGATGGATATAGTGGAATTCTGAGGGAAGAGTATTCCAAGATGGTTATGGAGTCTTCTTATAAGTTTCGAGTAGAAGTGGATTGATTTTAGAAGTTATTCGTGTGGTTATATGTTCGGTTTTGATTTCAAATCACACTAATGATTCGATGTTCCATTTGTGATTCATTGTTGAAATTCCGAAGATAATTATATTCATATTTGATTACATTGGTTTAGAAGTGCGTTCAAACCATAGAACTATACTTCTTTAATGTTTTAGTATAAGTAGTTTCTTTCCCATTTATTTAGTAATGCGTTCTTAAATACTCTTATACACCAATCTGTAGTTGCATAATTTTAATTAACATACAAGAAAATCTTATTTACTTGATCATGTTACATTGATATAACTTCATTTTGATCCATCAAACATTACGTTTTCTTGTTGTTCGTCTAATTACTTCCATTCCACCACTGTAATTTGATTATTGATTCTTATTAAGTGGATACGAGTAGTTTCGTGGTCCTTTACAACTGGTTTCCTTGTCTTAATGGTTAATAATAGTTTTCGTAGATCAACAGTTGTTATTAAGATGGATATAGTGGAATTCTGAGGGAAGAGTATTCCAAGATGGTTATGGAGTCTTCTGATAAGTTTCGAGTAGAAGTGGATTGATTTTAGGAGTTATTCGTGTGGTTATATGTTCGGTTTTGATTCTATTCACCCAAAGGATTCTATGTTCCATTTGTGATCATTGTTAATATTCTTATGATAATTATATTCATATTTGATTATATTGGTTTAGAAGTGCGTTCAAACCATAGAACTATACTTGTTAAATGTTTTAGTATAACTAGTTTTCTTTCCCATGTATTTAGTAATGCTTTCTTAAATACTCTTATACAGCAATCTGTAGTTGCATAATTTTAATTAACGTACAAGAAAATCTTATTTACTTTATCTCGTAACATTGATTTAACTTCATTTGACCCATCAAACATTACGTTTTCTTGTTGTTCGTCTAATTACTTCCATTCCACCACTGTAATTTGATTATTGATTCTTATTAAGTGGATACGAGTAGTTTCGTGGTCCTTTACAACTGGTTTCCTTGTCTTAAAGGTCAATAATGGTTTGTGTAGATCAACATTTGTTATTGAGATGGATATAGTGGAATTCTGAGGGAAGTGTGTTTGAAGATGGTTATGGAGTCTTCTGATTAGTTTCGGGTAGGAGTGAATTGATTTTAGGAGTTTTTCGTGTGGTTATATGTTCGGTTTTGTTTTCTAATCACACTAATGATTCGATGTTCCATTTGTGATTCATTGTTGAAATTCCGAAGATAATTATATTCATATTTGATTACATTGGTTTAGAAGTGCGTTCAAACCATAGAACTATACTTGTTTAATGTTTTAGTATAATTAGTTCCTTTCCCATTTATTTAGTAATGCGTTCTTAAATACTCTTATACCCTAATCTGTAGTTGCATAATTTTAATTAACACACAAGAAAATTTTATTTACTTGATCATGTTACATTGATATAACTTCATTTTGATCCATCAAACATTACGTTTCTTGTTGTTCATCTAATTACTTCCATCCCACCACTGTAATTTGATTATTGATTCTTATTAAGTGGATACGAGTAGTTTCGTGGTCCTTTACAACTTGTTTCCTTGTCTTAACGGTTAATAATGGTTTTTGTAGATCAACAGTTGTTATTAAGATGGATATAGTGGAATTCTGAGGGAAGAGTATTCGAAGATGGTTATGGAGCCTTCTGATAAGTTTCGAGTAGAAGTGGGTTGATTTTAGGAGTTATTCGTGTGGTTATATGTTCGGTTTTGATTTCTAATCACACTAATGATTCTATGTTCCATTTGTGATTCATTGTTAATATTCTTATGATAATTATATTCATATTTGATTACATTGGTTTAGAAGTGCGTTCAAACCATAGAACTATACCTGTTAAATGTTTTTGTATAACTAGTTTTCTTTCCCATGTATATAGTAATGCTTTCTTAAATACTCTTATACAGCAATCTGTAGTTGCATAATTTTAATTAACGTACAAGAAAATCCTATTTACTTTATCTCGTAACATTGATTTAAGTTCATTTGATCCATCAAACATTACGTTTTGTTGTTGTTCGTCTAATTATTTCCATTCCACCACTGTAATTTGATTATTGATTCTTATTAAGTGGATACGAGTAGTTCCGTGGTCCTTTACAACTGGTTTCCTTGTCTTAATGGTTAATAATAGTTTTCGTAGATCAACAGTTGTTATTAAGATTGATATAGTGGAATTCTGAGGGAAGAGTATTCCAAGATGGTTATGGAGTCTTCTTATAAGTTTCGAGTAGAAGTGGATTGATTTTAGAAGTTATTCGTGTGGTTATATGTTCGGTTTTGATTTCAAATCACACTAATGATTCGATGTTCCATTTGTGATTCATTGTTGAAATTCCGAAGATAATTATATTCATATTTGATTACATTGGTTTAGAAGTGCGTTCAAACATAGAACTATACTTGTTTAATGTTTTAGTATAAGTAGTTTTCTTTCCCATTTATTTAGTAATGCGTTCTTAAATACTCTTATACACCAATCTGTAGTTGCATAATTTTAATTAACATACAAGAAAATCTTATTTACTTGATCATGTTACATTGATATAACTTCATTTTGATCCATCAAACATTACGTTTTCTTGTTGTTCGTCTAATTACTTCCATTCCACCACTGTAATTTGATTATTGATTCTTATTAAGTGGATACGAGTAGTTTCGTGGTCCTTTACAACTGGTTTCCTTGTCTTAATGGTTAATAATAGTTTTCGTAGATCAACAGTTGTTATTAAGATGGATATAGTGGAATTCTGAGAGAAGAGTCTTCCAAGATGGTTATGGAGTCTTCTGATAAATTTCGAGTAGAAGTGGATTGATTTTAGGAGTTATTCATGTGGTTATAAGTTCTGTTTTGATTTCTAATCACACTAATGATTCTATGTTCCATTTGTGATTCATTGTTAATATTCTTATGATAATTATATTCATATTTGATTATATTGGTTTAGAAGTGCGTTCAAACCATAGAACTATACTTGTTAAATGTTTTAGTATAACTAGTTTTCTTTCCCATGTATTTAGTAATGCTTTCTTAAATACTCTTATACAGCAATCTGTAGTTGCATAATTTTAATTAACGTACAAGAAAATCTTATTTACTTTATCTCGTACATTGATTTAACTTCATTTGATCCATTCAAACATTACTTTTTCTTGTTGTTCGTCTAATTACTTCTATCCCACCACTGTAATTTGATTATTGATTCTTATTAAGTGGATACGAGTAGTTTCGTGGTCCTTTACAACTGGTTTCCTAGTCTTAATGGTCAATAATGGTTTCTGTAGATCAACATTGTTATTAAGATGGATATAGTGGAATTTGAGGGAAGAGTCTTCCAAGATGGTTATGGAGTCTTCTGATAAGTTTCGAGTAGAAGTGGATTGATTTTAGGAGTTATTCGTGTGGTTATATGTTCGGTTTTGATTTCTAATCACACTAATGATTCCATGTTCCATTTGTGATTCATTGTTAATTTCTTATGATAATTATATTCATATTTGATTACATTGGTTTAGAAGTGCGTTCAAACCATAGAACTATACTTGTTAAATGTTTTAGTATAACTAGTTTTTTTCCCATGTATTTAGTAGCTTTCTTAAATACTCTTATACAGCAATCTGTAGTTGCATAATTTTAATTAACGTACAAGAAAATCTTTTTTACTTGATCATGTTACATTGATTTAACTTCATTTTGATCCATCAAACATTACGTTTCTTGTTGTTGTCTAATTACTTTCTTCCCACCACTGTAATTTGATTATTGATTCTTATTAAGTGGATACGAGTAGTTTCGTGGTCCTTTACAACTGGTTTCCTTGTCTTAATTAATAATGGTTTTTGTAGATCAACAGTTGTTATTAAGATGGATATAGTGGAATTCTGAGGGAAGAGTATTCCAAGATGGTTATGGAGTTTTCTGATAAGTTTCGAGTAGAAGTGGATTGATTTTAGGAGTTATTCGTGTGGTTATATGTTCGGTTTTGATTTCTAATCACACTAATGATTCTATGTTTCATTTGTGATTCATTGTTAATATTTTTATGATAATTATATTCATATTTGATTACATTGGTTTAGAAGTGTGTTCAAACCATAGAACTATACTTGTTTAATGTTTTAGTATAACTAGTTTTCTTTCACATGTATTTAGTAATGCTTTCTTAAATACTCTTATACAGCAATCTGTAGTTGCATAATTTTAATTAACGTACAAGAAAATCTTATTTACTTTATCTCGTAACATTGATTTAACTTCATTTGATCCATCAAACATTATGTTTCCTTGTTGTTCGTCTAATTAACTCCATTCCACCACTGTAATTTGATTATTGATTCTTATTAAGTTGATACGAGTAGTTTCGTGGTCCTTTACAACTGGGTTCCTTGTCTTAAAGGTCAATAATGGTTTCTGTAGATCTACAGTTGTTATTGAGATGGATATAGTGGAATTCTGAGGGAAGAGTGTTTGAAGATGGTTATGGAGTCTTCTGATTAGTTTCTGGTAGGAGTGGATTGATTTTACGAGTTTTTCGTGTGGTTATATGTTCGGTTTTGTTTTCAAATCACACTAATGATTCGATGTTCCATTTGTGATTCATTGTTGAAATTCCAAAGATAATTATATTCATATTTGATTACATTGGTTTAGAAGTGCGTTCAAACCATAGAACTATACTTGTTTAATGTTTTAGTATAAGTAGTTCCTTTCCCATTTATTTAGTAATGCGTTCTTAAATACTCTTATACACCAATCTGTAGTTGCATAATTTTAATTAACATACAAGAAAATCTTATTTACTTGATCATGTTACATTGATATAACTTCATTTTGATCCATCAAACATTACGTTTCTTGTTGTTCGTCTAATTACTTCGGTCCCACCACTGTAATTTGATTATTGATTCTTATTAAGTCGATACGAGTAGTTTCGTGGTCCTTTACAACTGGTTTCCTTGTGTTAAAGGTCAATAATAGTTTCTGTAGACCAAAAGTTGTTATTGAGATGCATATAGTGGAATTCTGAGGGAAGAGCATTCCAAGATGGTTATGGAGTCTTCTGATAAGTTTCGAGTAGAAGTGGATTGATTTTAGGAGTTATTCTTGTGGTTATATGTTCGGTTTTGATTTCTAATCACACTGATGATTCTATGTTCCATTTGTGATTCATTGTTAATATTCTTATGATAATTATATTCATATTTGATTACATTGGTTTAGAAGTGCGTTCAAACCATAGAACTATACTTGTTAAATGTTTTAGTATAACTAATTTTCTTTCCCATGTATTTTGTAATGCTTTCTTAAAAACTCTTATACAGCAATCTGTAGTTGCATAATTTTAATTAACGTACAAGAAAATCTTATTTACTTTATCTCGTAACATTGATTTAACATCATTTGATCCATCAAATATTACGTTTTCTTGTTGTTCGTCTAATTACTTCCATCCCACCACTGTAATTTGATTATTGATTCTTATTAAGTGGATACGAGTAGTTTCGTGGTCCTTTACAACTGGTTTCCTAGTCTTAATGGTCAATAATGGTTTCTGTAGATAACCAATTGTTATTAAGATGGATATAGTAGAATTCTGAGGGAAGAGTCTTCCAAGATGGTTATGGAGTCTTCTGATAAGTTTCGAGTAGAAGTGGATTGATTTTAGGAGTTATTCGTGTGGTTATATGTTCGGTTTTGATTTCTAATCACACTAATGATTCCATGTTCCATTTGTGATTCATTGTAATTTTCTTATGATAATATATTCATATTTGATTACATTGGTTTAGAAGTGCGTTCAAACCATAGAACTATACTTGTTAAATGTTTTAGTATAACTAGTTTTCTTTCCCATGTATTTAGTAGCTTTCTTAAATACTCTTATACAGCAATCTGTAGTTGCATAATTTTAATTAACGTACAAGAATATCTTATTTACTTGATCATGTTACATTGATTTAACTTCGTTTTGATCCATCAAACATTACGTTTCTTGTTGTTTGTCAAAATACTTTCTTCCCACCACTGTAATTTGATTATTGATTCTTATTAAGGGGATACAAGTAGTTTCGTGGTCCTTTACAACCGGTTTCTTTTTCTTAATGGTTAATAATGGTTTTTGTTGATCAACAGTTGTTATTAAGATAGATATAGTGGAATTCTGAGGGAAGAGTATTCCAAGATGGCTATGGAGTCTTCTTATAAGTTTTGAGTAGAAGTGGATTGATTTTAGGAGTTATTCGTGTGGTTATATGTTCGGTTTTGATTTCTAATCACACTAATGATTCTATGTTCCATTTGTGATTCATTGTTAATATTCTTATGATAATTATATTCATATTTGATTACATTGGTTTAGAAGTGCATTCAAACCATAGAACTATACTTGTTAAATGTTTTAGTATAACTAGTTTTCTTTCCCATGTATTTAGTAATGCTTTTTTAAATACTCTTATACAGCAATCTGTAGTTGCATAATTTTAATTAACGTACAAGAAAATCTTATTTACTTGATCATGTTATATTGATTTAACTTCGTTTTGATCCATCAAACATTACGCTTCTTGTTGTTTGTCTAATTACTTTCTTCCCACCACTGTAATTTGATTATTGATTCTTATTAAGGGGATACGAGTAGTTTCGTGGTCCTTTACAACTGGTTTTCTTGTCTTAATGGTTAATAATGGTTTTTGTTGATCAACAGTTGTTATTAAGATGGATATACTGGAATTCTGAGGGAAAAGTATTCCAAGATGGTTATGGAGTCTTCTGATAAGTTTCGAGTAGAAGTGGATTGATTTTAGGAGTTCTTCGTGTGGTTATATGTTCGGTTTTGATTTCTAATCATACTAATGATTCTATGTTCCATTTGTGATTCATTGTTAATATTCTTATGATAATTATATTCATATTTGATTACATTGTTTTAGAAGTGCGTTCAAACCTTAGAACTATACTTGTTTAATGTTTTAGTATAAGTAGTTCCTTTCCCTTTTATTAGTAATGCGTTCTTAAATACTCTTATGCACCGATCTGTAGTTGCATAATTTTAATTAACATACAAGAAAATCTTATTTACTTGATCATGTTACATTGATTTAAGTTCATTTGATCCATCAAACATTACGTTTGCTTGTTGTTCGTCTAATTACTTCCATTCCACAACTGTAATTTGATTATTGATTCTTATTAAGTGGATACGAGTAGTTTCGTGGTCCTTTACAACTGGTTTCCTAGTCTTAATGGTCAATAATGGTTTCTGTAGATAAACAATTGTTTTTAAGATGGATATAGTGGAATTCTGAGGGAAGAGTCTTCCGAGATGGTTATGGAGTCTTCTGATAAGTTTCGAGTAGAAGTGGATTGATTTTAGGACTTATTCGTGTGGTTATATGTTCGGTTTTGATTTCTAATCACACTAATGATTCCATGTTCCATTTGTGATTCATTGTAAATTTTCTTATGATAAATATATTCATATTTGATTACATTGGTTTAGAAGTGCGTTCAAACCATAGAACTATACTTGTTAAATGTTTTAGTATAACTAGTTTTCTTTCCCATGTATTTAGTAGCTTTCTTAAATACTCTTATACAGCAATCTGTAGTTGCATAATTTTAATTAACGTACAAGAAAATCTTATTTACTTGATCATGTTACATTGATTTAACTTCATTTTGATCCATCAAACATTACGTTTCTTGTTGTTTGTCAAAATACTTTCTTCCCACCACTGTAATTTGATTATTGATTCTTATTAAGGGGATACGAGTAGTTTCGTGGTCCTTTACAACTGGTTTCCTTTTCTTAATGGTTAATAATGGTTTTTGTTGATCAACAGTTGTTATTAAGATGGATATAGTGGAATTCTGAGGGAAGAGTATTCCAAGATGGCTATGGAGTCTTCTGATAAGTTTTGAGTAGAAGTGGATTGATTTTAGGAGTTATTCGTGTGGTTATATGTTCGGTTTTGATTTCTAATCACACTAATGATTCTATGTTCCATTTGTGATTCATTGTTAATATTCTTATGATAATTATATTCATATTTGATTACATTGGTTTAGAAGTGCGTTCAAACCATAGAACTATACTTGTTAATGTTTTAGTATAACTAGTTTTCTTTCCCATGTATTTAGTAATGCTTTCTTAAATACTCTTATACAGCAATCTGTAGTTGCATAATTTTATTAACGTACAAGAAATCTTATTTACTTGATCATGTTACATTGATTTAACTTCATTTTGATCCATCAAACATTACGTTTCTTGTTGTTTGTCTAATTACTTCTTCCCACCACTGTAATTTGATTATTGATTCTTATTAAGGGGATACGAGTAGTTTCGTGGTCCTTTACAACTGGTTTCCTTGTCTTAATGGTTAATAATGGTTTTGTAGATCAACAGTTGTTATTAAGATGGATATAGTGGAATTCTGAGGAAGAGTATTCCAAGATGGTTATGGAGTCTTCTGATAAGTTTCGAGTAAGTGGATTGATTTTAGGAGTTATTCGTGTGGTTATATGTTCGGTTTTGATTTCTAATCACACTAATGATTCTATGTTCTATTTGTGATTCATTGTTAATATTCTTATGATAATTATATTCATATTTGATTACATTGGTTTAGAAGTGCGTTCAAACCATAGAACTATACTTGTTTAATGTTTTAGTATAAGTAGTTCCTTTCCCATTTATTTAGTAATGCGTTTTTAAATACTCTTATACACCAATCTGTAGTTGCATAATTTTAATTAACATACAAGAAAATCTTATTTACTTGATCATGTTACATTGATATAACTTCATTTTGATCCATCAAACATTACGTTTCTTGTTGTTCGTCTAATTACTTCGATCCCACCACTGTAATTTGATTATTGATTCTTATTAAGTGGATACGAGTAGTTTCGTGGTCCTTTACAACTGGTTTCCTAGTCTTAATGGTCAATAATGGTTTCTGTAGATAAACAATTGTTATTAAGATGGATATAGTGGAATTCTGAGGGAAGAGTCTTCCAAGATGGTTATGGAGTCTTCTGATAAGTTTCGAGTAGAAGTGGATTGATTTTAGGAGTTATTCGTGTGGTTATATGTTCGGTTTTGATTTCTAATCACACTAATGATTCTATGTTCCATTTGTGATTCATTGTTAATATTCTTATGATAATTATATTCATATTTGATTACATTGGTTTAGAAGTGCGTTCAAACCATAGACTATACTTGTTAAATGTTTTAGTATAACTAGTTTTCTTTCCCATGTATTTAGTAATGCTTTCTTAAATACACTTATACAGCAATCTGTAGTTGCATAATTTTAATTAACGTACAAGAAAATCTTATTTACTTTATCTCGTAACATTGATTTAACTTCATTTGATCCATCAAACATTATGTTTTCTTGTTGTTCGTCTAATTACTTCCATCCCGCCACTGTAATTTGATTATTGATTCTTATTAAGTGGATACGAGTAGTTTCGTGGTCCTTTACAACTGGTTTCCTAGTCTTAATGGTCAATAATGGTTTCTGTAGATCAACAATTGTTATTAAGATGGATATAGTGGAATTCTGAGGGAAGAGTCTTCCAAGATGGTTATGGAGTCTTCTGATAAGTTTCGAGTAGAAGTGGATTGATTTTAGGAGTTATTCGTGTGGTTATATGTTCGGTTTTGTTTTCTCATCACACTAGTGATTCCATGTTCCATTTGTGATTCATTGTTAATTTTCTTATGATAATTATATTCATATTTGATTACATTGGTTTAGAAGTGCGTTCAAACCATAGAACTATACTTGTTAAATGTTTTAGTATAACTAGTTTTCTTTCCCATGTATTTAGTAGCTTTCTTAAATACTCTTATACAGCAATCTGTAGTTGCATAATTTTAATTAACGTACAAGAAAATCTTATTTACTTGATCATGTTACATTGATTTAACTTCGTTTTGATCCATCAAACATTACGTTTCTTGTTGTTTGTCTAATTACTTTCTTCCCACCACTGTAATTTGATTATTGATTCTTATTAAGGGGATACGAGTAGTTTCGTGGTCCTTTACAACTGGTTTCCTTGTCTTAATGGTTAATAATGGTTTTTGTAGATCAACAGTTGTTATTAAGATGGATATAGTGGAATTCTGAGGGAAGAGTATTCCAAGATGGTTATGGAGTCTTCTGATAAGTTTCGAGTAGAAGTGGATTGATTTTAGGAGTTATTCGTGTGGTTATATGTTCGGTTTTGATTTCTAATCACACTAATGATTCTATGTTCCATTTGTGATTCATTGTTAATATTCTTATGATAATTACATTCATATTTGATTACATTGGTTTAGAAGTGCGTTCAAACCATAGAACTATACTTGTTAATGTTTTAGTATAGTAGTTCCTTTCCATTTATTTAGTAATGCGTTTTTAAATACTCTTATACACCAATCTGTAGTTGCATAATTTTAATTAACATACAAAAAATCTTATTTACTTGATCATGTTACATTGATTTAACTTCATTTTGATCCATCAAACATTACGTTTCTTGTTGTTCGTCTAATTACTTCCATCCACCACTGTAATTTGATTATTGATTCTTATTAAGTGGATACGAGTAGTTTCGTGGTCCTTTACAACTGGTTTCCTAGTCTTAATGGTCAATAATGGTTTCTGTAGATCAACAGTTGTTATTAAGATGGATATAGTGGAATTCTGAGGGAAGAGTCTTCCAAGATGGTTATGGAGTCTTCTGATAGTTTCGAGTAGAAGTGGATTGATTTTAGGAGTTATTCGTGTGGTTATATGTTCGGTTTTGATTTCTAATCACACTAATGATTCTATGTTCCATTTGTGATTCATTGTTAATATTCTTATGATAATTATATTCATATTTGATTACATTGGTTTAGAAGTGCGTTCAAACCATAGACTATACTTGTTAAATGTTTTAGTATAACTAGTTTTCTTTCCCATGTATTTAGTAATGCTTTCTTAAATACACTTATACAGCAATCTGTAGTTGCATAATTTTAATTAACGTACAAGAAAATCTTATTTACTTGATCATGTTACATTGATTTAACTTCGTTTTGATCCATCAAACATTACGTTTCTTGTTGTTTGTCTAATTACTTCCATTCCACCACTGTAATTTGATTATTGATTCTTATTAAGGGGATACGAGTAGTTTCGTGGTCCTTTACAACTGGTTTCCTTGTCTTAATGGTTAATAATGGTTTTTGTAGATCAACAGTTGTTATTAAGATGGATATAGTGGAATTCTGAGGGAAGAGTATTCCAAGATGGTTATGGAGTCTTCTGATAAGTTTCGAGTAGAAGTGGATTGATTTTAGGAGTTATTCGTGTGGTTATATGTTCGGTTTTGATTTCTAATCACACTAATGATTCTATGTTCTATTTGTGATTCATTGTTAATATTCTTATGATAATTACATTCATATTTGATTACATTGGTTTAGAAGTGCGTTCAAACCATAGAACTATACTTGTTTAATGTTTTAGTATAAGTAGTTCCTTTCCCATTTATTTAGTAATGCGTTTTTAAATACTCTTATACACCAATCTGTAGTTGCATAATTTTAATTAACATACAAGAAAATCTTATTTACTTGATCATGTTACATTGATATAACTTCATTTTGATCCATCAAACATTACGTTTCTTGTTGTTCGTCTAATTACTTATATCCCACCACTGTAATTTGATTATTGATTCTTATTAAGTGGATACGAGTAGTTTCGTGGTCCTTTACAACTGGTTTCCTAGTCTTAATGGTCAATAATGGTTTCTGTAGATAACATTGTTATTAAGATGGATATAGTGGAATTCTGAGGGAAGAGTCTTCCAAGATGGTTATGGAGTCTTCTGATAAGTTTCGAGTAGAAGTGGATTGATTTTAGGAGTTATTCGTGTGGTTATATGTTCGGTTTTGATTTCTAATCACACTAATGATTCTATGTTCCATTTGTGATTCATTGTTAATATTCTTATGATAATTATATTCATATTTGATTACATTGGTTTAGAAGTGCGTTCAAACCATAGACTATACTTGTTAAATGTTTTAGTATAACTAGTTTTCTTTCCCATGTATTTAGTAATGCTTTCTTAAATACACTTATACAGCAATCTGTAGTTGCATAATTTTAATTAACGTACAAGAAAATCTTATTTACTTTATCTCGTAACATTGATTTAACTTCATTTGATCCATCAAACATTATGTTTTCTTGTTGTTCGTCTAATTACTTCCATCCTGCCACTTTAATTTGATTATTGATTCTTATTAAGTGGATACGAGTAGTTTCGTGGTCCTTTACAACTGGTTTCCTAGTCTTAATGGTCAATAATGGTTTCTGTAGATCAACAATTGTTATTAAGATGGATATTGTGGAATTCTGAGGGAAGAGTCTTCCAAGATGGTTATGGAGTCTTCTGATAAGTTTCGAGTAGAAGTGGATTGATTTTAGGAGTTATTCGTGTGGTTATATGTTCGGTTTTGTTTTCTCATCACACTAGTGATTCCATGTTCCATTTGTGGTTCATTGTTAATTTTCTTATGATAATTATATTCATATTTGATTACATTGGTTTAGAAGTGCGTTCAAACCATAGAACTATACTTGTTTAATGTTTTAGTATAACTAGTTTTCTTTCCCATGTATTTAGTAATGCTTTCTTAAATACTCTTATACACAATCTGTAGTTGCATAATTTTAATTAACGTACAAGAAAATCTTATTTACTTGATCATGTTACATTGATTTAACTTCGTTTTGATCCATCAAACATTACGTTTCTTGTTGTTCGTCTAATTACTTCTTCCACCACTGTAATTTGATTATTGATTCTTATTAAGGATACGAGTAGTTTCGTGGTCCTTTACAACTGGTTTCCTTGTCTTAATGGTCAATAATGTTTTTGTAGATCAACAGTTGTTATTAAGATGGATATAGTGGAATTCTGAGGGAAGAGTTTCCAAGATGGTTATGGAGTCTTCTGATAGTTTCGAGTAGAAGTGGATTGATTTTAGGAGTTATTCGTGTGGTTATATGTTCGGTTTTGATTTCTAATCACACTAATGATTCTATGTTCCATTTGTGATTCATTGTTAATATTCTTATGATAATTATATTCATATTTGATTACATTGGTTTAGAAGTGCGTTCAAACCATAGAACTATACTTGTTAATGTTTTAGTATAACTAGTTTTTCTTTCCCATGTATTTAGTAATGCTTTCTTAAATACTCTTATACAGCAATCTGTAGTTGCATAATTTTAATTAACGTACAAGAAAATCTTATTTACTTTATCTGTACATTGATTTAACTTCATTTGATCCATCAAACATTATGTTTCTTGTTGTTCGTCTAATTACTTCCATCCACCACTGTAATTTGATTATGATTCTTATTAAGTGGATACGAGTAGTTTCGTGGTCCTTTACAACTGGTTTCCTAGTCTTAATGGTCAATAATGGTTTCTGTAGATAAACAATTGTTATTAAGATGGATATAGTGGAATTCTGAGGGAAGAGTCTTCCAAGATGGTTATGGAGTCTTCTGATAAGTTTCGAGTAGAAGTGGATTGAATTTAGGAGTTATTCGTGTGGTTATATGTTCGGTTTTGATTTCTAATCACACTAGTGATTCCATGTTCCATTTGTGATTCATTGTTAATTTTCTTATGATAATTATATTCATATTTGATTACATTGGTTTAGAAGTGCGTTCAAACCATAGAACTATACTTGTTAAATGTTTTAGTATAACTAGTTTTCTTTCCCATGTATTTAGTAGCTTTCTTAAATACTCTTATACAGCAATCTGTAGCTGCATAATTTTAATTAACGTACAAGAATATCTTATTTACTTGATCATGTTACATTGATTTAACTTCGTTTTGATCCATCAAACATTACATTTCTTGTTGTTTGTCTAATTACTTTCTTCCCACCACTGTAATTTGATTATTGATTCTTATTAAGGGGATACGAGTAGTTTCGTGGTCCTTTACAACTGGTTTCCTTGTCTTAATGGTTAATAATGGTTTTTGTAGATCAACAGTTGTTATTAAGATGGATATAGTGGAATTCTGAGGGAAGAGTATTCCAAGATGGTTATGGAGTCTTCTGATAAGTTTCGAGTAGAAGTGGATTGATTTTAGGAGTTATTCGTGTGGTTATATGTTCGGTTTTGATTTCTAATCACACTAATGATTCTATGTTCTATTTGTGATTCATTGTTAATATTCTTATGATAATTATATTCATATTTGATTACATTGGTTTAGAAGTGCGTTCAAACCATAGAACTATACTTGTTTAATGTTTTAGTATAAGTAGTTCCTTTCCCATTTATTTAGTAATGCGTTTTTAAATACTCTTATACACCAATCTGTAGTTGCATAATTTTAATTAACATACAAGAAAATCTTATTTACTTGATCATGTTACATTGATATAACTTCATTTTGATCCATCAAACATTACGTTTCTTGTTGTTCGTCTAATTACTTCGATCCCACCACTGTAATTTGATTATTGATTCTTATTAAGTGGATACGAGTAGTTTCGTGGTCCTTTACAACTGGTTTCCTAGTCTTAATGGTCAATAATGGTTCTGTAGATAAACAGTTGTTATTAAGATGGATATAGTGGAATTCTGAGGGAAGAGTCTTCCAAGATGGTTATGGAGTCTTCTGATAAGTTTCGAGTAGAAGTGGATTGATTTTAGGAGTTATTCGTGTGGTTATATGTTCGGTTTTGATTTCTAATCACACTAATGATTCTATGTTCCATTTGTGATTCATTGTTAATATTCTTATGATAATTATATTCATATTTGATTACATTGGTTTAGAAGTGCGTTCAAACCATAGACTATACTTGTTAAATGTTTTAGTATAACTAGTTTTCTTTCCCATGTATTTAGTAATGCTTTCTTAAATACACTTATACAGCAATCTGTAGTTGCATATTTTAATTAACGTACAAGAAAATCTTATTTACTTGATCTCGTAACATTGATTTAACTTCATTTGATCCATCAAACATTACGTTTCTTGTTGTTCGTCTAATTACTTCCATCCCGCCACTGTAATTTGATTATTGATTCTTATTAAGTGGATACGAGTAGTTTCGTGGTCCTTTACAACTGGTTTCCTAGTCTTAATGGTCAATAATGGTTTCTGTAGATAAACATTGTTATTAAGATGGATATAGTGGAATTCTGAGGGAAGAGTCTTCCAAGATGGTTATGGAGTCTTCTGATAAGTTTCGAGTAGAAGTGGATTGAATTTAGGAGTTATTCGTGTGGTTATATGTTCGGTTTTGATTTCTAATCACACTAGTGATTCCATGTTCCATTTGTGATTCATTGTTAATTTCTTATGATAATTATATTCATATGATTACATTGGTTTAGAAGTGCGTTCAAACCATAGAACTATACTTGTTAAATGTTTTAGTATAACTATTTTCTTTCCCATGTATTTAGTAGCTTTCTTAAATACTCTTATACAGCAATCTGTAGTTGCATAATTTTAATTAACGTACAAGAAAATCTTATTTACTTGATCATGTTACATTGATTTAACTTCATTTGATCCATCAAACATTACGTTCTTGTTGTTTGTCTAATTACTTTCTTCCCACCACTGTAATTTGATTATTGATTCTTATTAATGGATACGAGTAGTTTCGTGGTCCTTTACAACTGGTTTCTTGTCTTAATGTTAATAATGGTTTTTGTAGATCAACAGTTGTTATTAAGATGGATATAGTGGAATTCTGAGGGAGAGTATTCCAAGATGGTTATGGAGTCTTCTGATAAGTTTCGAGTAGAAGTGGATTGATTTTAGGAGTTATTCGTGTGGTTATATGTTCGGTTTTGATTTCTAATCACACTAATGATTCTATGTTCCATTTGTGATTCATTGTTAATATTCTTATGATAATTATATTCATATTTGATTACATTGGTTTAGAAGTGCGTTCAAACCATAGACTATACTTGTTTAATGTTTTAGTATAACTATTTTCTTTCCCATGTATTTAGTAATGCTTTCTTAAATACTCTTATACAGCAATCTGTAGTTGCATAATTTTAATTAACGTACAAGAAAATCTTATTTACTTTATCTGTTACATTGATTAACTTCATTTGATCCATCAAACATTACGTTTCTTGTTGTTCGTCTAATTACTTCCATCCACCACTGTAATTTGATTATTGATTCTTATTAAGTGGATACGAGTAGTTTCGTGGTCCTTTACAACTGGTTTCCTAGTCTTAATGGTCAATAATGGTTTCTGTAGATAACAATTGTTATTAAGATGGATATAGTGGAATTCTGAGGGAAGAGTCTTCCAAGATGGTTATGGAGTCTTCTGATAAGTTTCGAGTAGAAGTGGATTGATTTTAGGAGTTATTCGTGTGGTTATATGTTCGGTTTTGATTTCTAATCACACTAATGATTCCATGTTCCATTTGTGATTCATTGTTAATTTCTTATGATAATTATATTCATATTTGATTACATTGGTTTAGAAGTGCGTTCAAACCATAGAACTATACTTGTTAAATGTTTTAGTATAACTAGTTTCTTTCCCATGTATTTAGTAATGCTTTCTTAAATACTCTTATACAGCAATCTGTAGTTGCATAATTTTAATTAACGTACAAGAAAATCTTATTTACTTGATCATGTTACATTGATTTAACTTCATTTGATCCATCAAACATTACATTTCTTGTTGTTTGTCTAATTACTTTCCTTCCCACCACTGTAATTTGATTATTGATTCTTATTAAGGGATACGAGTAGTTTCGTGGTCCTTTACAACTGGTTTCCTAGTCTTAATGGTAATAATGGTTTTTGTAGATCAACAGTTGTTATTAAGATGGATATATGGAATTCTGAGGGAAGAGTATTCCAAGATGGTTATGGAGTCTTCTGATAAGTTTCGAGTAGAAGTGGATTGATTTTAGGAGTTATTCGTGTGGTTATATGTTCGTTTTGATTTCTAATCACACTAATGATTCTATGTTCCATTTGTGATTCATTGTTAATATTCTTATGATAATTATATTCATATTTGATTACATTTTTAGAAGTGCGTTCAAACCATAGAACTATACTTGTTTAATGTTTTAGTATAAGTAGTTCCTTTCCCATTTATTTAGTAATGCGTTTTTAAATACTCTTATACACCAATCTGTAGTTGCATAATTTTAATTAACATACAAGAAAATCTTATTTACTTGATCATGTTACATTGATATAACTTCATTTTGATCCATCAAACATTACGTTTCTTGTTGTTCGTCTAATTACTTCGATCCCACCACTGTAATTTGATTATTGATTCTTATTAAGTGGATACGAGTAGTTTCGTGGTCCTTTACAACTGGTTTCCTAGTCTTAATGGTCAATAATGGTTTCTGTAGATCAACATTGTTATTAAGATGGATATAGTGGAATTCTGAGGGAAGAGTCTTCCAAGATGGTTATGGAGTCTTCTGATAAGTTTCGAGTAGAAGTGGATTGATTTTAGGAGTTATTCGTGTGGTTATATGTTCGGTTTTGATTTCTAATCACACTAATGATTCTATGTTCCATTTTGATTCATTGTTAATATTCTTATGATAATTATATTCATATTTGATTACATTGGTTTAGAAGTGCGTTCAAACCATAGAACTATACTTGTTAAATGTTTTAGTATAACTAGTTTTCTTTCCCATGTATTTAGTGCTTTCTTAAATACCTTATACAGCAATCTGTAGTTGCATAATTTTAATTAACGTACAAGAAAATCTTATTTACTTTATCTCGTAACATTGATTTAACTTCATTTGATCCATCAAACATTATGTTTTCTTGTTGTTCGTCTAATTACTTCCATCCCGCCACTGTAATTTGATTATTGATTCTTATTAAGTGGATACGAGTAGTTTCGTGGTCCTTTACAACTGGTTTCCTAGTCTTAATGGTCAATAATGGTTTCTGTAGATAAACAATTGTTATTAAGATGGATATAGTGGAATTCTGAGGGAAGAGTCTTCCAAGATGGTTATGGAGTCTTCTGATAAGTTTCGAGTAGAAGTGGATTGAATTTAGGAGTTATTCGTGTGGTTATATGTTCGGTTTTGATTTCTAATCACACTAGTGATTCCATGTTCCATTTGTGATTCATTGTTAATTTTCTTATGATAATTATATTCATATTTGATTACATTGGTTTAGAAGTGCGTTCAAACCATAGAACTATACTTGTTAAATGTTTTAGTATAACTAGTTTTCTTTCTTTCCCATGTATTTAGTAGCTTTCTTAATACTCTTATATACAGCAATCTGTAGTTGCATAATTTTAATTAACGTACAAGAAAATCTTATTTACTTTATCATGTTACATTGATTTAACTTCGTTTTGATCCATCAAACATTACGTTTCTTGTTGTTCGTCTAATTACTTCTTCCCACCACTGTAATTTGATTATTGATTCTTATTAAGGGGATACGAGTAGTTTCGTGGTCCTTTACAACTGGTTTCCTTGTCTTAATGGTTAATAATGGTTTTGTAGATCAACAGTTGTTATTAAGATGGATATATGGAATTCTGAGGGAAGAGTATTCCAAGATGGTTATGGAGTCTTCTGATAAGTTTCGAGTAGAAGTGGATTGATTTTAGGAGTTATTCGTGTGGTTATATGTCGGTTTTGATTTCTAATCACACTAATGATTCTATGTTCCATTTGTGATTCATTGTTAATATTCTTATGATAATTATATTCATATTTGATTACATTGGTTTAGAAGTGCGTTCAAACCATAGAACTATACTTGTTTAATGTTTTAGTATAAGTAGTTCCTTTCCCATTTATTTAGTAATGCTTTTTTAAATACTCTTATACACCAATCTGTAGTTGCATAATTTTAATTAACATACAAGAAAATCTTATTTACTTTATCATGTTACATTGATTAACTTCATTTTGATCCATCAAACATTACGTTTCTTGTTGTTCGTCTAATTACTTCGTCCCACCACTGTAATTTGATTATTGATTCTTATTAAGTGGATACGAGTAGTTTCGTGGTCCTTTACAACTGGTTTCCTAGTCTTAAGGTCAATAATGGTTTCTGTATACAATTGTTATTAAGATGGATATAGTGGAATTCTGAGGGAAGAGTCTTCCAAGATGGTTATGGAGTCTTCTGATAAGTTTCGAGTAGAAGTGGATTGATTTTAGGAGTTATTCGTGGGTTATATGTTCGGTTTTGATTTCTAATCACACTAATGATTCTATGTTCCATTTGTGATTCATTGTTAATATTCTTATGATAATTATATTCATATTTGATTACATTGGTTTAGAAGTGCGTTCAAACCATAGAACTATATTTGTTAAATGTTTAGTATAACTAGTTTTCTTTCCCATGTATTTAGTAATGCTTTCTTAATACCTTATACAGCAATCTGTAGTTGCATAATTTTAATTAACGTACAAGAAATCTTATTTACTTTATCTCGTACATTGATTTAACTTCATTTGATCCATCAAACATTACGTTTCTTGTTTGTTCGTCTAATTACTTCCACCCCACTGTAATTTGATTATTGATTCTTATTAAGTGGATACGAGTAGTTTCGTGGTCCTTTACAACTGGTTTCCTAGTCTTAATGGTCAATAATGGTTTCTGTAGATCAACAGTTGTTATTAAATGGATATAGTGGAATTCTGAGGGAAGAGTATTCCAAGATGGTTATGGAGTCTTCTGATAAGTTTCGAGTAGAAGTGGATTGATTTTAGGAGTTATTCGTGTGGTTATATGTTCGGTTTGATTTCTAATCACACTAATGATTCTGTTCCATTTGTGATTCATTGTTAATATTCTTATGATATTATATTCATATTTGATTACATTGGTTTAGAAGTGCGTTCAAACCATAGAACTATACTTGTTAATGTTTTAGTATACTAGTTTTCTTTCCCATGTATTTAGTAATGTTTTCTTAAATACTCTTATACACCAATCTGTAGTTGCATAATTTTAATTAACGTACAAGAAATCTTATTTACTTGATCATGTTACATTGATTTAACTTCATTTTGATCCATCAAACATTACGTTTCTTGTTGTTCGTCTAATTACTTTCTTCCCACCACTGTAATTTGATTATTGATTCTTATAAGTGGATACGAGTAGTTTCGTGGTCCTTTACAACTGGTTTCCTAGTCTTAATGGTCAATAATGGTTTTCTGTAGATCAACAGTTGTTATTAAGATGGATATAGGGAATTCTGAGGAAGAGTATTCCAAGATGGTTATGGAGTCTTCTGATAAGTTTCGAGTAGAAGTGGATTGATTTTAGGAGTTATTCGTGTGGTTATATGTTCGGTTTTGATTTCTAATCACACTAATGATTCTATGTTCTTTTTGATTCATTGTTAATATTCTTATGATAATTATATTCATATTTGATTACATTGGTTTAGAAGTGCGTTCAAACCATAGAACTATACTTGTTTAAATGTTTTAGTATAACTAGTTTTCTTTCCCATGTATTTAGTAATGCTTTCTTAAATACTCTTATACAGCAATCTGTAGTTGCATAATTTTAATTAACGTACAAGAAAATCTTATTTACTTATCTCGTAACATTGATTTAACTTCATTTGATCCATCAAACATTACGTTTTCTTGTTGTTCGTCTAATTACTTCCATCCCACCACTGTAATTTGATTATTGATTCTTATTAAGTGGATACGAGTAGTTCGTGGTCCTTTACAACTGGTTTCCTTGTCTTAATGGTCAATAATGGTTTTGTAGATCAACAGTTGTTATTAAGATGGATATAGTGGAATTCTGAGGGAAGAGTATTCCAAGATGGTTATGGAGTCTTCTGATAAGTTTCGAGTAGAGTGGATTGATTTTAGGAGTTATTCGTGTGGTTATATGTTCGGTTTTGTTTCTAATCACACTAATGATTCCATGTTCCATTTGATTCATTGTTAATTTTTATGATAATTATATTCATATTGATTACATTGGTTTAGAAGTGCGTTCAAACCATAGAACTATACTTGTTAAATGTTTTAGTATAACTAGTTTTCTTTCCCATGTATTTAGTAATTTCTTAAATACTCTTATACAGCAATCTGTAGTTGCATAATTTTAATTAACAGTACAAGAAAATCTTATACTTGATCATGTTACATTGATTTAACTCATTTTGATCCATCAAACATTACGTGTTCTGTTGTCTAATTAATTTTCTTCCCACCACTGTAATTTGATTATTGATTCTTATTAAGGGATACGAGTAGTTTCGTGGTCCTTTACAACTGGTTTCCTGTCTTAATGGTCAATAATGGTTTTGTAGATCAACAGTTGTTATTAAGATGGATATAGTGGAATTCTGAGGGAAGAGTATTCCAAGATGGTTATGGAGTCTTCTGATAAGTTTCGAGTAGAAGTGGATTGATTTTAGGAGTTATTCGTGTGGTTATATGTTCGGTTTTGTTCTAATCACACTAATGATTCTATGTTCCATTTGTGATTCATTGTTAATATTCTTATGATAATTATATTCATATTTGATTACATTGGTTTAGAAGTGCGTTCAAACCATAGAACTATACTTGTTTAATGTTTTAGTATAAGTAGTTCTTTCCATTTATTTAGTAATGCGTTCTTAATACTCTTATACACCAATCTGTAGTTGCATAATTTTAATTAACATACAAGAAAATCTTATTTACTTGATCATGTTACATTGATTTAACTTCATTTTGATCCATCAAACATTACGTTTCTTGTTGTTCGTCTAATTACTTCCATTCCACCATTGTAATTTGATTATTGATTCTTATTAAGTGGATACGAGTCGTTTCGTGGTCCTTTACAACTAGTTTCCTAGTCTTAATGGTTAATAATGATTTCTGTAGATCAACAGTTGTTATTAAGATGGATATAGTGGAATTCTGTGTTAAGAGTATTCCAAGATGGTTATGGAGTTTTCTGATAAGTTTCGAGTAGAAGTGGATTGATTTTAGGAGTTATTCGTGTGGTTATATGTTCGGTTTTGATTCTATTCACCCAAAGGATTCTATGTTCCATTTGTGATCATTGTTAATATTCTTATGATAATTATATTCATATTTGATTACATTGGTTTAGAAGTGCGTTCAAACCATAGAACTATACTTGTTAAATGTTTAGTATAACTAGTTTTCTTTCCCATGTATTTAGTAATGCTTTCTTAAATACTCTTATACAGCAATCTGTAGTTGCATAATTTTAATTAACGTACAGAAAATCTTATTTACTTATCTGTAACATTGATTTAACTTCATTTGATCCATCAAACATTACGTTTCTTGTTGTTCGTCTAATTACTTCCATCCACCACTGTAATTTGATTATTGATTCTTATTAAGTGGATACGAGTAGTTTCGTGGTCCTTTACAACTGGTTTCTTGTCTTAATGGTCAATAATGGTTTCTGTAGATCAACAGTTGTTATTAAGATGGATATAGTGGAATTCTGAGGGAAGAGTATTCCAAGATGGTTATGGAGTCTTCTGATAAGTTTCGAGTAGAAGTGGATTGATTTTAGGAGTTATCGTGTGGTTATATGTTCGGTTTTGTTTTAATCACACTAATGATTCTATGTTCCATTTGTGATTCATTGTTATATTCTTATGATAATTATTCATATTTGATTACATTGGTTTAGAAGTGCGTTCAAACCATAGAACTATACTTGTTAATGTTTTAGTATAACTAGTTTTCTTTCCCATTGTATTTAGTAATGCTTTCTTAAATACTCTTATACAGCAATCTGTAGTTGCATAATTTTAATTAACGTACAAGAAAATCTTATTTACTTGATCATGTTACATTGATTTAACTTCATTTTGATCCATCAAACATTACGTTTCTTGTTGTTCGTCTAATTACTTTCTTCCCACCACTGTAATTTGATTATTGATTCTTATTAAGTGGATACGAGTAGTTTCGTGGTCCTTTACAACTGGTTTCCTTGTCTTAATGGTCAATAATGGTTTTGTAGATCAACAGTTGTTATTAAGGGATATAGTGGAATTCTGAGGGAAGAGTATCCAAGATGGTTATGGAGTCTTCTGATAAGTTTCGAGTAGGAAGTGGATTGATTTTAGGAGTTATTCGTGTGGTTATATGTTCGGTTTGATTTCTAATCACACTAATGATTCATGTTCCATTGTGATTCATTGTTAATTTCTTTGATAATTATATTCATATTTGATTACATTGGTTTAGAAGTGCGTTCAAACCATAGAACTATACTTGTTTAATGTTTTAGTATAAGTAGTTCCTTTCCCATTTATTTAGTAATGCGTTTTAAATACTCTTATACACCAATCTGTAGTTGCATAATTTTAATTAACATACAAGAAAATCTTATTTACTTGATCATGTTACATTGATTTAACTTCATTTGATCCATCAAACATTACGTTTCTTGTTGTTCGTCTAATTACTTCCTTCCACCACTGTAATTTGATTATTGATCTTATTAAGTGGATACGAGTAGTTTCGTGGTCCTTTACAACTGGTTTCCTGTCTTAATGGTCAATAATGGTTTTGTAGATCAACATGTTATTAAGATGGATATAGTGGAATTCTGAGGAAGAAGAGTATTCCAAGATGGTTATGGAGTCTTCTGATAAGTTTCGAGTAGAAGTGGATTGATTTTAGGAGTTATTCGTGTGGTTATATGTTCGGTTTTGATTTCTAATCACACTAATGATTCTATGTTCCATTTGTGATTCATTGTTAATTTTTATGATAATTATATTCATATTTGATTACATTGGTTTAGAAGTGCGTTCAAACCATAGAACTATACTTGTTAAATGTTTTAGTATAACTAGTTTCTTTCCCATGTATTTAGTAATGCTTTCTTAAATACTCTTATACAGCAATCTGTAGTTGCATAATTTTAATTAACGTACAAGAAAATCTTATTACTTATCGTGAACATTGATTTAACTTCATTTGATCCATCAAACATTACGTTTCTGTTGTTCGTCTAATTACTTCCATCCCACCACTGTAATTTGATTATTGATTCTTATTAAGTGGATACGAGTAGTTTCGTGGTCCTTTACAACTGGTTTCCTAGTCTTAATGGTCAATAATGGTTTCTGTAGATCAACAGTTGTTATTAAGATGGATATAGTGGAATTCTGAGGGAAGAGTATTCCAAGATGGTTATGGAGTCTTCTGATAAGTTTCGAGTAGAAGTGGATTGATTTTAGGAGTTATTCGTGTGGTTATATGTTCGGTTTTGATTTCTAATCACACTAATGATTCTATGTTCCATTTGTGATTCATTGTTAATTTCTTATGATAATATTTCATATTTGATTACATTGGTTTAGAAGTGCGTTCAAACCATAGAACTATACTTGTTAAATGTTTTAGTATAACTAGTTTTCTTTCCCATGTATTTAGTAATGCTTTCTTAAATACTCTTATACAGCAATCTGTAGTTGCATAATTTAATTAACGTACAAGAAAATCTTATTTACTTGATCATGTTACATTGATTTAACTTCATTTGATCCATCAAACATTACGTTTCTTGTTGTTCGTCTATTACTTCTTCCCACTGTAATTTGATTATTGATTCTTATTAAGGGGATACGAGTAGTTTCGTGGTCCTTTACAACTGGTTTCCTTGTCTTAATGGTCAATAATGGTTCTGTAGATCAACAGTTGTTATTAAGATGGATATAGTGGAATTCTGAGGGAAGAGTATTCAAGATGGTTATGGAGTCTTCTGATAAGTTTCGAGTAGAAGTGGATTGATTTTAGGAGTATTCGTTGTGGTTATATGTTCGGTTTTGATTAATCACACTAATGATTCTGTTCCATTTGTGATTCATTGTTAATATTCTTATGATAATTATATTCATATTTGATTACATTGTTTAGAAGTGCGTTCAAACCATAGAACTATACTTGTTAATGTTTTAGTATAAGTAGTTCTTTCCCATTATTTAGTAATGCGTTTTAAATACTCTTATACACCAATCTGTAGTTGCATAATTTTAATTAACGTACAAGAAAATCTTATTTACTTGATCATGTACATTGATTTAACTTCATTTGATCCATCAAACATTACGTTCTTGTTGTTCGCTAATTACTTCCATTCCACCACTGTAATTTGATTATTGATTCTTATTAAGTGGATACGAGTAGTTTCGTGGTCCTTTACAACTGGTTTCCTGTCTTAATGGTCAATAATGGTTTCTTGTTGTTCGTCTAATTACTTCTTCCCACCACTGTAATTTGATTATTGATTCTTATTAAGTGGATACGAGTAGTTTCGTGGTCCTTTACAACTGGTTTCCTGTCTTAATGGTCAATAATGGTTTTGTAGATAACAGTTGTTATTAGATGGATATAGTGGAATTCTGAGGGAAAGTATTCCAAGATGGTTATGGAGTCTTCTGATAAGTTTCGAGTAGAAGTGGATTGATTTTAGGAGTTATTCGTGTGGTTATATGTTCGGTTTTGATTTCTAATCACACTAATGATTCTATGTTCCATTTGTGATTCATTGTTAATATTCTTATGATAATTATATTCATATTTGATTACATTGGTTTAGAAGTGCGTTCAAACCATAGAACTATACTTGTTAATGTGTTTAGTATAACTAGTTTTCCTTCCCATGTATTTAGTATGCTTTCTTAAATACTCTTATACACCAATCTGTAGTTGCATAATTTTAATTAACGTACAAGAAAATCTTATTACTTGATCATGTTACATTGATTTAACTTCATTTTGATCCATCAAACATTACGTTTCTTGTTGTTCGTCTAATTACTTTCATCCACCACTGTAATTTGATTATTGATTCTTATTAAGTGGATACGAGTAGTTTCGTGGTCCTTTACAACTGTTTCCTAGTCTTAATGGTCAATAATGGTTTCTGTAGATCAAACATTGTTATTAAGATGGATATAGTGGAATTCTGAGGGAAGAGTATTTCCAAGATGGTTATGGAGTCTTCTGATAAGTTTCGAGTAGAAGTGGATTGATTTTAGGAGTTATTCGTTGGTTATATGTTCGGTTTTGATTTCTAATCACACTAATGATTCTATGTTCCATTTGTGATTCATTTAATATTCTTATGATAATTATATTCATATTTGATTACATTGGTTTAGAAGTGCGTTCAAACCATAGAACTATACTTGTTAAATGTTTTAGTATAACTAGTTTTCTTTCCCATTTATTTGTATGCTTTCTTAAATACTCTTATACAGCAATCTGTAGTTGCATAATTTAATTAACGTACAAGAAAATCTTATTTACTTTATCATGTTACATTGATTTAACTTCATTTGATCCATCAAACATTACGTTTCTTGTTGTTCGTCTAATTACTTCCATCCCACCACTGTAATTTGATTATTGATTCTTATTAAGTGGATACGAGTAGTTTCGTGGTCCTTTACAACTGGTTTCCTTCTTAATGGTCAATAATGGTTTCTGTAGATCAACAGTTGTTATTAATGGATATAGTGGAATTCTGAGGGAAGAGTATTCCAAGATGGTTATGGAGTCTTCTGATAAGTTTCGAGTAGAAGTGGATTGATTTTAGGAGTTATTCGTGTGGTTATATGTTCGGTTTTGATTTCTAATCACACTAATGATTCATGTTCCATTTGTGATTCATTGTTAATTCTTATGATAATTATATTCATATTTGATTACATTGGTTTAGAAGTGCGTTCAAACCATAGAACTATACTTGTTAATGTTTTAGTATACTAGTTTTTCCTTCCCATGTATTTAGTAGCTTTCTTAAATCCTTATACACCAATCTGTAGTTGCATAATTTTAATTAACATACAAGAAATCTTATTTACTTGATCATGTTACATTGATTTAACTTCATTTTGATCCATCAAACATTACATTTCTTGTTGTTCGTCTAATTACTTCCTTCCCACCACTGTAATTTGATTATTGATTCTTATTAAGGGATACGAGTAGTTTCGTGGTCCTTTACAACTGGTTTCCTTGTCTTAATGGTCAATAATGGTTTCTGTAGATCAACAGTTGTTATTAAGATGGATATAGTGGAATTCTGAGGGAAGAGATTCCAAGATGGTTATGGAGTCTTCTGATAAGTTTCGAGTAGAAGTGGATTGATTTTAGGAGTTATTCGTGTGGTTTATGTTCGGTTTTGATTTCTAATCACACTAATGATTCTATGTTCCATTTGTGATTCATTGTTAATATTCTTATGATAATTATATTCATATTTGATTACATTGGTTTAGAAGTGCGTTCAAACCATAGAACTATACTTGTTTAATGTTTTAGTATAAGTAGTTCCTTTCCCATGTATTTAGTAATGCGTTTTTAAATACTCTTATACACCATCTGTAGTTGCATAATTTTAATTAACATACAAGAAAATCTTATTTACTTGATCATGTACATTGATTTAACTTCATTTTGATCCATCAAACATTACGTTTTCTTGTTGTTCGTCTAATTACTTCCATCCCACCACTGTAATTTGATTATTGATTCTTATTAAGTGATACGAGTAGTTTCGTGGTCCTTTACAACTGGTTTCCTAGTCTTAATGGTCAATAATGGTTTCTGTAGATCAACAGTTGTTATTAAGATGGATATAGTGGAATTCTGAGGGAAGAGTATTCCAAGATGGTTATGGAGTCTTCTGATAAGTTTCGAGTAGAAGTGGATTGATTTTAGGAGTTATTCGTGTGGTTATATGTTCGGTTTTGATTTCTAATCACACTAATGATTCTATGTTCCATTTGTGATTCATTGTTAATATTCTTATGATAATTATATTCATATTTGATTACATTGGTTTAGAAGTGCGTTCAAACCATAGAACTATACTTGTTAATGTTTTAGTATAACTAGTTTTCTTTCCCATGTATTTAGTAATGCTTCTTAAATACTCTTATACAGCAATCTGTAGTTGCATAATTTTAATTAACGTACAAGAAAATCTTATTTACTTTATCTCGTAACATTGATTTAACTTCATTTGATCCATCAAACATTATTTTTCTTGTTGTTCGTCTAATTACTTCCATTCCACCACTGTAATTTGATTATTGATTCTTATTAAGTGGATACGAGTAGTTTCGTGGTCCTTTACAACTGGTTTCCTAGTCTTAATGGTCAATAATGTTTTCTGTAGATCAACATTGTTATTAAATGGATATAGTGGAATTCTGAGGGAAGAGTATTCCAAGATGGTTTGGAGTCTTCTGATAAGTTTCGAGTAGAAGTGGATTGATTTAGGAGTTATTCGTGTGGTTATATGTTCGGTTTTGATTTCTAATCACACTAATGATTCTATGTTCCATTGTGATTCATTGTTAATATTCTTATGATAATTATATTCATATTTGATTACATTGGTTTAGAAGTGCGTTCAAACCATAGAACTACTTGTTTAATGTTTTAGTATAACTAGTTTTCTTTCCCATTTATTTAGTAATGCGTTTTAAATACTCTTATACAGCAATCTGTAGTTGCATAATTTTAATTAACATAAAAGAAGAAATCTTATTTACTTGATCATGTTACATTGATTTACTTCATTTTGATCCATCAAACATTACGTTTCTTGTTGTTCGTCTAATACTTCTTCATCCCACCACTGTAATTGATTATTGATTCTTATTAAGTGGATACGAGTAGTTTCGTGGTCCTTTACAACTGGTTTCCTTGTCTTAATGGTCAATAATGGTTTCTGTAGATCAACAGTTGTTATTAAGATGGATATAGTGGAATTCTGAGGGAAGAGTATTCCAAGATGGTTATGAGTCTTCTGATAAGTTTCGAGTAGAGTGGATTGATTTTAGGAGTTATTCGTGTGGTTATATGTTCGGTTTTGATTTCTATCACACTAATGATTCTATGTTCCATTTGTGATTCATTGTTAATATTCTTATGATAATTATATTCATATTTGATTACATTGGTTTAGAAGTGCGTTCAAACCATAGAACTATACTTGTTAAATGTTTTAGTATAACTAGTTTTCTTTCCCATGTATTTAATGTTTCTTAAAATACTCTTATACAGCAATCTGTAGTTGCATAA
This sequence comes from Flaveria robusta, assembly GCA_025506415.1. Classification (NCBI taxonomy): domain Eukaryota; kingdom Viridiplantae; phylum Streptophyta; class Magnoliopsida; order Asterales; family Asteraceae; genus Flaveria; species Flaveria robusta. The sequence goes on from CM046470.1 coordinate 20,059,198, forward strand.
TTTTAATTAACGTACAAGAAAATCTTATTTACTTTATCTCGTAACATTGATTTAACTTCATTTGATCCATCAAACATTACGTTTTCTTGTTGTTCGTCTAATTACTTCCATCCCACCACTGTAATTTGATTATTGATTCTTATTAGTGGATACGAGTAGTTTCGTGGTCCTTTACAACTGGTTTCCTAGTCTTAATGGTCAATAATGGTTTTCTGTAGATCAACAGTGTTATTAGATGGATATAGTGGAATTCTGAGGGAAGAGTTTTCCAAGATGGTTATGGAGTCTTCTGATAAGTTTCGAGTAGAAGTGGATTGATTTTAGGAGTTATTCGTGTGGTTATATGTTCGTTTTGATTTCAATCACACTAATGATTCTATGTCCATTTGTGATTCATTCATTGTTATTTTCTATGATAATTATATTCATATTTGATTACATTGGTTTAGAAGTGCGTTCAACCATAGAACTATACTTGTTAAATGTTTTAGTATAACTAGTTTTCTTTCCCATGTATTTAGTAGCTTTCTTAAATACTCTTATACAGCAATCTGTAGTTGCATAATTTTAATTAACGTACAAGAAATCTATTTACTTGATCATGTTACATTGATTTAACTTCATTTGATCCATCAAACATTACGTTTCTGTTGTTTGTTCTAATACTTACTTCATTCCCCCACTGTAATTTGATTATTGATTCTTATTAAGGGATACGAGTAGTTTCGTGGTCCTTTACAACTGGTTTCCTAGTCTTAATGGTCAATAATGGTTTTTGTAGATCAACAGTTGTTATTAAGATATATAGTGGAATTCTGAGGGAAGAGTATTCCAAGATGGTTATGGAGTCTTCTGATAAGTTTCGAGTAGAAGTGGATTGATTTAGGAGTTATTCGTGTGGTTATATGTTCGGTTTTGATTCTAATCACACTAATGATTCTATGTTCCATTTGTGATTCATTGTTAATATTCTTATGATAATTATATTCATATTTGATTACATTGGTTTAGAAGTGCGTTCAAACCATAGAACTATACTTGTTAAATGTTTTAGTATAACTAGTTTTCCTTCCCATGTATTTAGTAATGCTTTCTTAAATACTCTTATACACCAATCTGTAGTTGCATAATTTTAATTAACATACAAGAAAATCTTATTTACTTTATCATGTTACATTGATTTAACTTCATTTGATCCATCAAACATTACGTTTCTTGTTGTTCGTCTAATTACTTCTTCATCCCACCCTGTAATTTGATTATTGATTCTTATTAAGTGGATACGAGTAGTTTCGTGGTCCTTTACAACTGGTTTCCTAGTCTTAATGGTCAATAATGGTTTCTGTAGATCAACAGTTGTTATTAAGATGGATATAGTGGAATTCTGAGGGAAGAGTATTCCAAGATGGTTATGGAGTCTTCTGATAAGTTTCGAGTAGATGGATTGATTTTAGAGTTATTCGTGTGGTTATATGTTCGGTTTTGATTTCTAATCACACTAATGATTCTATGTTCCATTGTGATTCATTGTTAATATTCTTATGATAATTATATTCATATTTGATTACATTGGTTTAGAAGTGCGTTCAAACCATAGAACTATCCTTGTTAAATGTTTTAGTATAACTAGTTTTCTTTCCCATGTATTTAGTAATGCCTTCTTAAATACTCTTATACAGCAATCTGTAGTTGCATAATTTTAATTAACGTACAAGAAAATCTTATTTTTATCTCGTAACATTGATTTAACTTCATTTGATCCATCAAACATTACGTTTTCTTGTTGTTCGTCTAATTACTTCCATTCCACCACTGTAATTTGATTATTGATTCTTATTAAATGGATACGAGTAGTTTCGTGGTCCTTTACAACTGGTTCCCTAGTCTTAATGGTCAATAATGGTTTTTGTAGATCAACAGTTGTTATTAAGATGGATATAGTGGAATTCTGAGGGAAAAGTATTCCAAGATGGTTATGGAGTCTTCTGATAAGTTTCGAGTAGAAGTGGATTGATTTTAGGAGTTATTCGTGTGGTTATATGTTCGGTTTTGATTTCTAATCACACTAATGATTCTATGTTTCATTTGTGATTCATTGTTAATATTCTTATGATAATTATATTCATATTTGATTACATTGGTTTACAAGTGCGTTCAAACCATAGAACTATACATGTTAATGTTTTAGTATAACTAGTTTTCTTTCCCATGTTATTTAGTAATGCGTTCTTAAATACTCTTATACACAATCTGTAGTTGCATAATTTTAATTAACATACAAGAAAATCTTATTTACTTGATCATTACATTGATTTAACTTCATTTTGATCCATCAAACATTACGTTTCTTGTTGTTCGTCTAATTACTTCCTCCCACCACTGTAATTTGATTATTGATTCTTATTAAGTGGATACGAGTAGTTTCGTGGTCCTTTACAACTGGTTTCCCTAGTCTTAATGGTCAATAATGGTTTCTGTAGATCAACAGTTGTTATTAAGATGGATATAGTGGAATTCTGAGGGAAGAGTATTCCAGATGGTTATGGAGTCTTCTGATAAGTTTCGAGTAGAAGTGGATTGATTTTAGGAGTTATTCGTGGTTATATGTTCGTTTTGATTTCTAATCACACTAATGATTCTATGTTCCATTTGTGATTCATTGTTAATATTCTTATGATAATTATATTCATATTTGATTACATTGGTTTAGAAGTGCGTTCAAACCATACTATACTTGTTAAATGTTTTAGTATAACTAGTTTTCTTTCCCATGTATTTAGTAATGCTTTCTTAAATACTCTTATACAGCAATCTGTAGTTGCATAATTTTAATTAACGTACAAGAAATCTTATTTACTTTATCTCGTACATTGATTTAACTTCATTTGATCCATCAAACATTACGTTTTCTTGTTGTTCGTCTAATTACTTCCATCCCACCACTGTAATTTGATTATTGATTCTTATTAAGTGGATACGAGTAGTTTCGTGGTCCTTTACAACTGGTTTCCTAGTCTTAATGGTCAATGGGTTTCTGTAGATAACAGTTGTTATTAAGATGGATATAGTGGAATTCTGAGGGAAGAGTATTCCAAGATGGTTATGGAGTCTTCTGATAAGTTTCGAGTAGAAGTGGATTGATTTTAGGAGTTATTCGTGTGGTTATATGTTCGGTTTTGATTTCTAATCACACTAATGATTCTATGTTCCATTTGTGATTCATTGTTAATTTCTTATGATAATTATATTCATATTTGATTACATTGGTTTAGAAGTGCGTTCAAACCATAGAACTATACTTGTTAAATGTTTTAGTATAACTAGTTTTCTTTCCCATGTATTTAGTAGCTTTCTTAAATACTCTTATACAGCAATCTGTAGTTGCATAATTTTAATTAACGTACAAGAAAATCTTATTTACTTTGATCATGTTACATTGATTTAACTTCATTTGATCCATCAACATTACGTTTCTGTTGTTCGTCTAATTACTTTCTTTCCACCACTGTAATTTGATTATTGATTCTTATTAAGGGATACGAGTAGTTTCGTGGTCCTTTACAACTGGTTTCCTTGTCTTAATGGTCAATAATGGTTTTTGTAGATCAACAGTTGTTATTAAGATGGATATAGTGGAATTCTGAGGGAAGAGTATTCCAAGATGGTTATGGAGTCTTCTGATAAGTTTCGAGTAGAGTGGATTGATTTTAGGAGTTATTCGTGTGGTTATATGTTCGGTTTTGATTTCTAATCACACTAATGATTCTATGTTCCATTTGTGATTCATTGTTAATATTCTTATGATAATTATATTCATATTTGATTACATTGGTTTAGAAGTGCGTTCAAACCATAGAACTATACTTGTTAATGTTTTAGTATAAGTAGTTCCTTTCCCATTTATTTAGTAATGCGTTTAAATACTCTTATACACCAATCTGTAGTTGCATAATTTTAATTAACATACAAGAAAATCTTATTTACTTGATCTGTTACATTGATTTAACTTCATTTTGATCCATCAAACATTACGTTTCTTGTTGTTCGTCTAATTACTCTTCATCCCACCACTGTAATTTGATTATTGATTCTTATTAAGTGGATACGAGTAGTTTCGTGGTCCTTTACAACTGGTTTCCTAGTCTTAATGGTCAATAATGGTTTTGTAGATCAACAGTTGTTATTAAGATGGATATATGGAATTCTGAGGGAAGAGTATTCCAAGATGGTTATGGAGTCTTCTGATAAGTTTCGAGTAGAAGTGGATTGATTTTAGGAGTTATTCGTGTGGTTATATGTTCGGTTTTGATTTCTAATCACACTAATGATTCTATGTTCCATTTGTGATTCATTGTTAATATTCTTATGATAATTATATTTATATTTGATTATATTGGTTTAGAAGTGCGTTCAAACCATAGAACTATACTTGTTAAATGTTTTAGTATAACTAGTTTTCTTTCCCATGTATTTAGTAATGCTTTCTTAAATACTCTTATACAGCAATCTGTAGTTGCATAATTTTAATTAACGTACAAGAAAATCTTATTTACTTTATCTCGTAACATTGATTTAACTTCATTTGATCCATCAAACATTACGTTTTCTTGTTGTTCGTCTAATTACTTCCATCCCACCACTGTAATTTGATTATTGATTCTTATTAAGTGGATACGAGTAGTTTCGTGGTCCTTTACAACTGGTTTCCTAGTCTTAATGGTCAATAATGGTTTCTGTAGATCAACAGTTGTTATTAAGATGGATATAGTGGAATTCTGAGGGAAGAGTATTCCAAGATGGTTATGGAGTCTTCTGATAAGTTTCGAGTAGAAGTGGATTGATTTTAGGAGTTATTCGTGTGGTTATATGTTCGGTTTTTGATTTCTAATCACACTAATGATTCTATGTTCCATTTGTGATTCATTGTTAAATTCTTAGATAATTATATTCATATTTGATTACATTGGTTTAGAAGTGCGTTCAAACCATAGAACTATACTTGTTAAATGTTTTAGTATAACTAGTTTCTTTCCCATTTATTTAGTAATGCTTTCTTAAATACTCTTATACACAATCTGTAGTTGCATAATTTTAATTAACGTACAAGAAAATCTTATTTACTTGATCATGTTACATTGATTTAACTTCATTTTGATCCATCAAACATTACGTTTCTTGTTGTTCGTCTAATTACTTCCATCCCGCCACTGTAATTTGATTATTGATTCTTATTAAGTGGATACGAGTAGTTTCGTGGTCCTTTACAACTGGTTTCCTAGTCTTAATGGTCAATAATGGTTTCTGTAGATCAACAGTTGTTATTAGATGGATATAGTGGAATTCTGAGGGAAGAGTATTCCAAGATGGTTATGGAGTCTTCTGATAAGTTTCGAGTAGAAGTGGATTGATTTTAGGAGTTATTCGTGTGGTTATATGTTCGGTTTTGATTTCTAATCACACTAATGATTCTATGTTCCATTTGTGATTCATTGTTAATATTCTTATGATAATTATATTCATATTTGATTACATTGGTTTAGAAGTGCGTTCAAACCATAGAACTATACTTGTTAATGTTTTAGTATAACTAGTTTTTTCCCATGTATTTAGTAGCTTTCTTAAATACTCTTACAGCAATCTGTAGTTGCATAATTTTAATTAACATACAAGAAAATCTTATTTACTTGATCTCGTTACATTGATTTAACTTCATTTGATCCATCAAACATTATTTTCTTGTTGTTCGTCTAATTACTTCCTTCCCACCACTGTAATTTGATTATTGATTCTTATTAGTGGATACGAGTAGTTTCGTGGTCCTTTACAACTGGTTTCCTAGTCTTAATGGTCAAAATGGTTTCTGTAGATCAACAGTTGTTATTAAGATGGATATAGTGGAATTCTGAGGGAAGAGTATTCCAAGATGGTTATGGAGTCTTCTGATAAGTTTCGAGTAGAAGTGGATTGATTTTAGGAGTTATTCGTGTGGTTATATGTTCGGTTTTGATTTCTAATCACACTAATGATTCTATGTTCATTTGTGATTCATTGTTAATATTCTTATGATAATTATATTCATATTTGATTACATTGGTTTAGAAGTGCGTTCAAACCATAGAAATACTTTTTAAATGTTTTAGTATAACTAGTTTCTTTCCCATGTATTTAGTAATGCTTTCTTAAATACTCTTATACAGCAATCTGTAGTTGCATAATTTTAATTAACGTACAAGAAAATCTTATTTACTTTATCTCGTACATTGATTTAACTTCATTTGATCCATCAAACATTACGTTTCTTGTTGTTCGTCTAATTACTTCCATTCCACCACTGTAATTTGATTATTGATTCTTATTAGTGGATACGAGTAGTTTCGTGGTCCTTTACAACTGGTTTCCTTGTCTTAATGGTCAATAATGGTTTCTGTAGATCAACAGTTGTTATTAAGATGGATATAGTGGAATTCTGAGGGAAGAGTATTTGAAGATGGTTATGGAGTCTTCTGATAAGTTTCGGTAGAGTGGATTGATTTTAGGAGTTTTTCGTGTGGTTATATGTTCGGTTTTGTTTTCAATCACACTAATGATTCTATGTTCCATTTGTGATTCATTGTTAAATTCTTAAGATAATTATATTCATATTTGATTACATTGGTTTAGAAGTGCGTTCAAACCATAGAACTATACTTGTTTAATGTTTTAGTATAAGTAGTTCCTTTCCCATTATTTAGTAATGCGTTCTTAAATACTCTTATACACCAATCTGTAGTTGCATAATTTTAATTAACATACAAGAAATCTTATTTACTTGATCATGTTACATTGATTTAACTTCATTTTGATCCATCAAACATTACGTTTCTTGTTGTTCGTAATTACTTCTTCTTCCCACCACTGTAATTTGATTATTGATTCTTATTAAGTGGATACGAGTAGTTTCGTGGTCCTTTACAACTGGTTTCCTAGTCTTAATGGTCAATAATGGTTTCTGTAGATCAACTTTTTAAGATGGATATAGTGAATTCTGAGGGAAGAGTATTCCAAGATGGTTATGGAGTCTTCTGATAAGTTTCGAGTAGAAGTGGATTGATTTTAGGAGTTATTCGTGGGTTATATGTTCGGTTTTGATTTCTAATCACACTAATGATTCTATGTTCCATTTGTGATTCATTGTTAATATTCTTATGATAATTATATTCATATTTGATTACATTGGTTTAGAAGTGCGTTCAAACCATAGAACTATACTTGTTAAATGTCCACTGTAATTTGATTATTGATTCTTATTAAGTGGATACGAGTAGTTTCGTGGTCCTTTACAACTGGTTTCCTAGTCTTAATGGTCAATAATGGTTTCTGTAGATAAACAATTGTTATTAAGATGGATTATGATGGAATTCTGAGGGAAGAGTCTTCCAAGATGGTTATGGAGTCTTCTGATAAGTTTCGAGTAGAAGTGGATTGATTTTAGGAGTTATTCGTGGTTATATGTTCGGTTTTGATTTCTAATCACACTAATGATTCTATGTCCATTTGTGATTCATTGTTAATATTCTTATGATAATTATATTCATATTTGATTACATTGGTTTAGAAGTGCGTTCAAACCATAGAACTATACTTGTTAAATGTTTTAGTATAACTAGTTTCTTTCCCATGTATTTAGTAATGCTTTCTTAAATACTCTTATACAGCACTGTAGTTGCATAATTTTAATTAACGACAAGAAAATCTTATTTACTTATCTCGTAACATTGATTTAACTTCATTTGATCCATCAAACATTACGTTTTCTTGTTGTTCGTCTAATTACTTCCATCCCACCACTGTAATTTGATTATTGATTCTTATTAAGTGGATACGAGTAGTTTCGTGGTCCTTTACAACTGGTTTCCTAGTCTTAATGGTCAATAATGGTTTCTGTAGATCAACAATTGTTATTAAGATGGATATAGTGGAATTCTGGGGAAGAGTATTCCAAGATGGTTATGGAGTCTTCTGATAGTTTCGAGTAGAAGTGGATTGATTTTAGGAGTTTTCGTGTGGTTATATGTTCGGTTTTTGATTTCTAATCACACTAATGATTCTATGTTCCATTTGTGATTCATTGTTAAATTCTGATGATAATTTATTCATATTTGATTACATTGGTTTAGAAGTGCGTTCAAACCATAGAACTATACTTTTTAAATGTTTTAGTATAAGTAGTTCCTTTCCCATTTATTTAGTAATGCTTTCTTAAATACTCTTATACACAATCTGTAGTTGCATAATTTTAATAACATACAAGAAATCTTATTACTTTGATCATGTTACATTGATTTAACTTCATTTTGATCCATCAACATTACGTTTCTTGTGTTCGTCTAATTACTTACTTACTTCCTTCCACCACTGTAATTTGATTATTGATTCTTATTAATTGGATACGAGTAGTTTCGTGGTCCTTTACAACTGGTTTCCTAGTCTTAATGGTCAATAATGGTTTTCTGTAGATCAACAGTTGTTTATAGATGGATATAGTGGAATTCTGAGGGAAGAGTATTCCAAGATGTTATGGAGTCTTCTGATAAGTTTCGAGTAGAAGTGGATTGATTTTAGGAGTTATTCGTGTGGTTATATGTTCGGTTTTGATTTCTAATCACACTAATGATTCTATGTTCCATTTGTGATTCATTGTTAATATTCTTATGATAATTATATTCATATTTGATTACATTGGTTTAGAAGTGCGTTCAAACCATAGAACTATACTTGTTAAATGTTTTAGTATAAGTAGTTTCTTTTTCCCATGTATTTAGTAATGCTTTCTTAAACTCTTATACACCAATCTGTAGTTGCATAATTTTATTAACATACAAAAATCTTATTTACTTGATCATGTTACATTGATTTAACTTCATTTTGATCCATCAACATTACGTTTCTTGTTGTTCGTCTAATTACTTCCTTCCCACCACTGTAATTTGATTATTGATTTCTTATTAAGTGGATACGAGTAGTTTCGTGGTCCTTTACAACTGGTTTCCTAGTCTTAATGGTCAATAATGGTTTTCTGTAGATCAACAGTTGTTATTAAGATGGATATAGTGGAATTCTGAGGGAAAGTATTCCAAGATGGTTATGGAGTCTTCTGATAAGTTTCGAGTAGAAGTGGATTGATTTTAGGAGTTATTCGTGTGGTTATATGTTCGGTTTTGATTTCTAATCACACTAATGATTCTATGTTCCATTTGTGATTCATTGTTAATATTCTTATGATAATTATATTCATATTTGATTACATTGGTTAGAAGTGCGTTCAAACCATAGAACTATACTTGTTAATGTTTTAGTATAACTAGTTTTCTTTCCCATGTATTTAGTAATGCTTTCTTAAATACTCTTATACAGCAATCTAGTTTGCATAATTTTAATTACGTACAAGAATCTTATTTACTTTATCTCGTAACATTGATTTAACTTCAACATTTGATCCATCAAACATTACGTTTCTTGTTGTTCGTCTAATTACTTCCATTCCACCACTGTAATTTGATTATTGATTCTTATTAAGTGGATACGAGTATTTCGTGGTCCTTTACAACTGGTTTCCTTGTCTTAATGGTCAATAATGGTTTCTGTAGATCAACAGTTTTATTTAGATGGATATAGTGGAATTCTGAGGGAAGAGTATTCCAGATGGTTATGGAGTCTTCTGATGTTGTTTCGAGTAGAAGTGGATTGATTTTAGGAGTTTTTCGTGTGGTTATATGTTCGGTTTTGATTTCAAATCACACTAATGATTCTATGTTCCATTTGTGATTCATTGTTGAATTCTTAAGATAATTATATTCATTATTTATTACATTGGTTTAGAAGTGCGTTCAAACCATAGAACTATACTTGTTTAATGTTTTAGTATAAGTAGTTCCTTTCCCATTTATATAGTAATGCGTTCTTAAATACTCTTATACACCAATCTGTAGTTGCATAATTTTAATTAACATACAAGAAAATCTTATTTACTTGATCATGTTACATTGATTTAACTTCGTTTTGATCCATCAAACATTACGTTTCTTGTTGTTTGCCTAATTACTTTCTTCCCACCACTGTAATTTGATTATTGATTCTTATTAAGTGGATACGAGTAGTTTCGTGGTCCTTTACAACTGGTTCCCTAGTCTTAATGGTCAATAATGGTTTCTGTAGATCAACAGTTGTTATTAAGATGGATATAGTGGAATTCTGAGGGAAAGTATTCCAAGATGGTTATGGAGTCTTCTGATAAGTTTCGAGTAGAGTGGATTGATTTTAGGAGTTATTCGTGTGTTATATTTCGGGTTTTTGATTTCTAATCACACTAATGATTCTATGTTCCATTTGTGATTCATTGTTAATATTCTTATGATAATTATATTCATATTTGATTACATTGGTTTAGAAGTGCGTTCAAACCATAGAACTATACTTGTTAAATGTTTTAGTATACTAGTTTTTCTTTCCCATTATTTAGTAATGCTTTCTTAAATACTCTTATACAGCAATCTGTAGTTGCATAATTTTAATTAACGTACAAGAAAATCTTATTTACTTTATCTCGTAACATTGATTTAACTTCATTTGATCCATCAAACATTATGTTTGCTTGTTGTTCGTCTAATTACTTCCATTCCACCACTGTAATTTGATTATTGATTCTTATTGAGTGGATACGAGTAGTTTCATGGTCCTTTACAACTGGTTTCCTTGTCTTAAAGGTCAATAATGGCTTCTATAGATCAACAGTTGTTATTTAGATGGATATAGTGGAATCCTGAGGGAAGAGTGTTTGAAGATAGTTATGGAGTCTTCTGATTCGTTTCGGGTAGGAGTGGATTGATTTTAGGAGTTTTTCGTGTGGTTATATGTTCGCTTTTGTTTTCAAATCACACTAATGATTCGATGTTCCATTTGTGATTCATTGTTGAAATTCTGAAGATAATTATATTCAAATTTGATTACATTGGTTTAGAAGTGCGTTCAAACCATAGAACTATACTTGTTTAATGTTTTAGTATAAGTAGTTCCTTTCCCATTTATTAGTAATGCGTTCTTAAATACTCTTATACACCAATCTGTAGTTGCATAATTTTAATTAACATACAAGAAAATCTTATTTACTTGATCATGTTACATTGATTTAACTTCGTTTTGATCCATCAAACATTACGTTTCTTGTTGTTTGCCTAATTACTTTCTTCCCACCACTGTAATTTGATTATTGATTCTTATTAAGGGGATACGAGTAGTTTCGTGGTCCTTTACAAGTGGTTTCCTAGTCTTAATGGTCAATAATGGTTTTTGTAGATCAACAGTTGTTATTAAGATGGATATAATGGAATTCTGAGAGAAGAGTATTCCAAGATGGTTATGGAGTCTTCTGATAAGTTTCGAGTAGAAGTGGATTGATTTTAGGAGTTATTCGTGTGGTTATATGTTCGGTTTTGATTTCTAATCACACTAATGATTCTATGTTCCATTTGTGATTCATTGTTAATATTATTATGATAATTATATTCATATTTGATTACATTGGTTTAGAAGTGCGTTCAAACCATAGAACTATACTTGTTTAATGTTTTAGTATAACTAGTTTCTTTCCCATTTATTAGTAATGCTTTCTTAAATACTCTTATACAGCCAATCTGTAGTTGCATAATTTTAATTAACGTACAAGAAAATCTTATTTACTTTATCTCGTAACATTGATTTAACTTTCATTTGATCCATCAAACATTACGTTTTCTTGTTGTTCGTCTAATTACTTCCATTCCACCACCTGTAATTTGATTATTGATTCTTATTAAGTGGATACGAGTAGTTTCGTGGTCCTTTACAACTGGTTTCCTTGTCTTAAAGGTCAATAATGGTTTCTGTAGATCAACAGTTGTTATTGAGATGGATATAGTGGAATTCTGAGGGAAGAGTGTTTGAAGATGGTTATGGAGTCTTCTGATAGTTTCGGAGTAGTGATGGATTGATTTAGGAGTTTTTCGTGTGGTTATATGTTCGGTTTTGTTTTCAATCACACTAATGATTCGATGTTCCATTTGTGATTCATTGTTGAAATTCTTAAGATAATTATATTCATATTTGATTACATTGGTTTAGAAGTGCGTTCAAACCATAGAACTATACTTGTTTAATGTTTTAGTATAAGTAGTTTCCTTTCCCATTTATTTAGTAATGCGTTCTTAAATACTCTTATACACCAATCTGTAGTTGCATAATTTTAATTAACATACAAGAAAATCTTATTTACTTGATCATGTTACATTGATTTAACTTCATTTTGATCCATCAAACATTACGTTTCTTGTTGTTCGTCTAATTACTTTCTTCCACCACTGTAATTTGATTATGATTCTTATTAAGGGATACGAGTAGTTTCGTGGTCCTTTACAACTGGTTCCTAGTCTTAATGGTCAATAATGGTTTTTGTAGATCAACAGTTGTTATTAAGATGGATATAATGGAATTCTGAGAGAAGAGTATTCCAAGATGGTTATGGAGTCTTCTGATAAGTTTCGAGTAGAAGTGGATTGATTTTAGGAGTTATTCGTGTGGTTATATGTTCGGTTTTGATTTCTAATCACACTAATGATTCTATGTTCCATTTGTGATTCATTGTTAATATTATTATGATAATTATATTCCTATTTGATTACATTGGTTTATAAGTGCGTTCAAACCATAGAACTATCCTTGTTAAATGTTTTAGTATAACTAGTTTTCTTTCCCATGTATTTAGTAATGCCTTCTTAAATACTCTTATACAGCAATCTGTAGTTGCATAATTTTAATTAACGTACAAGAAAATCTTATTTACTTTATCTCGTAACATTGATTTAACTTCATTTGATCCATCAAACATTATGTTTCTTGTTGTTCGTCTAATTACCATCTTCCCACCACTGTAATTTGATTATTGATTCTTATTAAGGGGATACGAGTAGTTTCGTGGTCCTTTACAACTGGTTTCCTAGTCTTAATGGTCAATAATGGTTTTTGTAGATCAACAGTTGTTATTAAGATGGATATAATGGAATTCTGAGAGAAGAGTATTCCAAGATGGTTATGGAATCTTCTGATAAGTTTCGAGCAGAAGTGGATTGATTTTAGGAGTTATTCTTGTGTGGTATATGTTCGGTTTTGATTTCTAATCACACTAATGATTCTATGTTCCATTTGTGATTCATTGTTAATATTCTTATGATAATATATTCATATTTGATTACATTGGTTTAGAAGTGCGTTCAAACCATAGAACTATACTTGTTAAATGTTTTAGTATAACTAGTTTTCTTTCCCATGTATTTAGTAATGCTTTCTTAAATACTCTTATACAGCAATCTGTAGTTGCATAATTTTAATTAACGTACAAAAATCTTATTTACTTTATCTCGTAACATTGATTTAACTTCATTTGATCCATCAAACATTACGTTTCTTGTTGTTCGTCTAATTACTTCCATTCCCACCACTGTAATTGATTATTGATTCTTATTAAGTGGATACGAGTAGTTTCGTGGTCCTTACACAACTGGTTTCCATGTCTTAAAGGTCAATAATGGTTTCTGTAGATCAACAGTTGTTATTGAGAGATATAGTGGAATTCTGAGGGAAGAGTGTTGAAGATGGTTATGGAGTCTTCTGATTAGTTTCGGAAGGAATGGATTGATTTTAGAGTTTTCGTTGTGGTTATATGTTCGGTTTTGTTTTCAAATCACACTAATGATTCGATGTTCCATTTTGATTCATTGTTAAATTCCGATGATAATTATATTCATATTTGATTACATTGGTTTAGAAGTGCGTTCAAACCATAGAACTATACTTGTTTAATGTTTTAGTATAACTAGTTTCCTTTCCCATTATTTAGTAATGCGTTCTTAAATACTCTTATACACCAATCTGTAGTTGCATAATTTTAATTAACGTACAAGAAATCTTATTTACTTGATCTCGTAACATTGATTTAACTTCATTTGATCCATCAAACATTACGTTTTCTTGTTGTTCGTCTAATTACTTCCATTCCACCACTGTAATTTGATTATTGATTCTTATTAAGTGGATACGAGTAGTTTCGTGGTCCTTTACAACTGGTTCCCTAGTCTTAATGGTCAATAATGTTTTCTGTAGATCAACAGTTGTTATTAGATGGATATAGTGGAATTCTGAGGGAAGAGTATTCCAAGATGGTTATGGAGTCTTCTGATAAGTTTCGAGTAGAAGTGGATTGATTTTAGGAGTTATTCGTGTGGTTATATGTTCGGTTTTGATTTCTAATCACACTAATGATTCTATGTTCCATTTGTGATTCATTGTTAATTTCTTATGATAATTATATTCATATTTGATTACATTGTTTTAGAAGTGCGTTCAAACCATAGAACTATACTTGTTAATGTTTTAGTATAACTAGTTTCTTTCCCATGTATTTAGTAATGCTTTCTTAAATACTCTTATACAGCAATCTGTAGTTGCATATTTTAATTAACGTACAAGAAAATCTTATTTACTTATCTCGTAACATTGATTTAACTTCATTTGATCCATCAAACATTACGTTTTCTTGTTGTTCGTCTAATTACTTCCATTCCACCACTGTAATTTGATTATTGATTCTTATTAAGTGGATACGAGTAGTTTCGTGGTCCTTTACAACTGGTTTCCTTGTCTTAAGGTCAATAATGGTTTCTGTAGATCAACAGTTGTTATTAAGATGGATATAGTGGAATTCTGAGGGAAGAGTATTTGAAGATGGTTATGGAGTCTTCTGATAGTTTCGGTAGGAGTGGATTGATTTTAGGAGTTTTTCGTGTGTGTTATATGTTCGGTTTTGTTTTCAATCACACTAATGATTCGATGTTCCATTTGTGATTCATTGTTAAATTCTGATGATAATTATATTCATATTTGATTACATTGGTTTAGAAGTGCGTTCAAACCATAGAACTATACTTGTTTAATGTTTTAGTATAACTAGTTTTCCTTCCCATTTATTTAGTAATGCTTTCTTAAATACTCTTATACACCAATCTGTAGTTGCATAATTTTAATTAACGTACAAGAAAATCTTATTTACTTTATCATCGTTACATTGATTTAACTTCATTTGATCCATCAAACATTACGTTTTCTTGTTGTTTGTCTAATTACTTCCTTTCCACCACCACTGTAATTTGATTATTGATTCTTATTAAGTGGATACGAGTAGTTTCGTGGTCCTTTACAACTGGTTTCCTTGTCTTAGTGGTTAATAATGGTTTTTGTAGATCAATAGTTGTTATTAAGATGGATATAGTGGAATTCTGAGGGAAGAGTATTCCAAGATGGTTATGGAGTCTTCTGATAAGTTTCGAGTAGAAGTGGATTGATTTTAGGAGTTATTCCTGTGGTTATATGTTCGGTTTTGATTTCTAATCACACTAATGATTCTATGTTCCATTTGTGATTCATTGTTAATATTATTATGATAATTATATTCATATTTGATTACATTGGTTTAGAAGTGCGTTCAAACCATAGAACTATACTTGTTAAATGTTTTAGTATAACTAGTTTTCTTTCCCATGTATTTAGTAATGCTTTCTTAAATACTCTTATACAGCAATCTGTAGTTGCATAATTTTAATTAACGTACAGAAAAATCTTATTTACTTTATCTCGTAACATTGATTTAACTTCATTTGATCCATCAAACATTACGTTTTCTTGTTGTTCGTCTAATTACTTTCATTCCACCACTGTAATTTGATTATTGATTCTTATTAAGTGGATACGAGTAGTTTTCGTGGTCCTTTACAACTGGTTTCCTTGTCTTAAAGGTCAATAATGGTTTTTGTAGATCAACATTGTTATTGAGATGGATATAGTGGAATTCTGAGGGAAGAGTGTTTGAAGATGGTTATGGAGTCTTCTGATAGTTTCGGGTAGGAGTGGATTGATTTTAGGAGTTTTTCGTGTGGTTATATGTTCGGTTTTGTTTTCAAATCACACTAATGATTCTATGTTCCATTTGTGATTCATTGTTGAAATTCTGAAGA
Source organism: Flaveria robusta (assembly GCA_025506415.1). NCBI lineage: Eukaryota > Viridiplantae > Streptophyta > Magnoliopsida > Asterales > Asteraceae > Flaveria > Flaveria robusta. Next base: position 20,075,274 of record CM046470.1, read on the forward strand.
TAATATATTCATATTTGATTACATTGGTTTAGAAGTGCGTTCAAACCATAGAACTATACTTTTTAATGTTTTAGTATAACTAGTTTTCTTTCCCATGTATTTAGTAATGCTTTCTTAAATACTCTTATACAGCAATCTGTAGTTGCATAATTTAATTAACGTACAAGAAAATCTTATTTACTTTATCTCGTAACATTGATTTAACTTCATTTGATCCATCAAACATTACGTTTCTTGTTGTTCGTCTAATTACTTCCATTCCACCACTGTAATTTGATTATTGATTCTTATTAAGTGGATACGAGTAGTTTCGTGGTCCTTTACAACTGGTTTCCTTGTCTTAAAGGTCAATAATGGTTTCTGTAGATCAACAGTTGTTATTGAGATGGATATAGTGGAATTCTGAGGGAAGAGTGTTTGAAGATGGTTATGGAGTCTTCTGATTAGTTTCGAGTAGGAGTGGATTGATTTAGGAGTTTTTCGTGTGGTTATATGTTCGTTTTGTTTTCAAATCACACTAATGATTCGATGTTCCATTTGTGATTCATTGTTGAAATTCTTAGATAATTATATTCATATTTGATTACATTGGTTTAGAAGTGCGTTCAAACCATAGAACTATACTTGTTTAATGTTTTAGTATAAGTAGTTCCTTTCCCATTTATTTAGTAATGCGTTCTTAAATACTCTTATACACAATCTGTAGTTGCATAATTTTAATTAACATACAAGAAAATCTTATTTACTTGATCATGTTACATTGATTTAACTTCATTTTGATCCATCAAACATTACGTTTCTTGTTGTTCGTCTAATTACTTACTTCCCACCACTGTAATTTGATTATTGATTCTTATTAAGGGATACGAGTAGTTTCGTGGTCCTTTACAACTGGTTTCCTAGTCTTAATGGTCAATAATGGTTTTTGTAGATCAACAGTTGTTATTAAGATGGATATAATGGAATTCTGAGAGAAGAGTATTCCAAGATGGTTATGGAGTCTTCTGATAAGTTTCGAGTAGAAGTGGATTGATTTTAGGAGTTATTCGTGTGGTTATATGTTCGGTTTTGATTTCTAATCACACCAATGATTCCATGTTCCATTTGTGATTCATTGTTAATTTTCTTAGGATAATTATATTCATATTTGATTACATTGGTTTAGAAGAGCGTTCAAACTATAGAACTATACTTGTTAAATGTTTTAGTATAACTAGTTTTCTTTCCCATGTATTTAGTAGCTTTCTTAAATACTCTTATACAGCAATCTGTAGTTGCATAATTTTAATTAACGTACAAGAAAATCTTATTTACTTGATCTGTTACATTGATTTAACTTCATTTGATCCATCAAACATTATGTTTCTTGTTGTTCGTCTAATTACTTCCTTCCCACCACTGTAATTTGATTATTGATTCTTATAAATGGATACGAGTAGTTTCGTGGTCCTTACAACTGTTTCCTGTCTTAATGGTCAATAATGGTTTTTGTAGATCAACAGTTGTTATTAAGATGGATATAGTGGAATTCTGAGGGAAGAGTATTCCAAGATGGTTATGGAGTCTTCTGATAAGTTTCGAGTAGAAGTGATTGATTTTAGGAGTTATTCGTGTGGTTATATGTTCGGTTTTGATTTCTAATCATGCGTTCTTAAATACTCTTATACACCAATCTGTAGTTGCATAATTTTAATTAACATACAAGAAAATCTTTTTACTTGATCATGTTACATTGATTTAACTTCATTTTGATCCATCAAACATTACGTTTCTTGTTGTTGTTCTAATTACTTCCTTTCCCACCACTGTAATTTGATTATTGATTCTTATTAAGTGGATACGAGTAGTTTCGTGGTCCTTTACAACTGGTTTCCTAGTCTTAATGGTCAATAATGGTTTCTGTAGATCAACAGTTGTTATTAAGATGGATATAGTGGAATTCTGAGGGAAGAGTATTCCAAGATGGTTATGGAGTCTTCTGATAAGTTTCGAGTAGAAGTGGATTGATTTTAGGAGTTATTCGTGTGGTTATGTTGTTTTTGATTTCTAATCACACTAATGATTCTATGTTCCATTTGTGATTCATTGTTAATATTCTTATGATAATTATATTCATATTTGATTACATTGGTTTAGAAGTGCGTTCAAACCATAGAACTATACTTGTTTAATGTTTTAGTATAACTAGTTTTTTTCCCATGTATTTAGTAATGCTTTCTTAAATACTCTTATACAGCAATCTGTAGTTGCATAATTTTAATTAACGTACAAAAAATCTTATTTACTTTATCTCGTACATTGATTTAACTTCATTTGATCCATCAAACATTACGTTTTCTTGTTGTTCGTCTAATTACTTCCATTCCACCACTGTAATTTGATTATTGATTCTTATTAGTGGATACGAGTAGTTTCGTGGTCCTTTACAACTGGTTTCCTTGTCTTAAGGTCAATAATGGTTTTCTGTAGATCAACAGTTGTTATTAAGATGGATATGTGGAATTCTGAGGGAAGAGTGTTTGAAGATGGTTATGGAGTCTTCTGATTAGTTTCGAGTAGGAGTGGATTGATTTTAGGAGTTTTTCGTGGTTATATGTTCGGTTTTGTTTTCAATCACACTAATGATTCGATGTTCCATTTGTGATTCATTGTTGAAATTCTGAAGATAATTATATTCATATTTGATTACATTGGTTTAGAAGTGCGTTCAAACCATAGAACTATACTTGTTTAATGTTTTAGTATAAGTAGTTCCTTTCCCATTTATTTAGTAATGCGTTCTTAATACTCTTATACACCAATCTGTAGTTGCATAATTTTAATTAACATACAAGAAAATCTTATTTACTTGATCATGTTACATTGATTTAACTTCATTTTGATCCATCAAACATTACGTTTCTTGTTGTTCGTCTAATTACTTCCTTCCCACCACTGTAATTTGATTATTGATTCTTATTAAGTGGATACGAGTAGTTTCGTGGTCCTTTACAACTGGTTTCCTAGTCTTATGGTCAATAATGGTTTCTGTAGATCAACAGTTGTTATTAAGATGGATATAGTGGAATTCTGAGGGAAGAGTATTCCAAGATGGTTATGGAGTCTTCTGATAAGTTTCGAGTAGAAGTGGATTGATTTAGGAGTTATTCGTGTGGTATATGTTCGGTTTTGATTTCTAATCACACTAATGATTCTATGTTCCATTTGTGATTCATTGTTAATATTCTTATGATAATTATATTCATATTTGATTACATTGGTTTAGAAGTGCGTTCAAACCATAGAACTATACTTGTTAATGTTTTAGTATAACTAGTTTTCTTTCCCATGTATTTAGTAATGCTTTCTTAAATACTCTTATACAGCAATCTGTAGTTGCATAATTTTAATTAACGTACAAGAAAATCTTATTTACTTTATCTCGTAACATTGATTTAACTTCATTTGATCCATCAAACATTACGTTTCTTGTTGTTCGTCTAATTACTTCCATTCCACCACTGTAATTTGATTATTGATTCTTATTAAGTGGATACGAGTAGTTTCGTGGTCCTTTACAACTGGTTTCCTTGTCTTAAAGGTCAATGGTTTCTGTAGATCAACAGTTGTTATTGAGATGGATATAGTGGAATTCTGAGGGAAGAGTTTTGAAGATGGTTATGGAGTCTTCTGATTAGTTTCGGGTAGGAGTGGATTGATTTTAGGAGTTTTTCGTGTGGTTATATGTTCGGTTTTGTTTCAAATCACACTAATGATTCGATGTTCCATTTGTGATTCATTGTTGAAATTCTTAAGATAATTATATTCATATTTGATTACATTGGTTTAGAAGTGCGTTCAAACCATAGAACTATACTTGTTTAATGTTTTAGTATATAGTTTTCTTTCCCATTTATTTAGTAATGCTTCTTAATACTCTTATACACCAATCTGTAGTTGCATAATTTTAATTAACATACAAGAAATCTTATTTACTTGATCATGTTACATTGATTTAACTTCATTTTGATCCATCAAACATTACGTTTCTTGTTGTTCGTCTAATTACTTCCTTCCCACCACTGTAATTTGATTATTGATTCTTATTAAGTGGATACGAGTAGTTTCGTGGTCCTTTACAACTGGTTTCCTAGTCTTAATGGTCAATAATGTTTCTGTAGATCAACAGTTGTTATTAAGATGGATATAGTGGAATTCTGAGGAAGAGTATTCCAAGATGGTTATGGAGTCTTCTGATAAGTTTCGAGTAGAAGTGGATTGATTTTAGAGTTATTCGTGTGGTTATATGTTCGGTTTTGATTTCTAATCACACTAATGATTCTATGTTCCATTTGTGATTCATTGTTAATATTCTTATGATAATTATATTCATATTTGATTACATTGGTTTAGAAGTGCGTTCAAACCATAGAACTATACTTGTTAAATGTTTTAGTATAACTATTTCTTTTCCTGTATTTTAGTAATGCTTCTTAAATACTCTTATACAGCAATCTGTAGTTGCATAATTTAATTAACATACAAGAAAATCTTATTTACTTTATCTGTAACATTGATTTAACTTCATTTTGATCCATCAAACATTACGTTTCTTGTTGTTCGTCTAATTACTTCCTTCCCACCACTGTAATTTGATTATTGATTCTTATTAAGTGGATACGAGTAGTTTCGTGGTCCTTTACAACTGGTTTCCTAGTCTTAATGGTCAATAATGGTTTCTGTCGATCAACAGTTGTTATTAAGATGGATATAGTGGAATTCTGAGGGAAGAGTATTCCAAGATGGTTATGGAGTCTTCTGATAAGTTTCGAGTAGAAGTGGATTTATTTTAGGAGTTATTCGTGTGGTTATATGTTAGGTTTTGATTTCTAATCACACTAATGATCCTATGTTCCATTTGTGATTCATTGTTAATATACTTATGATAATTATATTCATATTTGATTACATTGGTTTAGAAGTGCGTTCAAACCATAGAACTATACTTGTTAAATGTTTTAGTATAACTAGTTTTTTTTCCCATGTATTTAGTAATGCTTTCTTAAGTACTCTTATACAGCAATCTGTAGTTGCATAATTTTAATTAACGTACAAGAAAATCTTATTTACTTTATCTCGTAACATTGATTTAACTTCATTTGATCCATCAAACATTACGTTTTCTTGTTGTTCGTCTAATTACTTCCATTCCACCACTGTAATTTGATTATTGATTCTTATTAAGTGGATACGAGTAGTTTCATGGTCCTTTACAACTGGTTTCCTTTTCTTAAAGGTCAATAATGGTTTCTGTAGATCAACAGTTGTTATTGAGATGGATATAGTGGAATTCTGAGGGAAGAGTGTTTGAAGATGGTTATGGAGTCTTCTAATTAGTTTCGAGTAGGAGTGGATTGATTTTAGGAGTTTTTCGTGTGGTTGTATGTTCGGTTTTGTTTTCAAATCACACTAATGATTCGATGTTCCATTTGTGATTCATTGTTGAAATTCTGAAGATAATTATATTCATATTTGATTACATTGGGTTAGAAGTGCGTTCAAACCATAGAACTATACTTGTTTAATGTTTTAGTATAAGTAGTTTTCATTTATTTAGTAATGCGTTCTTAAATACTCTTATACACCAATCTGTAGTTGCATAATTTTAATTAACATACAAGAAAATCTTATTCACTTGATCATGTTACATTGATTTAACTTCATTTTGATCCATCAAACATTACGTTTCTTGTTGTTCGTCTAATTAATTCCTTCCCACCACTGTAATTTGATTATTGATTCTTATTAAGTGGATACAAGTAGTTTCGTGGTCCTTTACAACTGGTTTCCTAGTCTTAATGGTCAATAATGGTTTCTGTAGATCAATAGTTGTTATTAAGATGGATATAATGGAATTCTGAGGGAAGAGTATTCAAAGATGGTTATGGAGTCTTCTGATAAGTTTCGAGTAGAAGTGGATTGATTTTAGGAGTTATTCGTGTTGGTATATGTTCGGTTTTGATTTCTAATCACACGAATGATTCTATGTTCCATTTGTGATTCATTGTTAATATTCTTATGATAATTATATTCATATTTGATTACATTGGTTTAGAAGTGCGTTCAAACCATAGAACTATACTTGTTTAATGTTTTAGTATAACTAGTTTTCTTTTCCATGTATTTAGTAATGCTTTCTTAAATACTCTTATACAGCAATCTGTAGTTGCATAATTTTAATTAACGTACAAGAAAATCTTATTTACTTTATCTCGTAACATTGATTTAACTTCATTTGATCCATCAAACATTACGTTTTCTTGTTGTTCGTCTAATTACTTCCATTCCACCACTGTAATTTGATTATTGATTATTATCAAGTGGATACGAGTAGTTTCATGGTCCTTTACAACTGGTTTCCTTGTCTTAAGGTCAATAATGGTTTCTGTAGATCAACAGTTGTTATTAGATGGATATAGTGGAATTCTGAGGGAAGAGTGTTTGAAGATGGTTATGGAGTCTTCTGATTAGTTTCGGGTAGGAGTGGATTGATTTTAGGAGTTTTTCGTGTGGTTATATGTTCGGTTTTGTTTTCAAATCACACTAATGATTCGATGTTCCATTTGTGATTCATTGTTGAAATTCTTAAGATAATTATATTCATATTTGATTACATTGGTTTAGAAGTGCGTTCAAACCATAGAACTATACTTGTTAATGTTTTAGTATAAGTAGTTTCCTTCCCATTTATTTAGTAATGCGTTCTTAAATACTCTTATACACCAATCTGTAGTTGCATAATTTAATTAACATACAAGAAAATCTTATTTACTTGATCATGTTACATTGATTTAACTTCATTTGATCCATCAAACATTACGTTTCTTGTTGTTCGTCTAATTACTTCCTTCCACCACTGTAATTTGATTATTGATTTCTTATTAAGTGGATACGAGTAGTTTCGTGGTCCTTTACAACTGGTTTCCTAGTCTTAATGGTCAATAATGGTTTCTGTAGATCAACAGTTGTTATTAAGATGGATATAGTGGAATTCTGAGGGAAGAGTATTCCAAGATGGTTATGGAGTCTTCTGATAAGTTTCGAGTAGAAGTGGATTGATTTTAGGAGTTATTCGTGTGGTTATATGTTCGGTTTTGATTTCTAATCACACTAATGATTCTATGTTCCATTTTATTCATTGTTATATCTTTATGATATTATATTCATATTTGATTACATTGGTTTAGAAGTGCGTTCAAACCATAGAACTATACTTGTTAAATGTTTTAGTATACTAGTTTTTTTTTCCCATGTATTTAGTAATGCTTTCTTAAATACTCTTATACAGCAATCTGTAGTTGCATAATTTTAATTAACGTACAAGAAAATCTTATTTACTTTATCTCGTAACATTGATTTAACTTCATTTGATCCATCAAACATTACGTTTCCTGTTGTTCGTCTAATTACTTCCTTCCACCACTGTAATTTGATTATTGATTCTTATTAAGTGGATACGAGTAGTTTTCGTGGTCCTTTACAACTGTTTCCTTGTCTTAATGGTCAATAATGGTTTCTGTAGATCAACAGTTGTTATTAGATGGATATAGTGGAATTCTGAGGGAAGAGTATTTCAAGATGGTTATGGAGTCTTCTGATAGTTTCGAGTAGAAGTGGATTGATTTTAGGAGTTTTCGTGTGGTTATATGTTCGGTTTTGATTTCTAATCACACTAATGATTCTATGTTCCATTTGTGATTCATTGTTAATATTCTTATGATAATTATATTCATATTTGATTACATTGGTTTAGAAGTGCGTTCAAACCATAGAACTATACTTGTTAAATGTTTTAGTATAAGATAATTATATTCATATTTGATTACATTGGTTTAGAAGTGCGTTCAAACCATAGAACTATACTTGTTAATGTTTTAGTATAAGTAGTTTCCTTTCCCATTATTTAGTAATGCGTTCTTAAATACTCTATACACCAATCTGTAGTTGCATAATTTAATTAACATACAAGAAAATCTTATTTACTTGATCATGTTACATTGATTTAACTTCATTTTGATCCATCAAACATTACGTTTCTTGTTGTTCGTCTAATTACTTCCTCCCACCACTGTAATTTGATTATTGATTCTTATTAAGTGGATACGAGTAGTTTCGTGGTCCTTTACAACTGGTTTCCTTGTCTTAATGGTCAATAATGGTTTCTGTAGATCAACATTGTTATTAATGGATATAGTGGAATTCTGAGGGAAGAGTATTCCAAGATGGTTATGGAGTCTTCTGATAAGTTTCGAGTAGAAGTGGATTGATTTTAGGAGTTATTCGTGTGGTTATATGTTCGGTTTTGATTTCTAATCACACTAATGATTCTATGTTCCATTTGTGATTCATTGTTAATATTCTTATGATAATTATATTCATATTTGATTACATTGGTTTAGAAGTGCGTTCAAACCATAGAACTATACTTGTTTAATGTTTTAGTATAACTAGTTTCCTTTCCCATGTATTTAGTAATGCTTTCTTAAATACTCTTATACACCAATCTGTAGTTGCATAATTTTAATTAACATACGAAAATCTTATTTTTGATCATGTTTACATTGATTTAACTTCATTTTGATCCATCAAACATTACGTTTCTTGTTGTTCGTCTAATTACTTCCTTCCCACCACTGTAATTTGATTATTGATTCTTATTAAGTGTACGAGTAGTTTCGTGGTCCTTTACAACTGGTTTCCTAGTCTTAATGGTCAATAATGGTTTCTGTAGATCAACAGTTGTTATTAGATGGATATAGTGGAATTCTGAGGGAAGAGTATCCAAGATGGTTATGGAGTCTTCTGATAAGTTTTTATTTAGTAATGCGTTCTTAAATACTCTTATACACCAATCTGTAGTTGCATAATTTTAATTAACATACAAGAAAATCTTATTTACTTGATCTGTTACATTGATTTAACTTCATTTTGATCCATCAAACATTACGTTTCTTGTTGTTCGTCTAATTACTTCCTTCCCACCACTGTAATTTGATTATTGATTCTTATTAAGTGGATACGAGTAGTTTTGGTCCTTTACAACTGGTTTCCTAGTCTTAATGGTCAATAATGGTTTCTGTAGATCAACAGTTGTTATTAAGATGGATATAGTGGAATTCTGAGGGAAGAGTATTCAAGATGGTTATGGAGTCTTCTGATAAGTTTCGAGTAGAGTGGATTGATTTTAGGAGTTATTCGTGTGGTTATATGTTCGGTTTTGATTTCTAATCACACTAATGATTCTATGTTCCATTTGTGATTCATTGTTAATATTCTTATGATAATTATATTCATATTTGATTACATTGGTTTAGAAGTGCGTTCAAACCATAGAACTATACTTGTTTAATGTTTTAGTATAAGTAGTTTCCTTTCCCATTTATTTAGTAATGCTTTCTTAAATACTCTTATACACCAATCTGTAGTTGCATAATTTTAATTAACGTACAAAATCTTATTTACTTTATCATGTTACATTGATTTAACTTCATTTGATCCATCAAACATTACGTTTCTTGTTGTTCGTCTAATTACTTCCTTCCACCACTGTAATTTGATTATTGATTCTTATTAAGTGGATACGAGTAGTTTCGTGGTCCTTTACAACTGGTTTCCTTGTCTTAATGGTCAATAATGGTTTCTGTAGATCACAGTTGTTATTAGATGGATATAGTGGAATTCTGAGGAAGAGTATTCCAAGATGGTTATGGAGTCTTCTGATAAGTTTCGAGTAGAGTGGATTGATTTTAGGAGTTATTCGTGTGGTTATATGTTCGGTTTTGTTTTCTAATCACACTAATGATTCTATGTTCCATTTGTGATTCATTGTTAATATTCTTATGATAATTATATTCATATTTGATTACATTGGTTTAGAAGTGCGTTCAAACCATAGAACTATACTTGTTTAATGTTTTAGTATAACTAGTTTCCTTTCCCATTTATTTAGTAATGCTTTCTTAAATACTCTTATACACCAATCTGTAGTTGCATAATTTTAATTAACGTACAAGAAAATCTTATTTACTTGATCATGTTACATTGATTTAACTTCATTTTGATCCATCAAACATTACGTTTCTTGTTGTTCGTCTAATTACTTCCTTCCCACCACTGTAATTTGATTATTGATTCTTATTAGTGGATACGAGTAGTTTCGTGGTCCTTTACAACTGGTTTCCTTGTCTTATGGTCAATAATGGTTTCTGTAGATCAACATTTGTTATTAAGATGGATATAGTGGATTCTGAGGGAAGAGTATTCCAAGATGGTTATGGAGTCTTCTGATAAGTTTCGAGTAGAATGGATTGATTTTAGGAGTTTCGTGTGGTTATATGTTCGGTTTTGATTTCTAATCACACTAATGATTCTATGTTCCATTTGTGATTCATTGTTAATATTCTTATGATAATTATATTCATATTTGATTACATTGGTTTAGAAGTGCGTTCAAACCATAGAACTATACTTGTTTAATGTTTTAGTATAAGTAGTTCTTTCCCATTTATTTAGTAATGCTTCTTAAATACTCTTATACACCAATCTGTAGTTGCATAATTTTAATTAACATACAAGAAAATCTTATTTACTTGATCATGTTACATTGATTTAACTTTTTTGATCCATCAAACATTACGTTTCTTGTTGTTGGTCTAATTACTTCCTTCCCACCACTGTAATTTGATTATTGATTCTTATTAAGTGGATACGAGTAGTTTCGTGATCCTTTACTACTATTTTCCTAGTCTTAATGGTCAATAATGGTTTATGTAGATCAACAGTTGTTATTAAGATGGATATAGTGGAATTCTGTGGGAAGAGTATTCCAAGATGGTTATGGAGTCTTCTGATAAGTTTCGAGTAGAAGTGGATTGATTTTAGGAGTTATTCGTGTGGTTATATGTTCGGTTTTGATTTCTAATCACCCTAATAATTCTATGTTCCATTTGTGATTCATTGTTAATATTCTTATGATAATTATTTTCATATTTTATTAGATTGTTTTAGGAGTACATTCAAACCATAGAACTATACTTGTTAAATGTTTTAGTATAACTAGTTTTCTTTCCCATGTATTTAGTAATGCTTTCTTAAATACTCTTATACAGCAATCTGTAGTTGCATAATTTTAATTAACGTACAAGAAAATCTTATTTACTTATCTCGTAACATTGATTTAACTTCATTTGATCCATCAACATTACGTTTCTTGTTGTTCGTCTATTACTTCCATTCCACCACTGTAATTTGATTATTGATTCTTATTAAGTGGATACGAGTAGTTTCGTGGTCCTTTACAACTGTTTTCCTTGTCTTAATGGTCAATAATGGTTTTTGTAGATCAACAGTTGTTATTGAGATGGATATAGTGGAATTCTGAGGGAAGAGTATTCCAAGATGGTTATGTCTTCTGATAAGTTTCGAGTAGAAGTGGATTGATTTTAGGAGTTATTCGTGTGGTTATATGTTCGGTTTTGATTTCTAATCACACTAATATTCTATGTTCCATTTTGATTCATTGTTAATATTCTTATGATAATTATATTCATATTTGATTACATTGGTTTAGAAGTGCGTTCAACCATAGAACTACTTGTTTAATGTTTTAGTATAAGTAGTTCCTTTCCCATTATTTAGTAATGTTCTTAAATACTCTTACACCAATCTGTAGTTGCATAATTTTAATTACATACAAGAAATCTATTTCTTTGATCATGTACATTGATTTAACTTCATTTGATCCATCAAACATTACGTTTCTTGTTGTTCGTCTAATTACTTCTTCCACCACTGTAATTTGATTATTGATTCTTATTAAGTGGATACGAGTAGTTTCGTGGTCCTTTACAACTGGTTTCCTTGTCTTAATGGTCAATAATGGTTTCTGTAGATCAACAGTTGTTATTAAGATGGATATAGTGGAATTCTGAGGGAAGAGTATTCCAAGATGGTTATGGAGTCTTCTGATAAGTTTCGAGTAGAAGTGGATTGATTTTAGGAGTTATTCGTGTGGTTATAGTTCGGTTTTGATTTCTAATCACACTAATGATTCTATGTTCCATTTGTGATTCATTGTTAATATTCTTATGATAATTATATTCATATTTGATTACATTGGTTTAGAAGTGCGTTCAAACCATAGAACAATACTTGTTAATGTTTTAGTATAACTAGTTTTCTTTCCATGTATTTAGTAATGCTTTCTTAAATACTCTTATACACCAATCTGTAGTTGCATAATTTAATTAACATACAAGAAAATCTTATTTCTTTGATCTGTTACATTGATTTAACTTCATTTTGATCCATCAAACATTACGTTTCTTGTTGTTCGTCTAATTACTTCCTTCCACCACTGTAATTTGATTATTGATTCTTATTAAGTGGATACGAGTAGTTTCGTGGTCCTTTACAACTGTTTCCTTAGTCTTAATGGTCAATAATGGTTTCTGTAGATCAACAGTTGTTATTAAGATGGATATAGTGGAATTCTGAGGAAGAGTATTCCAAGATGGTTATGGAGTCTTCTGATAAGTTTCGAGTAGATGGATTGATTTTAGGAGTTATTCGTGTGGTTATATGTTCGGTTTTGATTTTAATCACACTAATGATTCTATGTTCCATTTGTGATTCATTGTTAATATTCTTATGATATTATATTCATATTTGATTACATTGGTTTAGAAGTGCGTTCAAACCATAGAACATACTTGTTTAATGTTTTAGTATAAGTAGTTCCTTTCCCATTTATTTAGTAATGCGTTCTTAATACTCTTATACACAATCTGTAGTTGCATAATTTTAATTAACATACAAGAAAATCTTATTTCTCTTGATCATGTTACATTGATTTAACTTCATTTTGATCCATCAAACATTACATTTCTTGTTGTTCGTCTAATTACTTCCTTCCCACCACTGTAATTTGATTATTGATTCTTATTAAGTGGATACGAGTAGTTTCGTGGTCCTTTACAACTGGTTTCCTCGTCTTAATGGTCAATAATGGTTTCTGTAGATCAACAGTTGTTATTAGATGGATATAGTGGAATTCTGAGGGAAGAGTTTCCAAGATGGTTATGGAGTCTTCTGATAAGTTTCGAGTAGAAGTGGATTGATTTTAGGAGTTATTCGTGTGGTTATATGTTCGGTTTTGATTTCTAATCACACTAATGATTCTATGTTCCATTTGTGATTCATTGTTAAATTCTTATGATAATTATATTCATATTTGATTACATTGGTTTAGAAGTGCGTTCAAACCATAGAACTATACTTGTTTAATGTTTTAGTATAAGTAGTTCCTTTCCCATTATTTAGTAATGCGTTCTTAAATACTCTTATACACCAATCTGTAGTTGCATAATTTTAATTAACATACAAGAAAATCTTATTTACTTGATCATGTTACATTGATTTAACTTCATTTTGATCCATCAAACATTACGTTTCTTGTTGTCGTCTAATTACTTCTTCCCACCACTGTAATTTGATTATTGATTCTTATTAAGTGGATACGAGTAGTTTCGTGGTCCTTTACAACTGGTTTCCTTGTCTTAATGGTCAATAATGGTTCTGTTTATTACAACAGTTGTTATTAGATGGATATAGTGGAATTCTGAGGGAAGAGTATTCCAAGATGGTTATGGAGTCTTCTGATAAGTTTCGAGTAGAAGTGGATTGATTTTAGGAGTTATTCGTGTGGTTATATGTTCGGTTTTGTTTTCTAATCACACTAATGATTCTATGTTCCATTTGTGATTCATTGTTAATATTCTTATGATAATTATATTCATATTTGATTACATTGGTTTAGAAGTGCGTTCAAACCATAGAACTATACTTGTTAAATGTTTTAGTATAAGTAGTTTCCTTTCCCATTTATTTAGTAATGTTTCTTAAATACTCTTATACACCAATCTGTAGTTGCATAATTTAATTAACTACAAGAAAATCTTATTTACTTGATCATGTTACATTGATTTAACTTCATTTTGATCCATCAAACATTACGTTTCTTGTTGTTCGTCTAATTACTTCCTCCCACCACTGTAATTTGATTATTGATTCTTATTAAGTGGATACGAGTAGTTTCGTGGTCCTTTACAACTGGTTTCCTTAGTCTTAATGGTCAATAATGGTTTCTGTAGATCAACAGTTGTTATTAAGATGGATAGTGGAATTCTGAGGGAAGAGTATTCCAAGATGGTTATGGAGTCTTCTGATAAGTTTCGAGTAGAAGTGGATTGATTTTAGAGTTATTCGTGTGGTTATATGTTCGGTTTTGATTTCTAATCACACTAATGATTCTATGTTCCATTTGTGATTCATTGTTAATATTCTTATGATAATTATATTCATATTTGATTACATTGGTTTAGAAGTGCGTTCAAACCATAGAACTATACTTGTTTAATGTTTTAGTATAACGTTTCCTTTCCCATTTATTTAGTAATGCTTTCTTAATACTCTTATACCCAATCTGTAGTTGCATAATTTTAATTAACATACAAGAAAATCTTATTTACTTGATCATGTTACATTGATTTAACTTCATTTTGATCCATCAAACATTACGTTTCTTGTTGTTCGTCTAATACTTCCTCCCACCACTGTAATTTGATTATTGATTCTTATTAAGTGGATACGAGTAGTTTCGTGGTCCTTTACAACTGGTTTCCTAGTCTTAATGGTCAATAATGGTTTCTGTAGATCAACAGTTGTTATTAGATGGAATAGTGGAATTCTGAGGGAAGAGTATTCCAAGATGGTTATGGAGCCTTCTGATAAGTTTCGAGTAGAAGTGGATTGATTTTAGGAGTTATTCGTGTGGTTATATGTTCGGTTTTGATTTCTAATAACACTAATGATTCTATGTTCTATTTGTGATTCATTGTTAATATTCTTATGATAATTATATTCATATTTGATTACATTGGTTTAGAAGTGCGTTCAAACCATAGAACAATACTTGTTAAATGTTTTAGTATAACTAGTTTTCTTTCCCATGTATTTAGTAATGCTTTCTTAAATACTCTTATACAGCAATCTGTAGTTGCATAATTTTAATTAATGTACAAGAAAATCTTATTTACGTTATCTCGTCACAATGATTTAACTTCATTTGATCCATCAAACATTACGTTTCTTGTTGTTCGTCTAATTACTTCCATTCCACCACTGTAATTTCATTATTGATTCTTATTAAGTGGATACGAGTACTTTCGTGGTCCTTTACAACTGTTTTCCTTGTCATAATGGTCAATAATGGTTTCTGTAGATCAACAGTTGTTATTGAGATGGATATAGTGGAATTCTGAGGGAAGAGTATTCCAAGATGGTTATGGAGTCTTCTGATAAGTTTCGAGTAGAAGTGAATTGATTTTAGGAGTTATTCGTGTGGTTATATGTTCGGTTTTGATTTCTAATCACACTAATGATTCTATGTTCCATTTGTGATTCATTGTTAATATTCTTATGATAATTATATTCATATTTGATTACATTGGTTTAGAAGTGCGTTCAAACCATAGAACTATACTTGTTAAATGTTTTAGTATAACTAGTTTTCTTTCCAATGTATTTAGTAATGCTTTCTTAAATACTCTTATACAACAATCTTTAGTTGCATAATTTTAATTAACGTACAACAAAAATCTTATTTACTTTATCTCGTAACATTGATTTAACTTCATTTGATCCATCAAACACTATGTTTTCTTGTTGTTCGTCTAATTACTTCCATTCCACCACTGTAATTTGATTATTGATTCTTATTAAATGGATAGGAGTAGTTTCGTGGTCCTTTACAACTGGTTTCCTTGTCTTAATGGTCAATAATGGTTTCTGTAGATCAACAGTTGTTATTAAGATGGATATAGTGGAATTCTAAGGGAAGAGTATTCCAAGATGGTTATGGAGTCTTCTGATAATTTCGAGTAGAAGTGGATTGATTATTGGTGTTATTTCGTTTGATTTCTAATCACACTAATGATTCTATGTTCCATTTGTGATTCATTGTTAATATTCTTATGATAATATATTCATATTTGATTACATTGGTTTAGAAGTGCGTTCAAACCATAGAACTATACTTGTTAAATGTTTTAGTATAACTAGTTTCTTTCCCATGTATTTAGTAATGCTTTCTTAAATACTCTTATACAACAATCTTTAGTTGCATAATTTTAATTAACGTACAAGAAAAATCTTATTTACTTTATCTCGTAACATTGATTTAACTTCATTTGATCCATCAAACACTATGTTTTCTTGTTGTTCGTCTAATTACTTCCATTCCACCACTGTAATTTGATTATTGATTCTTATTAAGTGGATAGGAGTAGTTTCGTGGTCCTTTACAACTGGTTTCCTTGTCTTAATGGTCAATAATGGTTTCTGTAGATCAACAGTTGTTATTAAGATGGATATAGTGGAATTCTGAGGGAAGAGTATTCCAAGATGGTTATGGAGTCTTCTGATAAGTATCGAGTAGAAGTGGATTGATTATGGGAGTTATTCGTGATTTCTAATCACACTAATAATTCTATGTTCCATTTGTAATTCATTGTTAATATTCTTATGATAATTATATTCATATTTAATTACATTGGTTTAGATGTGCGTTCAAACCATAGAACTATACTTGTTAAATGTTTTAGTATAACTAGTTTTCTTTCCCATGTATTTAGTAATGCTTTCTGAAATACTCTTATACAGCAATCTGTAGTTGCATAATTTTAATTAACGTACAAGAAAATCTTATTTACTTTATCTCGTAACATTGATTTAACTTCATTTGATCCATCAAACATTATGTTTTCTTGTTGTTCGTCTAATTACTTTCTTCCCACCCTCCACCACTGTATTTGATTATTGATTCTTATTAAGTGGATACGAGTAGTTTCGTGGTCCTTTACAACTGGTTTCCTTGTCTTAATCAGGTCAATAATGTTTTTGTTTTTTCAGATGGATATAGTGGAATTCTGAGGGAGAGTGTTTGAAGATGGTTATGGAGTCTTCTGATTAGTTTCGGAGTAGTGGATTGATTTTAGGAGTTTTTCGTGTGGTTATGTTTTGGTTTTGTTTTCAAATCACACTAATGATTGATGTTCCATTTGTGATTCATTGTGAAATTCTGAAGATAATTATATTCATATTGATTACATTGGTTTAGAAGTGCGTTCAAACCATAGAACTATACTTGTTTAATGTTTTAGTATAAGTAGTTCCTTTCCCATTTATTTAGTAATGCGTTTCTTAAATACTCTTATACACCAATCTGTAGTTGCATAATTTTAATTAACATACAAATCTTATTTACTTTATCATGTTACATTGATTTAACTTCATTTTGATCCATCAAACATTACGTTTTGTTGTTCGTCTAATTACTTCCTTCCCACCACTGTAATTTGATTATTGATTCTTATTAAGTGGATACGAGTAGTTTCGTGGTCCTTTACAACTGGTTTCCTAGTCTTAATGGTCAATAATGGTTTCTGTAGATCAACAGTTGTTATTAGATGGTATAGTGGAATTCTGAGGGAAGAGTATTCCAAGATGGTTATGGAGTCTTCTGATAAGTTTCGAGTAGAAGTGGATTGATTTTAGGAGTTATTCGTGTGGTTATATGTTCGGTTTTGATTTCTAATCACCCTAATAATTCTATGTTCCATTTGTGATTCATTGTTAATATTCTTATGATAATTATATTCATATTTGATTACATTGGTTTAGAAGTGCGTTCAAACCATAGAACTATACTTGTTAATGTTTTAGTATAATAGTTCTTTCCTTTATTTAGTAATGCTTTCTTAAATACTCTTATACACAATCTGTAGTTGCATAATTTTAATTAACATACAAGAAAATCTTATTTACTTGATCATGTTACATTGATTTAACTTCATTTGATCCATCAAACATTACGTTTCTTGTTGTTCGTCTAATTACTTCCTTCCCACCACTGTAATTTGATTATTGATTCTTATTAAGTGGATACGAGTAGTTTCGTGGTCCTTTACAACTGGTTTCCTTGTCTTAATGGTCAATAATGGTTTCTGTAGATCAACAGTTGTTATTAAGATGGATATAGTGGAATTCTGAGGGAAGAGTATTCCAAGATGGTTATGGAGTCTTCTGATAGTTTCGAGTAGAAGTGGATTGATTTTAGGAGTTATTCGTGTGGTTATATGTTCGGTTTTGATTTCTAATCACACTAATGATTCTATGTTCCATTTGTGATTCATTGTTAATATTCTTATGATAATTATATTCATATTTGATTACATTGGTTTAGAAGTGCGTTCAAACCATAGAACTATACTTGTTAAATGTTTTAGTATAACTAGTTCCTTTCCCATGTATTTAGTAATGCTTTCTTAAATACTCTTATACACCAATCTGTAGTTGCATAATTTAATTAACGTACAAGAAAATCTTATTTACTTGATCATGTTACATTGATTTAACTTCATTTTGATCCATCAAACATTACGTTTCTTGTTGTTCGTCTAATTACTTCCTTCCCACACTGTAATTTGATTATTGATTCTTATTAAGTGGATACGAGTAGTTTCGTGGTCCTTTACAACTGGTTTCCTTGTCTTAATGGTCAATAATGGTTTCTGTAGATCAACAGTTGTTATTAAGATGGATATAGGAATTCTGAGGGAAGAGTATCCAAGATGGTTATGGAGTCTTCTGATAGTTTCGAGTAAAGTGGATTGATTTTAGGAGTTATTCGTGTGGTTATATGTTCGTTTTGATTTCTAATCACACTAATAATTCTATGTTCCATTTTTGATTCATTGTTAATATTCTTATGATAATTATATTCATATTTGATTACATTGGTTTAGAAGTGCGTTCAAACCATAGAACAATACTTGTTTAATGTTTTAGTATAAGTAGTTCCTTTCCCATTTATTTAGTAGTGCGTTCTTAAATACTCTTATACACCAATCTGTAGTTGCATAATTTTAATTAACATACAAGAAAATCTTATTTCTCTTGATCATGTTACATTGATTTAACTTCATTTTGATCCATCAAACATTACATTTCTTGTTGTTCGTCTAATTACTTCCTTCCCACCACTGTAATTTGATTATTGATTCTTATTAAGTGGATACGAGTAGTTTCGTGGTCCTTTACAACTGGTTTCCTTAGTCTTAATGGTCAATAATGGTTCTGTAGATCAACAGTGTTATTAAGATGGATATAGTGGAATTCTGAGGGAAGAGTATTCCAAGATGGTTATGGAGTCTTCTGATAAGTTTCGAGTAGAATGGATTGATTTTAGGAGTTATTCGTGTGGTTATATGTTCGGTTTTGATT
Organism: Flaveria robusta; assembly: GCA_025506415.1. Classification (NCBI taxonomy): domain Eukaryota; kingdom Viridiplantae; phylum Streptophyta; class Magnoliopsida; order Asterales; family Asteraceae; genus Flaveria; species Flaveria robusta. Next base: position 20,094,654 of record CM046470.1, read on the forward strand.
TCTAATCACACTAATGATTCTATGCTTCCATTTGTGATTCATTGTTAATATTCTTATGATAATTATATTCATATTGATTACATTGGTTTAGAAGTGCGTTCAAACCATAGAACTATACTTGTTAATGTTTTAGTATAACTAGTTTTCTTTCCCATGTTTTTAGTAATGCTTTCTTAAATACTCTTATACAGCAATCTGTAGTTGCATAATTTTAATTAACGTACAAGAAAATCTTATTTACTTGATCATGTTACATTGATTTAACTTCATTTGATCCATCAAACATTACGTTTCTTGTTGTTCGTCTAATTACTTCCTTCCACCACTGTAATTTGATTATTGATTCTTATTAAGTGGATACGAGTAGTTTCGTGGTCCTTTACAACTGGTTTCCTAGTCTTAATGGTCAATAATGGTTTCTGTAGATCAACAGTTGTTATTAAGATGGATATAGGGAATTCTGAGGGAAGAGTATTCCAAGATGGTTATGGAGTCTTCTGATAAGTTTCGAGTAGAGTGGATTGATTTTAGGAGTTATTCGTGTGGTTATATGTTCGGTTTTGATTTCTAATCACACTAATGATTCTATGTTCCATTTTGATTCATTGTTATATTCTTATGATAATTATATTCATATTTGATTACATTGGTTTAGAAGTGCGTTCAAACCATAGAACTATACTTGTTTAATGTTTTAGTATAAGTAGTTTCTTTCCCATTTATTTAGTAATGCGTTCTTAAATACTCTTATACACCAATCTGTAGTTGCATAATTTTAATTAACATACAAGAAAATCTTATTTACTTGATCATGTTACATTGATTTAACTTCATTTGATCCATCAAACATTACGTTTCTTGTTGTTCGTCTAATTACTTCCTTCCCACCACTGTAATTTGATTATTGATTCTTATTAAGTGGATACGAGTAGTTTCGTGGTCCTTTACAACTGGTTTCCTGTCTTAATGGTCAATAATGGTTTCTGTAGATCAACAGTTGTTATTAAGATGGATATAGTGGAATTCTAAGGGAAGAGTATTCCAAGATGGTTATGGAGTCTTCTGATAAGTTTCGAGTAGAAGTGGATTGATTTTAGGAGTTATTCTTGTGGTTATATATTCGGTTTTGATTTCTAATCACCCTAATGATTCTATGTTCCATTTGTGATTCATTGTTAATATTCTTATGATAATTATATTCATATTTGATTACATTGGTTTAGAAGTGCGTTCAAACCATAGAACTATAATTGTTAAATGTTTTAGTATAACTAGTTTTTTTTCCCATGTTTTTAGTAATGCTTTCTTAAATACTCTTATGCAGCAATCTGTAGTTGCATAATTTTAATTAACATACAAGAAAATCTTATTTACTTGATCATGTTACATTGATTTAACTTCATTTTGATCCATCAAACATTACATTTCTTGTTGTTCGTCTAATTACTTCCTTCCCACCACTGTAATTTGATTATTGATTCTTATTAAGTGGATACGAGTAGTTTCGTGGTCCTTTACAACTGGTTTCCTAGTCTTAATGGTCAATAATGGTTTCTGTAGATCAACAGTTGTTATTAAGATGGGTATAATGGAATTCTGAGGGAAGAGTATTCCAAGATGGTTATGGAGTCTTCTGATAAGTTTCGAGTAGAAGTGGATTGATTTTAGGAGTTATTCGTGTGGTTATATGTTCGGTTTTGATTTCTAATCACACTAATAATTCTATGTTCCATTTTTGATTCATTGTTAATATTCTTATGATAATTATATTCATATTTGATTACATTGGTTTAGAAGTGCGTTCAAACCATAGAACAATACTTGTTTAATGTTTTAGTATAAGTAGTTTCCTTTCCCATTATTTAGTAATGCTTTCTTAAATACTCTTATACACCAATCTGTAGTTGCATAATTTTAATTAACATACAAGAAAATCTTATTTACTTTGATCATGTTACATTGATTTAACTTCATTTTGATCCATCAAACATTACGTTTCTTGTTGTTCGTCTAATTACTTCCTTCCCACCACTGTAATTTGATTATTGATTCTTATTAAGTGGATACGAGTAGTTTCGTGGTCCTTTACAACTGGTTTCCTAGTCTTAATGGTCAATAATGGTTTCTGTAGATCAACAGTTGTTATTAAGATGGATATAGTGGAATTCTGAGGGAAGAGTATTCCAAGATGGTTATGGAGTCTTCTGATAAGTTTCGAGTAGAAGTGGATTGATTTTAGGAGTTATTCGTGTGGTTATATGTTCGGTTTTGATTTCTAATCACACTAATGATTCTATGTTCCATTTGTGATTCATTGTTAATATTCTTATGATAATTATATTCATATTTGATTACATTGGTTTAGAAGTGCGTTCAAACCATAGAACAATACTTGTTTAATGTTTTAGTATAATAGTTCCTTTCCCATGTATTTAGTAATGCGTTCTTAAATACTCTTATACACCAATCTGTAGTTGCATAATTTTAATTAACGTACAAGAAAATCTTATTTACTTTGATCATGTTACATTGATTTAACTTCATTTTGATCCATCAAACATTACGTTTCTTGTTGTTCGTCTAATTACTTCCTTCCACCACTGTAATTTGATTATTGATTCTTATTAAGTGGATACGAGTAGTTTCGTGGTCCTTTACAACTGGTTTCCTTGTCTTAATGGTCAATAATGGTTTCTGTAGATCAACAGTTGTTATTAAGATGGATATAGTGGAATTCTGAGGGAAGAGTATTCCAAGATGGTTATGGAGTCTTCTGATAAGTTTCGAGTAGAAGTGGATTGATTTTAGGAGTTATTCGTGTGGTTATATGTTCGGTTTTGATTTCTAATCACACTAATAATTCTATGTTCCATTTTTGATTCATTGTTAATATTCTTATGATAATTATATTCATATTTGATTACATTGGTTTAGAAGTGCGTTCAAACCATAGAACAATACTTGTTTAATGTTTTAGTATAAGTAGTTCCTTTCCCATTTATTTAGTAGTGCGTTCTTAAATACTCTTATACACCAATCTGTAGTTGCATAATTTTAATTAACATACAAGAAAATCTTATTTCTCTTGATCATGTTACATTGATTTAACTTCATTTTGATCCATCAAACATTACATTTCTTGTTGTTCGTCTAATTACTTCCTTCCCACCACTGTAATTTGATTATTGATTCTTATTATGTGGATACGGGTAGTTACGTGGTCCTTTACACCTGGTTTCCTAGTCTTAATGGTCAATAATGGTTTCTGTAGATCAAGAGCTGTTATTAAGATGGATATAATGGAATTCTAAGGGAAGAGTATTCCAAGATGGTTATGGAGTCTTCTGATAAGTTTCGAGTAGAAGTGGATTGATTTTAGGAGTTATTCTTGTGGTTATATATTCGGTTTTGATTTCTAATCACCCTAATGATTCTATGTTCCATTTGTGATTCATTGTTAATATTCTTATGATAATTATATTCATATTTGATTACATTGGTTTAGAAGTGCGTTCAAACCATAGAACTATAATTGTTAAATGTTTTAGTATAACTAGTTTTTTTTCCCATGTTTTTAGTAATGCTTTCTTAAATACTCTTATACAGCAATCTGTAGTTGCATAATTTTAATTAACATACAAGAAAATCTTATTTACTTGATCATGTTACATTGATTTAACTTCATTTTGATCCATCAAACATTACGTTTCTTGTTGTTCGTCTAATTACTTCCTTCCCACCACTGTAATTTGATTATTGATTCTTATTAAGTGGATACGAGTAGTTTCGTGGTCCTTTACAACTGGTTTCCTAGTCTTAATGGTCAATAATGGTTTCTGTAGATCAACAGTTGTTATTAAGATGGATATAGTGGAATTCTGAGGGAAGAGTATTCCAAGATGGTTATGGAGTCTTCTGATAAGTTTCGAGTAGAAGTGGATTGATTTTAGGAGTTATTCGTGTGGTTATATGTTCGGTTTTGATTTCTAATCACACTAATGATTCTATGTTCCATTTGTGATTCATTGTTAATATTCTTATGATAATTATATTCATATTTGATTACATTGGTTTAGAAGTGCGTTCAAACCATAGAACAATACTTGTTTAATGTTTTAGTATAAGTAGTTCCTTTCCCATTTATTTAGTAGTGCGTTCTTAAATACTCTTATACACCAATCTGTAGTTGCATAATTTTAATTAACATACAAGAAAATCTTATTTACTTTGATCATGTTACATTGATTTAACTTCATTTGATCCATCAAACATTACGTTTCTTGTTGTTCGTCTAATTACTTCCTTCCACCACTGTAATTTGATTATTGATTCTTATTAAGTGGATACGAGTAGTTTCGTGGTCCTTTACAACTGGTTTCCTTGTCTTAATGGTCAATAATGGTTTCTGTAGATCAACAGTTGTTATTAAGATGGATATAGTGGAATTCTGAGGGAAGAGTATTCCAAGATGGTTATGGAGTCTTCTGATAAGTTTCGAGTAGAAGTGGATTGATTTTAGGAGTTATTCGTGTGGTTATATGTTCGGTTTTGATTTCTAATCACACTAATAATTCTATGTTCCATTTTTGATTCATTGTTAATATTCTTATGATAATTATATTCATATTTGATTACATTGGTTTAGAAGTGCGTTCAAACCATAGAACAATACTTGTTTAATGTTTTAGTATAAGTAGTTCCTTTCCCATTTATTTAGTAATGCTGTTCTTAAATACTTTATACACCAATCTGTAGTTGCATAATTTTAATTATCATACAAGAAAATCTTATTTCTCTTGATCATGTTACATTGATTTAACTTCATTTTGATCCATCAAACATTACATTTCTTGTTGTTCGTCTAATTACTTCCTTCCCACCACTGTAATTTGATTATTGATTCTTATTAAGTGGATACGAGTAGTTTCGTGGTCCTTTACAACTGGTTTCCTAGTCTTAAAGGTCAATAATGGTTTCTGTAGATCAACAGTTGTTATTAAGATGGATATAATGGAATTCTGAGGGAAGAGTATTCCAAGATGGTTATGGAGTCTTCTGATAAGTTTCGAGTAGAAGTGGATTGATTTTAGGAGTTATTCGTGTGGTTATATGTTCGGTTTTGATTTCTAATCACACTAATAATTCTATGTTCCATTTTTGATTCATTGTTAATATTCTTATGATAATTATATTCATATTTGATTACATTGGTTTAGAAGTGCGTTCAAACCATAGAACAATACTTGTTTAATGTTTTAGTATAAGTAGTTCCTTTCCCATTTATTTAGTAGTGCGTTCTTAAATACTCTTATACACCAATCTGTAGTTGCATAATTTTAATTAACATACAAGAAAATCTTATTTCTCTTGATCATGTTACATTGATTTAACTTCATTTTGATCCATCAAACATTACATTTCTTGTTGTTCGTCTAATTACTTCCTTCCCACCACTGTAATTTGATTATTGATTCTTATTAAGTGGATACGAGTAGTTTCGTGGTCCTTTACAACTGGTTTCCTAGTCTTAATGGTCAATAATGGTTTCTGTAGATCAACAGTTGTTATTAAGATGGATATAATGGAATTCTGAGGGAAGAGTATTCCAAGATGGTTATGGAGTCTTCTGATAAGTTTCGAGTAGAAGTGGATTGATTTTAGGAGTTATTCGTGTGGTTATATGTTCGGTTTTGATTTCTAATAACACTAATGATTCTATGTTCTATTTGTGATTCATTGTTAATATTCTTATGATAATTATATTCATATTTGATTACATTGGTTTAGAAGTGCGTTCAAACCATAGAACAATACTTGTTAAATGTTTTAGTATAACTAGTTTTCTTTCCCATGTATTTAGTAATGCTTTCTTAAATACTCTTATACAGCAATCTGTAGTTGCATAATTTTAATTAACGTACAAGAAAATCTTATTTACTTTATCTCGTAACATTGATTTAACTTCATTTGATCCATCAAACATTACGTTTCTTGTTGTTCGTCTAATTACTTTCATTCCACCACTGGAATTTGATTATTGATTCTTATTAAGTGGATACGAGTAGTTTCGTGGTCCTTTACAACTGGTTTCCTTGTCTTAAAGGTCAATAATGGTTTCTGTAGATCAACAGTTGTTATTGAGATGGATATAGTGGAATCCTGAGGGAAGAGTGTTTGAAGATGGTTATGGAGTCTTCTGATTAGTTTCGGGTAGGAGTGGATTGATTTTAGGAGTTTTTCGTGTGGTTATATGTTCGGTATTGTTTTCAAATCACACTAATGATTCTATGTTCCATTTGTGATTCATTGTTGAAATTCTGAAGATAATTATATTCATATTTGATTACATTGGTTTAGAAGTGCGTTCAAATCATAGAACTATACATTTTAAATGTTTTAGTATAACTAGTTTTCTTTCCCATGTATTTAGTAATGCTTTCTTACATATTCTTATACACCAATCTGTAGTTGCATAATTTTAATTAACGTACAAGAAAATCTTATTTACTTTATCTCGTAACATTGATTTAACTTCATTTGATCCATCAAACATTACGTTTTCTTGTTGTTCGTCTAATTATTTCCATTCCACATTGAGAATGGTATAGTGGAATTCTAAGGGAAGAGTTTTGAAGATAGTTATGGAGTCTTCTGATTAGTTTCGGGTAGAAGTGGATTGATTTTAGAGTTTTTCGTGTGGTTATATGTTCGTTTGTTTTTCAATCACACTAATGATTCGATTTCCATTTGTGATTCATTGTTAAATTCTTATGATAATTATATTCATATTTGATTACATTGGTTTAGAAGTGCGTTCAAACCATAGAACTATACTTGTTTAATGTTTTAGTATAAGTAGTTCCTTTCCCATTTATTTAGTAATGCGTTCTTAAATACTCTTATACACCAATCTGTAGTTGCATAATTTTAATTAACATACAAGAAAATCTTATTTACTTGATCACGTTGCATTGATTTAACTTCATTTTGATCCATCAAACATTACGTTTCTTGTTGTTCGTCTAATTACTTCCTTCCCACCACTGTAATTTGATTATTGGTTCTTATTAAATGGATACGAGTAGTTTCGCGGTCCTTTACAACTGGTTTCCTTGTTTTAATGGTCAATAATGGTTTATGTAGATCAACAGTTGTTATTTAGATGGATATAGTGGAATTCTAAGGGAAGAGTGTTTGAAGATCGTTATGGAGTCTTCTGATAAGTTTCGGGTAGGAGTGGATTGATTTTAGGAGTTATTCGTGTGCTATATGTTCGGTTTTGATTTCTAATCACCCTAATGATTCTATGTTCCATTTGTGATTCATTGTTAATATTCTTATGATAATTATATTCATATTTGATTACATTGGTTTAGAAGTGCGTTCAAACCATAGAACTATAATTGTTAAATGTTTTAGTATAACTAGTTTTCTTTCCCATGTATTTAGTAATGCTTTCTTAAATACTCTTATACAGCAATCTGTAGTTGCATAATTTTAATTAACGTACAGGAAAATCTTATTTACTTTATCTCGTAACATTGATTTAACTTCATTTGATCCATCAAACATTACGTTTTCTTGTTGTTCGTCTAATTACTTTCATTCCACCACTGTAATTTGATTATTGATTCTTATTAAGTGGATACGAGTAGTTTCGTGGTCCTTTACAACTGGTTTCCTTGTCTTAAAGGTCAATAATGGTTTCTGTAGATCAACAGTTGTTATTGAGACGGATATAGTGGAATTCTGAGGGAAGAGTGTTTGAAGATGGTTATGGAGTCTTCTGATAGTTTCGGTAGGAGTGGATTGATTTTAGGAGTTTTTCGTGTGGTTATATGTTCGGTTTTGTTTTCAATCACACTAATGATTCTATGTTCCATTTGTGATTCATTGTTAAATTCTTAGATAATTATATTCATATTTGATTACATTGGTTTAGAAGTGCGTTCAAATCATAGAAATATACATTTTAAATGTTTTAGTATAACTAGTTTTCTTTCCCATGTATTTAGTAATGCTTTCTTACATATTCTTATACACCAATCTGTAGTTGCATAATTTTAATTAACGTACAAGAAAATCTTATTTACTTTATCTCGTAACATTGATTTAACTTCATTTGATCCATCAAACATTACGTTTTCTTGTTGTTCGTCTAATTATTTCCATTCCACCATTGAGATGGATATAGTGGAATTCTAAGGGAAGAGTGTTTGAAGATAGTTATGGAGTCTTCTGATTAGTTTCGGGTAGGAGTGGATTGATTTTAAGAGTTTTTCGTGTGGTTATATGTTCGGTTTTGTTTTCAAATCACACTAATGATTCGATTTTCCATTTGTGATTCATTGTTGAAATTCTAAAGATAATAATATTCATATTTTATTAATTGGTTTAGAAGTGCGTTCAAATCATAGAACTATACTTGTTTAATGTTTTAGTATAAGTAGTTCCTTTCCCATTTATTTAGTAATGCGTTCTTAAATACTCTTATACACCAATCTGTAGTTGCATAATTTTAATTAACATACAAGAAAATCTTATTTACTTGATCATGTTACATTGATTTAACTTCATTTTGATCCATCAAACATTACGTTTCTTGTTGTTCGTCTAATTACTTCCTTCCCACCACTGTAATTTGATTATTTTCCTTATTAAGTGGATACGAGTAGTTTCGTGGTCCTTTACAACTGGTTTCCTAGTCTTAATGGTCAATAATGGTTTCTGTAGATCAACAGTTGTTATTAAGATGGATATAATGGAATTCTGAGGAAGAGTATTCAAAGATGGTTATGGAGTCTTCTGATAAGTTTTGAGTAGAAGTGGATTGATTTTAGGAGTTATTCGTGTGGTTATATGTTCGGTTTTGATTTCTAATCACACTAATGATTCTATGTTCCATTTGTGATTCATTGTTAATATTCTTATGATAATTATATTCATATTTGATTACATTGGTTTAGAAGTGCGTTCAAACCATAGAACTATACTTGTTAAATGTTTTAGTATAACTAGTTTTCTTTCCCATGTATTTAGTAATGCTTTCTTAAATACTCTTATACAGCAATCTGTAGTTGCATAATTTTAATTAACGTACAAGAAAATCTTATTTACTTTATCTCGTAACATTGATTTAACTTCATTTGATCCATCAAACATTACGTTTTCTTGTTGTTCGTCTAATTACTTCCATTCCACCACTGTAATTTGATTATTGATTCTTATTAAGTGGATACGAGTAGTTTCGTGGTCCTTTACAACTGGTTTCCTTGTCTTAAGGTCAATAATGGTTTCTGTAGATCAACAGTTGTTATTGAGATGGATATAGTGGAATTCTGAGGGAAGAGTGTTTGAAGATGGTTATGGAGTCTTCTGATAAGTTTCGAGTAGGAGTGGATTGATTTTAGGAGTTTTTCGTGTGGTTATATGTTCGGTTTTGTTTTCAAATCACACTAATGATTCTATGTTCCATTTGTGATTCATTGTTAAATTCTTAGATAATTATATTCATATTTGATTACATTGGTTTAGAAGTGCGTTCAAACCATAGAACTATACTTTTAAATGTTTTAGTATAACTAGTTTTCTTTCCCATGTATTTAGTAATGCTTTCTTAAATACTCTTATACACCAATCTGTAGTTGCATAATTTTAATTAACGTACAAGAAAATCTTATTTACTTTATCTCGTAACATTGATTTAACTTCATTTGATCCATCAAACATTACGTTTTCTTGTTGTTGTCTTCTAATTATTTGATTCATACCATTGAGATGGATTATAGTGGAATTCTAAGGGAAGAGTGTTTGAAGATGTTATGGAGTCTTCTGATTAGTTTCGGGTAGGAGTGGATTGATTTTAAGAGTTTTTCGTGTGGTTATATGTTCGGTTTGTTTTCAATCACACTAATGATTCTATGTTCCATTTGTGATTCATTGTTAAATTCTTAGATAATTATATTCATATTTGATTACATTGGTTTAGAAGTGCGTTCAAACCATAGAACTATACTTGTTTAATGTTTTAGTATAAGTAGTTCCTTTCCCATTTATTTAGTAATGCGTTCTTAAATACTCTTATACACCAATCTGTAGTTGCATAATTTTAATTAACATACAAGAAAATCTTATTTACTTGATCTACATTGATTTAACTTCATTTTGATCCATCAAACATTACGTTTCTTGTTGTTCGTCTAATTACTTCCTTCCCACCACTGTAATTTGATTATTGATTCTTATTAAGTGGATACGAGTAGTTTCGTGGTCCTTTACAACTGGTTTCCTAGTCTTAATGGTCAATAATGGTTTCTGTAGATCAACAGTTGTTATTAAGATGGATATAGTGGAATTCTGAGGGAAGAGTATTCCAAGATGGTTATGGAGTCTTCTGATAAGTTTCGAGTAGAAGTGGATTGATTTTAGGAGTTATTCGTGTGGTTATATGTTCGGTTTTGATTTCTAATCACACTAATGATTCTATGTTCCATTTGTGATTCATTGTTAATATTCTTATGATAATTATATTCATATTTGATTACATTGGTTTAGAAGTGCGTTCAAACCATAGAACTATACTTGTTAAATGTTTTAGTATAACTAGTTTTCTTTCCCATGTATTTAGTAATGCTTTCTTAAATACTCTTATACAGCAATCTGTAGTTGCATAATTTTAATTAACGTACAAGAAAATCTTATTTACTTTATCTCGTAACATTGATTTAACTTCATTTGATCCATCAAACATTACGTTTTCTTGTTGTTCGTCTAATTACTTCATTCCACCACTGTAATTTGATTATTGATTCTTATTAAGTGGATACGAGTAGTTTCGTGGTCCTTTACAACTGGTTTCCTTGTCTAAAGGTCAATAATGGTTTCTGTAGATCAACAGTTGTTATGAGATGGATATAGTGGAATTCTGAGGGAAGAGTGTTTGAAGATGGTTATGGAGTCTTCTGATTAGTTTCGGGTAGGAGTGGATTGATTTTAGAGTTTTTCGTGTGGTTATATGTTCGGTTTTGTTTTCAAATCACACTAATGATTCTATGTTCCATTTGTGATTCATTGTTAAATTCTTAGATAATTATATTCATATTTGATTACATTGGTTTAGAAGTGCGTTCAAACCATAGAACTATACTTGTTTAATGTTTTAGTATAAGTAGTTCCTTTCCCATTTATTTAGTAATGCGTTCTTAAATACTCTTATACACCAATCTGTAGTTGCATAATTTTAATTAACATACAAGAAAATCTTATTTACTTGATCATGTTACATTGATTTAACTTCATTTTGATCCATCAAACATTACGTTTCTTGTTGTTCGTCTAATTACTTCCTTCCCACCACTGTAATTTGATTATTGATTCTTATTAAGTGGATACGAGTAGTTTCGTGGTCCTTTACAACTGGTTTCCTAGTCTTAATGGTCAATAATGGTTTCTGTAGATCAACAGTTGTTATTAAGATGGATATAGTGGAATTCTGAGGGAAGAGTATTCCAAGATGGTTATGGAGTCTTCTGATAAGTTTCGAGTAGAAGTGGATTGATTTTAGGAGTTATTCGTGTGGTTATATGTTCGGTTTTGATTTCTAATCACACTAATGATTCTATGTTCCATTTGTAATTCATTGTTAATATTCTTATGATAATTATATTCATATTTAATTACATTGGTTTAGATGTGCGTTCAAACCATAGAACTATACTTGTTAAATGTTTTAGTATAACTAGTTTTCTTTCCCATGTATTTAGTAATGCTTTCTGAAATACTCTTATACAGCAATCTGTAGTTGCATAATTTTAATTAACGTACAAGAAAATCTTATTTACTTTATCTCGTAACATTGATTTAACTTCATTTGATCCATCAAACATTATGTTTTCTTGTTGTTCGTCTAATTACTTTCATTCCACCACTGTAATTTGATTATTGATTCTTATTAAGTGGATAGGAGTAGTTTCGTGATCCTTTACAACTGGTTTCCTTGTCTTAAAGGTCAATAAGGGTTTCTGTAGATCAACAGTTGTTATTAAGATGGATATAGTGGAATTCTAAGGGAAGAGTATTCCAAGATGGTTATGGAGTCTTCTGATAAGTTTCGAGTAGGAGTGGATTGATTTTAGGAGTTTTTCGTGTGGTTATATGTTCGGTTTTTTTCAAATCACACTAATGATTCGATGTTCCATTTGTGATTCATTGTTAAATTCTTATGATAATTATATTCATATTTGATTACATTGGTTTAGAAGTGCGTTCAAACCATAGAACTATACTTGTTAAATGTTTTAGTATAACTAGTTTTCTTTCCCATGTATTTAGTAATGCTTTCTTAAATACTCTTATACACCAATCTGTAGTTGCATAATTTTAATTAACGTACAAGAAAATCTTATTTACTTATCTCGTAACATTGATTTAACTTCATTTGATCCATCAAACATTACGTTTCTTGTTGTTCGTCTAATTACTTCCATTCCACCACTGTAATTTGATTATTGATTCTTATTAAGTGGATACGAGTAGTTTCGTGGTCCTTTACAACTGGTTTCCTTGTCTTAAAGGTCAATAATGGTTTCTGTAGATCAACAGTTGTTATGAGATGGATATAGTGGAATTCTGAGGGAAGAGTGTTTGAAGATGGTTATGGAGTCTTCTGATTAGTTTCGGGTAGGAGTGGATTGATTTTAAGAGTTTTTCGTGTGGTTATATGTTCGGTTTTGTTTTCAAATCACACTAATGATTCGATGTTCCATTTGTGATTCATTGTTGAAATTCTAAGATAATTATATTCATATTTGATTACATTGGTTTAGAAGTGCGTTCAAACCATAGAACTATACTTGTTTAATGTTTTAGTATAAGTAGTTCCTTTCCCATTTATTTAGTAATGCGTTCTTAAATACTCTTATACACCAATCTGTAGTTGCATAATTTTAATTTACATACAAGAAAATCTTATTTACTTGATCATGTTGCATTGATTTAACTTCATTTTGATCCATCAAACATTACGTTTCTTGTTGTTCGTCTAATTACTTCCTTCCCACCACTGTAATTTGATTATTGATTCTTATTAAGTGGATACGAGTAGTTTCGTTATCCTTTACAACTGGTTTCCTAGTCTTAATGGTCATTAATGGTTTCTGTAGATCAACAGTTGTTATTAAGATGGATATAGTGGAATTCTGAGGGAAGAGTATTCCAAGATGGTTATGGAGATAATTATATTCATATTTGATTACATTGGTTTAGAAGTGCGTTCAAACAATAGAACTATACATGTTAAATGTTTTAGTATAACTAGTTTTCTTTCCCATGTATTTAGTAATGCTTTCTTACATACTCTTATACAACAATCTGTTGTTGCATAATTTTAATTAACGTACAAGAAAATCTTATTTACTTTATCTCGTAACATTGATTTAACTTCATTTGATCCATCAAACATTACGTTTTCTTGTTGTTCGTCTAATTACTTCTATTCCACCATTGTAATTTGATTATTGATTCTTATTAAGTGGATACGAGTAGTTTCGTGGTCCTTCACAACTGGTTTCCTTGTCTTAAGGTTAATAATGGTTTCTGTAGATCAACAGTTGTTATTGAGATGGATATAGTGGAATTCTGAGGGAAGAGTGTTTGAAGATGGTTATGGAGTCTTCTGATTAGTTTCGGGTAGAGTGGATTGATTTTAGGAGTTTTTCGTGTGGTTATATGTTCGGTTTTGTTTTCAAATCACACTAATGATTCGATGTTCCATTTGTGATTCATTGTTAAATTCTTATGATAATTATATTCATATTTGATTACATTGGTTTAGAAGTGCGTTCAAATCATAGAACTATACTTGTTTAATGTTTTAGTATAAGTAGTTCCTTTCCCATTTATTTAGTAATGCGTTCTTAAATACTCTTATACACCAATCTGTAATTGCATAATTTTAATTAACATACAAGAAAATCTTATTTACTTGATCATGTTGCATTGATGTAACTTCATTTTGATCCATCAAACATTACGTTTTCTTGTTGTTCGTCTAATTACTTCCATTCCACCATTGTAATTTGATTATTGATTCTTATTAAGTGGATACGAGTAGTTTCGTGGTCCTTTACAAGTGGTTTCCGTGTCTTAAAGGTCAATAATGGTTTGTGTAGATCAACAGTTGTTATTGAGACGGATATAGTGGAATTCTGACGGAAGAGTGTTTGAAGATGGATATGGAGTCTTCTGATTAGTTTCGGGTAGGATTGGATTGATTTTAGGAGTTTTTCGTGTAGTTATATGTTCGGTTTTGTTTTCAAATCACACTAATGATTCTATGTTCCATTTGTGATTCATTGTTAAATTCTATGATAATTATATTCATATTTGATTACATTGGTTTAGAAGTGCGTTCAAACCATAGAACTATACATGTTAAATGTTTTAATATAACTAGTTTTCTTTCCCATGTATTTAGTAATGCTTTCTTAAATACTCTTATACAGCAATCTGTAGTTGCATAATTTTAATTAACGTACAAGAAAATCTTATTTACTTTATCTCGTAACATTGATTTAACTTCATTTGATCCATCAAATATTACGTTTTCTTGCTGTTCCTCTAATTACTTCCATTCCACCGCTGTAATTTGATTATTGATTCTTATTAAGTGGATACGAGTAGTTTCGTGGTCCTTTACAACTGGTTTCCTTGTCTTAAAGGTCAATAATGGTTTCTGTAGATCAACAGTTGTTATTGAGATGGATATAGTGGAATTCTGAGGGAAGAGTTTGAAGATGGTTATGGAGTCTTCTGATAGTTTCGAGTAGAAGTGGATTGATTTTAGGAGTTTTTCGTGTGGTTATATGTTCGGTTTTGTTTTCAAATCACACTAATGATTCTATGTTCCATTTGTGATTCATTGTTAATATTCTTATGATAATTATATTCATATTTGATTACATTGGTTTAGAAGTGCGTTCAAACCATAGAACTATACTTGTTAAATGTTTTAGTATAACTAGTTTTCTTTCCCATGTATTTAGTAATGCTTTCTTAAATACTCTTATACAGCAATCTGTAGTTGCATAATTTTAATTAACGTACAAGAAAATCTTATTTACTTTATCTCGTAACATTGATTTAACTTCATTTGATCCATCAAACATTACGTTTCTTGTTGTTCGTCTAATTACTTCCTTCCCACCACTGTAATTTGATTATTGATTCTTATTAAGTGGATACGAGTAGTTTCGTGGTCCTTTACAACTGGTTTCTTAGTCTTAATGGTCAATAATGGTTTCCATAGATCAACAGTTGTTATTAAGATGGATATAGTGGAATTCTGAGGGAAGAGTATTTCAAGATGGTTATGGAGTCTTCTGATAAGTTTCGAGTAGAAGTGGATTAATTTTAGGAGTTATTCGTGTGGTTATATGTTCGGTTCTGATTTATAATCTCACTAATGATTCTATGTTCCATTTGTTATTCATTGTTAATATTCTTATGATAATTATATTCATATTTGATTACATTGGTTTAGAAGTGCGTTCAAACCATAGAACTATACTTGTTAAATGTTTTAGTATAACTAGTTTTCTTTTCCATGTATTTAGTAATGCTTTCTTAAATACTCTTATACATCAATTTGTAGTTGCATAATTTTAACTAACATACAGGAAAATCTTATTAACTTTATCTTGTAACATTGATTTAACTTCATTTGATCCATCAAACATTATGTTTTCTTGTTGTTTGTCTAATTACTTCCATTCCACCATTGTAATTTGATTATTGATTCTTATTAAGTGGATACGAGTAGTTTCGTGGTCCTTTACAACTGGTTTCCTTGTCATAAAGGTCAATAATGGTTTCTGTAGATCAACAGTTGTTATTGAGATGGATATAGTGGAATTCTGAGGGAGGAGTGTTTGAAGATGGTTATGGAGTCTTCTGATTAGTTTCGGGTAGGAGTGGTTTGATTTTAAGAGTTTTTCGTGTGGTTATATGTTCGGTATTGTTTTCAAATCACACTAATGATTCGATGTTCCATTTGTGATTCATTGTTGATATTCTGAAGATAATTATATTCATATTTGATTACATTGGTTTAGAAGTGCGTTCAAACCATAGAACTATACTTGTTAAATGTTTTAGTATAACTAGTTTCTTTCCCATGTATTTAGTAATGCTTTCTTAAATACTCTTATACACAATCTGTAGTTGCATAATTTTAATTAACGTACAAGAAAATCTTATTTACTTTATCTGTAACATTGATTTAACTTCATTTGATCCATCAAACATTACGTTTTCTTGTTGTTCGTCTAATTACTTCCATTCCACCACTGTAATTTGATTATTGATTCTTATTAAGTGGATACGAGTAGTTTCGTGGTCCTTTACAACTGGTTTCCTTGTCTTAAAGGTCAATAATGGTTTCTGTAGATCAACAGTTGTTATTGAGATGGATATAGTGGAATTCTGAGGGAAGAGTTTGAAGATGGTTATGGAGTCTTCTGATTAGTTTCGGGTAGGAGTGGATTGATTTTAGGAGTTTTTCGTGTGGTTATATGTTCGGTTTTGTTTTCAAATCACACTAATGATTCGATGTTCCATTTGTGATTCATTGTTAAATTCTTATGATAATTATATTCATATTTGATTACATTGGTTTAGAAGTGCGTTCAAACCATAGAACTATACTTGTTTAATGTTTTAGTATAAGTAGTTCCTTTCCCATTTATTTAGTAATGCGTTCTTAAATACTCTTATACACCAATCTGTAGTTGCATAATTTTAATTAACATACAAGAAAATCTTATTTACTTGATCATGTTACATTGATTTAACTTCATTTTGATCCATCAAACATTACGTTTCTTGTTGTTCGTCTAATTACTTCCTTCCCACCACTGTAATTTGATTATTGATTCTTATTAAGTGGATACGAGTAGTTTCGTGGTCCTTTACAACTGGTTTCCTTGTCTTAATGGTCAATAATGGTTTCTGTAGATCAACAGTTGTTATTAAGATGGATATAGTGGAATTCTGAGGGAAGAGTATTCCAAGATGGTTATGGAGTCTTCTGATAAGTTTCGAGTAGAAGTGGATTGATTTTAGGAGTTATTCGTGTGGTTATATGTTCGGTTTTGATTTCTAATCACACTAATGATTCTATGTTCCATTTGTGATTCATTGTTAATATTCTTATGATAATTATATTCATATTTGATTACATTGGTTTAGAAGTGCGTTCAAACCATAGAACTATACTTGTTAAATGTTTTAGTATAACTAGTTTTCTTTCCCATGTATTTAGTAATGCTTTCTTAAATACTCTTATACAGCAATCTGTAGTTGCATAATTTTAATTAACGTACAAGAAAATCTTATTTACTTTATCTCGTAACATTGATTTAACTTCATTTGATCCATCAAACATTACGTTTCTTGTTGTTCGTCTAATTACTTCCATTCCACCACTGTAATTTGATTATTGATTCTTATTAAGTGGATACGAGTAGTTTCGTGGTCCTTTACAACTGGTTTCCTTGTCTTAAGGTCAATAATGGTTTCTGTAGATCAACAGTTGTTATTGAGACGGATATAGTGGAATTCTGAGGGAAGAGTGTTTGAAGATGGATATGGAGTCTTCTGATTAGTTTCGGGTAGGAGTGGATTGATTTTAGGAGTTTTTCGTGTGGTTATATGTTCGGTTTTGTTTTCAAATCACACTAATGATTCGATGTTCCATTTGTGATTCATTGTTGAAATTCTGAAGATAATTATATTCATATTTGATTACATTGGTTTAGAAGTGCGTTCAAACCATAGAACTATACATGTTAAATGTTTTAGTATAACTAGTTTTCTTTCCCATGTATTTAGTAATGCTTTCTTAAATACTCTTATACAGCAATCTGTAGTTGCATAATTTTAATTAACGTACAAGAAAATCTTATTTACTTTATCTCGTAACATTGATTTAACTTCATTTGATCCATCAAACATTACGTTTTCTTGTTGTTCGTCTAATTACTTCCATTCCACCACTGTAATTTGATTATTGATTCTTATTAAGTGGATACGAGTAGTTTCGTGGTCCTTTACAACTGGTTTCCTTGTCTTAATGGTCAATAATGGTTTTGTAGATCAACAGTTGTTATTAAGATGGATATAGTGGAATTCTGAGGGAAGAGTGTTTAAGATGGTTATGGAGTCTTCTGATAAGTTTCGGTAGAGTGGATTGATTTTAGGAGTTTTTCGTGTGGTTATATGTTCGGTTTTGTTTTTAATCACACTAATGATTCTATGTTCCATTTGTGATTCATTGTTAAATTCTGATGATAATTATATTCATATTTGATTACATTGGTTTAGAAGTGCGTTCAAACCATAGAACTATACTTGTTAAATGTTTTAGTATAACTAGTTTTCTTTCCCATGTATTTAGTAATGCTTTCTTAAATACTCTTATACAGCAATCTGTAGTTGCATAATTTTAATTAACGTACAAGAAAATCTTATTTACTTTATCTGTAACATTGATTTAACTTCATTTGATCCATCAAACATTACGTTTTCTTGTTGTTCGTCTAATTACTTCCATTCCACCACTGTAATTTGATTATTGATTCTTATTAAGTGGATACGAGTAGTTTCGTGGTCCTTTACAACTGGTTTCCTTGTCTTAAAGGTCAATAATGGTTTCTGTAGATCAACAGTTGTTATTGAGATGGATATAGTGGAATTCTGAGGGAAGAGTGTTTGAAGATGGTTATGGAGTCTTCTGATTAGTTTCGGGTAGGAGTGGATTGATTTTAAGAGTTTTTCGTGTGGTTATATGTTCGGTTTTGTTTTCAAATCACACTAATGATTCGATTTTCCATTTGTGATTCATTGTTGAAATTCTGAAGATAATAATATTCATATTTGATTACATTGGTTTAGAAGTGCGTTCAAACCATAGAACTATACTTGTTTAATGTTTTAGTATAAGTAGTTCCTTTCCCATTTATTTAGTAATGCGTTCTTAAATACTCTTATACACCAATCTGTAGTTGCATAATTTTAATTAACATACAAGAAAATCTTATTTACTTGATCATGTTGCATTGATTTAACTTTATTTTGATCCATCAAACATTACGTTTTCTTGTTGTTCGTCTAATTACTTCCTTCCCACCACTGTAATTTGATTATTGATTCTTATTAAGTGGATACGAGTAGTTTCGTGGTCCTTTACAACTGGTTTCCTAGTCTTAATGGTCAATAATGGTTTCTGTAGATCAACAGTTGTTATTAAGATGGATATAGTGGAATTCTGAGGGAAGAGTATTCCAAGATGGTTATGGAGTCTTCTGATAAGTTTCGAGTAGAAGTGGATTGATTTTAGGAGTTATTCGTGTGCTATATGTTCGGTTTTGATTTCTAATCACCCTAATGATTCTATGTTCCATTTGTGATTCATTGTTAATATTCTTATGATAATTATATTCATATTTGATTACATTGGTTTAGAAGTGCGTTCAAACCATAGAACTATACTTGTTAAATGTTTTAGTATAACTAGTTTTCTTTCCCATGTATTTAGTAATGCTTTCTTAAATACTCTTATACAGCAATCTGTAGTTGTATAATTTTAATTAACGTACAAGAAAATCTTATTTATTTTATCTCGTAACTTTGATTTAACTTCAGTTGATCCATCAAACATTACGTTTTCTTCTTGTTCCTCTAATTACTTCCATTCCACCACTGTAATTTGATTATTGATTCTTATTAAGTGGATACGAGTAGTTTCGTGATCCTTTACAACTAGTTTCCTTGACTTAAAGGTCAATAATGGTTTCTGTAGATCAACAGTACTAATTGAGATGAGTGTAATTCTGAGGAAAGAGTGTTTGAAGATGGTTATGGAGTCTTCTGATTAGTTTCGGGTAGGAGTGGATTGATTTTAGGAGTTTTTCGTGTGGTTATATGTTCGGTACTGTTTTGAAATCACACTAATGATTCGATGTTCCATTTGTGATTCATTGTTGAAATTCTGAAGATAATTATATTCATATTTGATTACATTGGTTTAGAAGTGCGTTCAAACCATAGAACTATACATGTTAAATGTTTTAGTATAACTAGTTTTCTTTCCCACGTATTTAGTAATGCTTTCTTAAATACTCTTATACAACAATCTGTAATTGCATAATTTTAATTAACGTACAAGAAAATCTTATTTACTTATCTGTAACATTGATTTAACTTCATTTGATCCATCAAACATTACGTTTCTTGTTGTTCGTCTAATTACTTCCATTCCACCACTGTAATTTGATTATTGATTCTTATTAAGTGGATACGAGTAGTTTCGTGGTCCTTTACAACTGGTTTCCTTGTCTTAAGGTCAATAATGGTTTCTGTAGATCAACAGTTGTTATTAAGATGGATATAGTGGAATTCTGAGGAAGAGTTTGAAGATGGTTATGGAGTCTTCTGATAGTTTCGAGTAGGAGTGGATTGATTTTAGGAGTTTTCGTGTGGTTATATGTTCGGTTTTGTTTTCAATCACACTAATGATTCGATGTTCCATTTGTGATTCATTGTTAAATTCTTATGATAATTATATTCATATTTGATTACATTGGTTTAGAAGTGCGTTCAAACCATAGAACTATACTTGTTAAATGTTTTAGTATAACTAGTTTTCTTTCCCATGTATTTAGTAATGCTTTCTTAAATACTCTTATACAGCAATCTGTAGTTGCATAATTTTAATTAACGTACAAGAAAATCTTATTTACTTTATCTCGTAACATTGATTTAACTTCATTTGATCCATCAAACATTACGTTTTCTTGTTGTTCGTCTAATTACTTCCATTCCACCGCTGTAATTTGATTATTGATTCTTATTAAGTGGATACGAGTAGTTTCGTGGTCCTTTACAACTGGTTTCCTTGTCTTAATGGTCAATAATGGTTTCTGTAGATCAACAGTTGTTATTGAGATGGATATAGTGGAATTCTGAGGAAAGAGTGTTTGAAGCATGAAGTCTTCTGATTAGTTTAGGGTAGGAGTGAATTGATTTTAAGAGATTTTCATGTGGTTATATGTTCGGTTTTGTTTTCAAATCACACTAATGATTCGATGTTCCATTTGTGATTCATTGTTGAAATTCTGAAGATAATTATATTCATATTTGATTACATTGGTTTAGAAGTGCGTTCAAATCATAGAACTATACATGTTAAATGTTTTAGTGTAACTAGTTTTCTTTCCCATGTATTTAGTAATGTTTTCTTAAATACTCTTATATAGCAATCTATTGTTGCATAATTTTAATTAACGTACAGGAAAATCCTATTTACTTTATCTCGTAACATTGATTTAACTTCATTTGATCCATCAAACATTATGTTTTCTTGTTGTTCGTCTAATTACTTCCATTCCACCATTGTAATTTGATTATTGATTCTTATTAAGTGGATACGAGTAGTTTCGTGGTCCTTTACAACTGGTTTCATTGTCTTAAAGGTCAATAATGGTTTTGGTAGATCAACAGTTGTTATTGAGATGGATATAGTAGAATTCTGAGGGAAGAGTGTTTGAAGATGGTTATGGAGTCTTCTGATTAGTTTCGGGTAGAAGTGGATTGATTTTAAGAGTTAGTCTTGTGGTCATATGTTCAGTTTTGATTTCTAATCACACTAATTATTCCATGTTCCATTTGTGATTCATTGTTAATATTCTTATGATAATTATATTCGTATTTGATTACATTGGTTTAGAAGTGCGTTCAAACCATAGAACTATACTTGTTAAATGTTTTAGTATAACTAGTTTTCTTTCCCATGTATTTAGTAATGCTTTCTTAAATACTCTTATACAGCAATCTGTAGTTGCATAATTTTAATTAACGTGCAAGAAAATCTTATTTACTTGATCATGTTGCATTGATTTAACTTTATTTTGATCCATCAAACATTACGTTTCTTGTTGTTCGTCTAATTACTTCCATTCCACCATTGTAATTTGATTATTGATTCTTATTAAGTGGATACGAGTAGTTTCGTGGTCCTTTACAACTGGTTTCCTTGTCTTAAAGGTCAATAATGGTTTCTGTAGATCAACAGTTGTTATTGAGATGGATATAGTGGAATTCTGAGGGAAGAGTGTTTGAAGATGGTTATGGAGTCTTCTGATAGTTTCGAGTAGGAGTGGATTGATTTTAGGAGTTTTTCGTGTGGTTATATGTTCGGTTTTGTTTTCAAATCACACTAATGATTCGATGTTCCATTTGTGATTCATTGTTGAAATTCTGAATGATAATTATATTCATATTTGATTACATTGGTTTAGAAGTGCGTTCAAACCATAGAACTATACTTGTTAATGTTTTAGTATAAGTAGTTCCTTTCCCATTTATTTAGTAATGCTTTCTTAAATACTCTTATACACCAATCTGTAGTTGCATAATTTTAATTAACATACAAGAAAATCTTATTTACTTGATCATGTTACATTGATTTAACTTCATTTTGATCCATCAAACATTACGTTTCTTGTTGTTCGTCTAATTACTTCCTTCCCACCACTGTAATTTGATTATTGATTCTTATTAAGTGGATACGAGTAGTTTCGTGGTCCTTTACAACTGGTTTCCTAGTCTTAATGGTCAATAATGGTTTCTGTAGATCAACAGTTGTTATTAAGATGGATATAGTGGAATTCTGAGGGAAGAGTATTCCAAGATGGTTATGGAGTCTTCTGATAAGTTTCGAGTAGAAGTGGATTGATTTTAGGAGTTATTCGTGTGGTTATATGTTCGGTTTTGATTTCTAATCACACTAATGATTCTATGTTCCATTTGTGATTCATTGTTAATATTCTTATGATAATTATATTCATATTTGATTACATTGGTTTAGAAGTGCGTTCAAACCATAGAACTATACTTGTTAAATGTTTTAGTATAACTAGTTTTCTTTCCCATGTATTTAGTAATGCTTTCTTAAATACTCTTATACAGCAATCTGTAGTTGCATAATTTTAATTAACGTACAGGAAAATCTTATTTACTTTATGTCGTAACATTGATTTAACTTCATTTGATCCATCAAACATTACGTTTTCTTGTTGTTCGTCTAATTACTTCCATTCCACCACTGTAATTTGATTATTGATTCTTATTAAGTGGATACGAGTAGTTTCGTGGTCCTTTACAACTGATTTCCTTGTCTTAAAGGTCAATAATGGTTTCTGTATATCAACAGTTGTTATTGAGATGGATATAGTGGAATCCTGAGGGAAGAGTGTTTGAAGATGGTTATGGAGTCTTCTGATTAGTTTCGGGTAGGAGTGGATTGATTTTAGGAATTTTTCGTGTGGTTATATGTTCGGTTTTGTTTTCAAATCACACTAATGATTTGATGTTCCATTTGTGATTCATTGTTGAAATTCTGAAGATAATTATATTCATATTTGATTACATTGGTTTAGAAGTGCGTTCAAACCATAGAACTATACTTGTTTAATGTTTTAGTATAAGTAGTTCCTTTCCCATTTATTTAGTAATGCGTTCTTAAATACTCTTATACACCAATCTGTAGTTGCATAATTTTAATTAACATACAAGAAAATCTTATTTACTTGATCATGTTACAATGATTTAACTTCATTTTGATCCATCAAACATTACGTTTCTTGTTGTTCATCTAATTACTTCCTTCCACCACTGTAATTTGATTATTGATTCTTATTAAGTGGATACGAGTAGTTTCGTGGTCCTTTACAACTGGTTTCCTTGTCTTAATGGTCAATAATGGTTTCTGTAGATCAACAGTTGTTATTAAGATGGATATAGTGGAATTCTGAGGGAAGAGTATTCCTAGATGGTTATGGAGTCTTCTGATAAGTTTCGAGTAGAAGTGGATTGATTTTAAGAGTTATTCATGTGGTCATATGTTCAGTTTTGATTTTTAATCACACTAATGATTCCATGTTCCATTTGTGTTTCATTGTTAATATTCTTATGATAATTATATTCGTATTTGATTACATTATTTTAGAAGTGCTTTCAAACCATAGAATTATACTTGTTAAATGTTTTAGTATAACTAGTTTTCTTTCCCATGTATTTAGTAATGCTTTCTAAAATACTCTTATACAGCAATCTGTAGTTGCATAATTTTAATTAACGTGCAAGAAAATCTTATTTACTTAATCATGTTGCATTGATTTAACTTTATTTTGATCCATCAAACATTACGTTTTTTGTTGTTCGTCTAATTACTTCCATTCCACCATTGTAATTTGATTATTGATTCTTATTAAATGGATATGAGTAGTTTCGTGGTCCTTTACAACTGGTTTCCTTGTCTTAAAGGTCAATAATAGTTTCTGTAGATCAACAGTTGTTATTGAGATGGATATAGTGGAATTCTGAGGAAAGAGTGTTTGAAGATGGTTATGGAGTCTTCTGATTAGTTTCGGGTGGGAGTGGATTGATTTTAAGAGTTTTTCGTGTGGTTATATGTTCGGTTTTGTTTTCAAATCACACTAATGATTCGATGTTTCATTTGTGATTCATTGTTGAAATTCTGAAGATAATTATATTCATATTTGATTACATTGGTTTAGAAGTGCGTTCAAATCATAGAACTATACTTGTTTAATGTTTTAGTATAAGTAGTTCCTTTCCCATTTATTTAGTAATGTGTTCTTAAATACTCTTATACACCAATCTGTAGTTGCATAATTTTAATTAACATACAAGAAAATCTTATTTACTTGATCATGTTACATTGATTTAACTTCATTTTGATCCATCAAACATTACTTTTCTTGTTGTTCGCCTAATTACTTCCTTCCCACCACTGTAATTTGATTATTGTATCTTATTAAGTGGATACGAGTAGTTTCGTGATCCTTTACAACATGTTTCCTAGTCTTAATGGTCAATAATGGTTTCTGTAGATCAACAGTTGTTATTAAGATGGATATAGTGGAATTCTGTGGGAAGAGTATTCCAAGATGGTTATGGAGTCTTCTGATAAGTTTCGAGTAGAAGTGGATTGATTTTAGGAGTCATTCGTGTGGTTATATGTTCGGTTTTGATTTCTAATCACCCTAATGATTCTATGTTCCATTTGTGATTCATTGTTAATATTCTTATGATAATTATATTCATATTTGATTACATTGGTTTAGAAGTGCGTTCAAACCATAGAACTATACTTGTTAATGTTTTAGTATAACTAGTTTTCTTTCCCATGTATTTAGTAATGCTTTCTTAAATACTCTTATACAGCAATCTGTAGTTGCATAATTTTAATTAACGTACAAGAAAATCTTATTTACTTTATCGTAACATTGATTTAACTTCATTTGATCCATCAAACATTACGTTTCTTGTTGTTCGTCTAATTACTTCCATTCCACCACTGTAATTTGATTATTGATTCTTATTAAGTGGATACGAGTAGTTTCGTGGTCCTTTACAACTGGTTTCCTTGTCTTAAGGTCAATAATGGTTTCTGTAGATCAACAGTTGTTATTGAGATGGATATAGTGGAATTCTGAGGGAAGAGTGTTTGAAGATGGTTATGGAGTCTTCTGATTAGTTTCGGTAGGAGTGGATTGATTTTAGGAGTTTTTCGTGTGGTTATATGTTCGGTTTTGTTTTCAAATCACACTAATGATTGATGTTCCATTTGTGATTCATTGTTGAAATTCTTAGATAATTATATTCATATTTGATTACATTGGTTTAGAAGTGCGTTCAAACCATAGAACTATACTTGTTTAATGTTTTAGTATAAGTAGTTCCTTTCCCATTTATTTAGTAATGCGTTCTTAAATACTCTTATACACCAATCTGTAGTTGCATAATTTTAATTAACATACAAGAAAATCTTATTTACTTGATCATGTTACATTGATTTAACTTCATTTTGATCCATCAAACATTACGTTTCTTGTTGTTCGTCTAATTACTTCTTCCCACCACTGTAATTTGATTATTGATTCTTATTAAGTGGATACGAGTAGTTTCGTGGTCCTTTACAACTGGTTTCCTAGTCTTAATGGTCAATAATGGTTTCTGTAGATCAACAGTTGTTATTAAGATGGATATAGTGGAATTCTGAGGGAAGAGTATTCCAAGATGGTTATGGAGTCTTCTGATAAGTTTCGAGTAGAAGTGGATTGATTTTAGGAGTTATTCGTGTGGTTATATGTTCGGTTTTGATTTCTAATCACACTAATGATTCTATGTTCCATTTGTGATTCATTGTTAATATTCTTATGATAATTATATTCATATTTGATTACATTGGTTTAGAAGTGCGTTCAAACCATAGAACTATACTTGTTAAATGTTTTAGTATAACTAGTTTTCTTTCCCATGTATTTAGTAATGCTTTCTTAAATACTCTTATACAGCAATCTGTAGTTGCATAATTTTAATTAACGTACAAGAAAATCTTATTTACTTATCATGTTACATTGATTTAACTTCATTTGATCCATCAAACATTACGTTTCTTGTTGTTCGTCTAATTACTTCCATTCCACCATTGTAATTTGATTATTGATTCTTATTAAGTGGATACGAGTAGTTTCGTGGTCCTTTACAACTGGTTTCCTTGTCTTAAAGGTCAATAATGGTTTCTGTAGATCAACAGTTGTTATTGAGATGAATATAGTGGAATTCTGAGGAAAGAGTGTTTGAAGATGGTTATGGAGTCTTCTGATTAGTTTCGGGTGGGAGTGGATTGATTTTAAGAGTTTTTCATGTGGTTATATGTTCGGTTTTGTTTTCAAATCACACTAATGATTCGATGTTCCATTTGTGATTCATTGTTGAAATTCTGAAGATAATTATATTCATATTTGATTACATTGGTTTAGAAGTGCGTTCAAATCATAGAACTATACTTGCTTAATGTTTTAGTATAAGTAGTTCCTTTCCCATTTATTTAGTAATGTGTTCTTAAATACTCTTTTACACCAATCTGTAGTTGCATAATTTTAATTAACATACAAGAAAATCTTATTTACTTAATCATGATACATTGATTTAACTTCATTTTGATCCATCAAACATTACGTTTCTTGTTGTTCGACTAATTACTTCCTTCCCAGCACTGTAATTTGATTATTGATTCTTATTAAATGGATACGAGTAGTTTAGTGATCCTTTACAACATGTTTCCTAGTCTTAATGGTCAATAATGGTTTCTGTAGATCAACAGTTGTTATTAAGATGGATATAGTGGAATTCTGTGGGAAGAGTATTCCAAGATGGTTATGGAGTATTCTGATAAGTTTCGAGTAGAAGTGGATTGATTTTAGGAGTTATTCGTGTGGTTATATGTTCGGTTTTGATTTCAAATCACCCTAATGATTCTATGTTCCATTTGTGATTTCTTGTTAATATTCTTATGATAATTATATTCATATTTGATTACATTGGTTTAGAAGTGCGTTCAAACCATAGAACTATACTTGTTTAATGTTTTAGTATAACTAGTTTTCTTTCCCATGTTTTTAGTAATGCTTTTTTAAATACTCTTATACAGCAATCTGTAGTTGCATAATTTTAATTAACGTACAAGAAAATCTTATTTACTTGATCTGTACATTGATTTAACTTCATTTTGATCCATCAAACATTACGTTTCTTGTTGTTCGCCTAATTACTTCCTTCCCACCACTGTAATTTGATTATTGATTCTTATTAAGTGGATACGAGTAGTTTCGTGATCCTTTACAACATGTTTCCTAGTCTTAATGGTCAATAATGGTTTCTGTAGATCAACAGTTGTTATTAAGATGGATATAGTGGAATTCTGAGGGAAGAGTATTCCAAGATGGTTATGGAGTCTTCTGATAAGTTTCGAGTAGAAGTGGATTGATTTTAGGAGTTATTCGTGTGGTTATATGTTCGGTTTTGATTTCTAATCACACTAATGATTCTATGTTGCATTTGTGATTCATTGTTAATATTATTATGATAATTATATTCATATTTGATTACATTGGTTTAGAAGTGCGTTCAAACCATAGAACTATACTTGTTAAATGTTTTAGTATAACTAGTTTTCTTTCCCATGTATTTAGTAATGCTTTCTTAAATACTCTTATACAGCAATCTGTAGTTGCATAATTTTAATTAACGTACAAGAAAATCTTATTTACTTTATCTCGTAACATTGATTTAACTTCATTTGATCCATCAAACATTACGTTTTCTTGTTGTTCGTCTAATTACTTCCATTCCACCGCTGTAATTTGATTATTGATTCTTATTAAGTGGATACGAGTAGTTTCGTGGTCCTTCACAACTGGTTTCCATGTCTTAAAGGTCAATAATTGTTTCTGTAGATCAATAGTTGTTATTGAGATGGATATAGTGGAATTCTGAGGGAAGAGTGTTTGAAGATGGTTATGGAGTCTACTGATTAGTTTCGGGTAGGAGTGGATTGATTTTAGGAGTTTTCGTGTGGTTATATGTTCGGTTTTGTTTTCAAATCACACTAATGATTGATGTTCCATTTGTGATTCATTGTTGAAATTCTGAGATAATTATATTCATATTTGATTACATTGGTTTAGAAGTGCGTTCAAACCATAGAACTATACTTGTTTAATGTTTTAGTATAAGTAGTTCCTTTCCCATTTATTTAGTAATGCGTTCTTAAATACTCTTATACACCAATCTGTAGTTGCATAATTTTAATTAACATACAAGAAAATCTTATTTACTTGATCATGTTACATTGATTTAACTTCATTTTGATCCATCAAACATTACGTTTCTTGTTGTTCGTCTAATTACTTCCTTCCCACCACTGTAATTTGATTATTGATTCTTATTAAGTGGATACGAGTAGTTTCGTGGTCCTTTACAACTGGTTTCCTAGTCTTAATGGTCAATAATGGTTTCTGTAGATCAACAGTTGTTATTAAGATGGATATAGTGGAATTCTGAGGGAAGAGTATTCCAAGATGGTTATGGAGTCTTCTGATAAGTTTCGAGTAGAAGTGGATTGATTTTAGAGTTATTCGTGTGGTTATATGTTCGGTTTTGATTTCTAATCACACTAATGATTCTATGTTCCATTTGTGATTCATTGTTAATATTCTTATGATAATTATATTCATATTTGATTACATTGGTTTAGAAGTGCGTTCAAACCATAGAACTATACTTGTTAAATGTTTTAGTATAACTAGTTTTCTTTCCCATGTATTTAGTAATGCTTTCTTAAATACTCTTATACAGCAATCTGTAGTTGCATAATTTTAATTAACGTACAAGAAAATCTTATTTACTTGATCTGTTACATTGATTTAACTTCATTTTGATCCATCAAACATTACGTTTCTTGTTGTTCGTCTAATTACTTCCTTCCCAGCACTGTAATTTGATTATTGATTCTTATTAAATGGATACGAGTAGTTTAGTGATCCTTTACAACATGTTTCCTAGTCTTAATGGTCAATAATGGTTTCTGTAGATCAACAGTTGTTATTAAGATGGATATAGTGGAATTCTGTGGGAAGAGTATTCGAAGATGGTTATGGAGTCTTCTGATAAGTTTCGAGTAGAAGTGGATTGATTTTAGGAGTTATTCGTGTGGTTATATGTTCGGTTTTGATTTCTAATCACACTAATGATTCTATGTTCCATTTGTTATTCATTGTTAATATTCTTATGATAATTATATTCATATTTGATTACATTGGTTTAGAAGTGCGTTCAAACCATAGAACTATATTTGTTAAATGTTTTAGTATAACTAGTTTTCTTTCCCATGTATTTAGTAATGCTTTCTTAAATACTCTTATACAGCAATCTGTAGTTGCATAATTTTAATTAACGTACAAGAAAAACTTATTTACTTTATCTCGTGACATTGATTTAACTTCATTTGATCCATCAAACATTACGTTTCTTGTTGTTCGTTTAATTATTTCCTTCCCACCACTGTAATTTGATTATTGATTCTTATTAAGTGAATACGAATAGTTTCGTGGTCCTTTACAACTGGTTTCCTTGTCTTAAAGGTCAATAATAGTTTCTGTAGATCAACAGTTGTTATTGAGATGGATATAGTGGAATTCTGAGGGAAGAGTGTTTGAAGATGGTTATGGAGTCTTCTGATTAGTTTCGGGTAGGAGTGGATTGATTTTAGGAGTTTTTCGTGTGGTTATATGTTCGGTTTTGTTTTCAAATCACACTAATGATTTGATTTTCCATTTGTGATTCATTGTTGAAATTCTAAAGATAATAATATTCATATTTGATTAATTGGTTTAGAACTGCGTTAAAATCATAGAACTATACTTGTTTAATGTTTTAGTATAAGTAGTTCCTTTCCCATTTATTTAGTAATGCGTTCTCAAATACTCTTATACACCAATCTGTAGTTGCATAATTTTAATTAACATACAAGAAAATCTTATTTACTTGATCATGTTACAATGATTTAACTTCATTTTGATCCATCAAACATTACGTTTCTTGTTGTTCATCTAATTGCTTTCTTCCCACCACTGTAATTTGATTATTGATTCTTATTAAGTGGATACGAGTAGTTTCGTGGTCCTTTACAACTGGTTTCCTAGTCTTAATGGTCAATAATGGTTTCTGTAGATCAACAGTTGTTATTAAGATGGATATAGTGGAATTCTGAGGGAAGAGTATTCCTAGATGGTTATGGAGTCTTCTGATAAGTTTCGAGTAGAAGTGGATTGATTTTAAGAGTTATTCATGTGGTCATATGTTCAGTTTTGATTTCTAATCACACTAATGATTCCATGTTCCATTTGTGATTCATTGTTAATATTCTTATGATAATTATATTCGTATTTGATTACATTGGTTTAGAAGTGCGCTCAAACCATAGAACTATACTTGTTAAATGTTTTAGTATAACTAGTTTTCTTTCACATGTATTTAGTAATGCTTTCTTAAATACTCTTATACAGCAATCTGTAGTTGCTTAATTTTAATTAACGTGCAAGAAAATCTTATTTACTTGATCATGTTACATTGATTTAACTTCATTTTGATCCATCAAACATTACGTTTCTTGTTGTTCGTCTAATTACTTCCTTCCCACCACTGTAATTTGATTATTGTATCTTATTAAGTGGATACGAGTAGTTTCGTGATCCTTTACAACATGTTTCCTAGTCTTAATGGTCAATAATGGTTTCTGTAGATCAACAGTTGTTATTAAGATGGATATAGTGGAATTCTGTGGGAAGAGTATTCGAAGATGGTTATGGAGTCTTCTGATAAGTTTCGAGTAGAAGTGGATTGATTTTAGGAGTCATTCGTGTGGTTATATGTTCGGTTTTGATTTCTAATCACCCTAATGATTCTATGTTCCATTTGTGATTCATTGTTAATATTCTTATGATAATTATATTCATATTTGATTACATTGGTTTAGAAGTGCGTTCAAACCATAGAACTATACTTGTTAAATGTTTTAGTATAACTAGTTTTCTTTCCCATGTATTTAGTAATGCTTTCTTAAATACTCTTATACAGCAATCTGTAGTTGCATAATTTTAATTAACGTACAAGAAAATCTTATTTACTTTATCTCGTAACATTGATTTAACTTCATTTGATCCATCAAACATTACGTTTTCTTGTTGTTCGTCTAATTACTTCCATTCCACCACTGTAATTTGATTATTGATTCTTATTAAGTGGATACGAGTAGTTTCGTGGTCCTTTACAACTGGTTTCCTTGTCTTAAAGGTCAATAATGGTTTCTGTAGATCAACAGTTGTTATTGAGATGGATATAGTGGAATTCTGAGGGAAGAGTGTTTGAAGATGGTTATGGAGTCTTCTGATTAGTTTCGGGTAGGAGTGGATTGATTTTAGGAGTTTTTCGTGTGGTTATATGTTCGGTTTTGTTTTCAAATCACACTAATGATTCGATGTTCCATTTGTGATTCATTGTTGAAATTCTGAAGATAATTATATTCATATTTGATTACATTGGTTTAGAAGTGCGTTCAAACCATAGAACTATACTTGTTTAATGTTTTAGTATAAGTAGTTCCTTTCCCATTTATTTAGTAATGCTTTCTTAAATACTCTTATACACCAATCTGTAGTTGCATAATTTTAATTAACATACAAGAAAATCTTATTTACTTGATCATGTTACATTGATTTAACTTCATTTGATCCATCAAACATTACGTTTCTTGTTGTTCGTCTAATTACTTCCTTCCCACCACTGTAATTTGATTATTGATTCTTATTAAGTGGATACGAGTAGTTTCGTGGTCCTTTACAACTGGTTTCCTAGTCTTAATGGTCAATAATGGTTTCTGTAGATAAACAATTGTTATTAAGATGGATATAGTGGAATTCTGAGGGAAGAGTCTTCCAAGATGGTTATGGAGTCTTCTGATAAGTTTCGAGTAGAAGTGGATTGATTTTAGGAGTTATTCGTGTGGTTATATGTTCGGTTTTGATTTCTAATCACACTAATGATTCCATGTTCCATTTGTGATTCATTGTTAATTTTCTTATGATAATTATATTCATATTTGATTACATTGGTTTAGAAGTGCGTTCAAACTATAGAACTATACTTGGTAAATGTTTTAGTATAACTAGTTTTCTTCCCCATGTATTTAGTAGCTTTCTTAAATACTCTTATACAGCAATTTGTAGTTGCATAACTTTAATTAACATACAAGAAAATCTAATTTACTTGATCTTGTTATATTGATTTAACTTCATTTTGATCCATCAAACATTATGTTTCTTGTTGTTCGTCTAATTACTTCCTTCCCACCACTGTAATTTGATTATTGATTCTTATTAAGTGGATACGAGTAGTTTCGTGGTCCTTTACAACATGTTTCCTAGTCTTAATGGTCAATAATGGTTTCCGTAGATCAACAGTTGTTATTAAGATGGATATAGTGGAATTCTGTGGGAAGAGTTTTCGAAGATGGTTATGGAGTCTTCTGATAAGTTTCGAGTAGAAGTGGATTGATTTTAGGAGTCATTCGTGTGGTTATATGTTCGGTTTTGATTTCTAATCACCCTAATGATTCTATGTTCCATTTGTGATTCATTGTTAATATTCTTATGATAATTATATTCATATTTGATTACATTGGTTTAGAAGTGCGTTCAAACCATAGAACTATACTTGCTAAATGTTTTAGTATAACTAGTTTTCTTTCCCATGTATTTAGTAATGCTTTCTTAAATACTCTTATACAGCAATCTGTAGTTGCATAATTTTAATTAACGTACAAGAAAATCTTATTTACTTTATCTCGTAACATTGATTTAACTTCATTTGATCCATCAAACATTACGTTTTCTTGTTGTTCGTCTAATTACTTCCATTCCACCACTGTAATTTGATTATTGATTCTTATTAAGTGGATACGAGTAGTTTCGTGGTCCTTTACAACTGGTTTCCTTGTCTTAAAGGTCAATAATGGTTTCTGTAGATCAACAGTTGTTATTGAGATGGATATAGTGGAATTCTGAGGGAAGAGTGTTTGAAGATGGTTATGGAGTCTTCTGATTAGTTTCGGGAAGGAGTGGATTGATTTTAGGAGTTTTTCGTGTGGTTATATGTTCGGTTTTGTTTTCAAATCACACTAATGATTCGATGTTTCATTTATGATTCATTGTTGAAATTTTGAAGATAATTATATTCATATTTGATTACCTTGGTTTAGAAGTGCGTTCAAACCATAGAATTATACTTGTTTAATGTTTTAGTATAAGTAGTTCCTTTCCCATTTATTTACTAATGCGTTCTTAAATACTCTTATACACCAATCTGTAGTTGCATAATTTTAATTAACATACAAGAAAATCTTATTTACTTGATCATGTTACATTGATTTAACTTCGTTTTGATCTATCAAACATTACGTTTCTTGTTGTTCGTCTAATTACTTCTATCCCACCACTGTAATTTGATTATTGATTCTTATTAAGGGGATACGAGTAGTTTCGTGGTCCTTTACAACTGGTTTCCATGTCTTAAAGGTTAATAATGGTTTCTGTAGATCAACAGTTGTTATTGAGATGGATATAGTGGAATTCTGAGGGAAGAGTGTTTGAAGATGGTTATGGAGTCTTCTGATTAGTTTCGGGTAGGAGTGGATTGATTTTAGGAATTTTTCGTGTGGTTATATGTTCGGTTTTGTTTTCAAATCACACTAATGATTTGATGTTCCATTTGTGATTAATTGTTGAAATTCTGAAGATAATTATATTTATATTTGATTACATTGGTTTAGAAGTGCGTTCAAACCATAGAACTATACTTGTTTAATGTTTTAGTGTAAGTAGTTCCTTTCCCATTTATTTAGTAATGCGTTCTTAAATACTCTTATACACCAATCTGTAGTTGCATAATTTTAATTAACATACAAGAAAATCTTATTTACTTGATCATGTTACATTGATTTAACTTCATTTTGATCCATCAAACATTACGTTTCTTGTTGTTTGCCTAATTACTTTCTTCCCACCACTGTAATTTGATTATTGATTCTTATTAAGTGGATACGAGTAGTTTCGTGGTCCTTTACAACTGGTTCCCTAGTCTTAATGGTCAATAATGGTTTCTGTAGATCAACAGTTGTTATTAAGATGGATATAGTGGAATTCTGAGGGAAGAGTATTCCAAGATGGTTATGGAGTCTTCTGATAAGTTTCGAGTAGAAGTGGATTGATTTTAAGAGTTATTCGTGTGGTTATATGTTCGGTTTTGATTTCTAATCACACTAATGATTCTATGTTTCATTTGTGATTCATTGTTAATATTCTTATGATAATTATATTCATATTTGATTACATTGGTTTATAAGTGCGTTCAAACCATAGAACTATACTTGTTAAATGTTTTAGTATAACTAGTTTTC
The DNA here is from genome assembly GCA_025506415.1 of Flaveria robusta. Taxonomy (NCBI): domain Eukaryota; kingdom Viridiplantae; phylum Streptophyta; class Magnoliopsida; order Asterales; family Asteraceae; genus Flaveria; species Flaveria robusta. The sequence continues at coordinate 20,129,590 of CM046470.1, forward strand.
TTTCCCATGTATTTTGTAATGCTTTCTTAAATACTCTTATACAGCAATCTGTAGTTGCATAATTTTAATTAACGTACAAGAAAATCTTATTTACTTGATCTGTTACATTGATTTAACTTCATTTTGATCCATCAAACATTACGTTTCTTGTTGTTCGTCTAATTACTTCCTTCCCACCACTGTAATTTGATTATTGTATCTTATTAAGTGGATACGAGTAGTTTCGTGATCCTTTACAACATGTTTCCTAGTCTTAATGGTCAATAATGGTTTCCGTAGATCAACAGTTGTTATTAAGATGGATATAGTGGAATTCTGTGGGAAGAGTTTTCGAAGATGGTTATGGAGTCTTCTGATAAGTTTCGAGTAGAAGTGGATTGATTTTAGGAGTCATTCGTGTGGTTATATGTTCGGTTTTGATTTCTAATCACCCTAATGATTCTATGTTCCATTTGTGATTCATTGTTAATATTCTTATGATAATTATATTCATATTTGATTACATTGGTTTAGAAGTGCGTTCAAACCATAGAACTATACTTGCTAAACGTTTTAGTATAACTAGTTTTCTTTCCCATGTATTTAGTAATGCTTTCTTAAATACTCTTATACAGCAATCTGTAGTTGCATAATTTTAATTAACGTACAGGAAAATCTTATTTACTTTACGTCGTAACATTGATTTAACTTCATTTGATCCATCAAACATTACGTTTTCTTGTTGTTCGTCTAATTACTTCCATTCCACCACTGTAATTTGATTATTGATTATTATCAAGTGGATACGAGTAGTTTCATGGTCCTTTACAACTGGTTTCCTTTTCTTAAAGGTCAATAATGGTTTCTGTAGATCAACAGTTGTTATTGAGATGGATATAGTGGAATTTTGAGGGAAGAGTGTTTGAAGATGGTTATGGAGTCTTCTGATTAGTTTCGGGTAGGAGTGGATTGATTTTAGGAGTTTTTCGTGTGGTTATATGTTCGGTTTTGTTTTCAAATCACACTAATGATTCGATGTTCCATTTGTGATTTATTGTTGAAATTCTAAACGTAATTATATTCATATTTGATTACATTGGTTTGGAAGTGCTTTCAAACCATACAACAATACTTGTTTAATGTTTTAGTATAAGTAGTTCCTCTCCCATTTATTTAGTAATGTGTTCTTAAATACTCTTATACACCAATCTGTAGTTGCATAATTTTAATTAACATACAAGAAAATCTTATTTACTTGATCATGTTACATTGATTTAACTTCATTTTGATCCATCAAACATTACGTTTCTTGTTGTTCGTCTAATTACTTCCTTCCCACCACTGTAATTTGATTATTGATTCTTATTAAGTGGATACGAGTAGTTTCGTGGTCCTTTACAACTGGTTTCCTAGTCTTAATGGTCAATAATGGTTTCTGTAGATCAACAGTTGTTATTAAGATGGATATAATGGAATTCTGAGGGAAGAGTATTCCAAGATGGTTATGGAGTCTTCTGATAAGTTTCGAGTAGAAGTGGATTGATTTTAAGAGTTATTCATGTGGTTATATGTTCGGTTTTGATTTCTAATCACACTAATAATTCTATGTTCCATTTTTGATTCATTGTTAATATTCTTATGATAATTATATTCATATTTGATTACATTGGTTTAGAAGTGCGTTCAAACCATAGAACAATACTTGTTTAATGTTTTAGTATAACTAGTTTTCTTTCACATTTATTTAGTAATGCTTTCTTAAATACTCTTATACAGCAATCTGTAGTTGCATAATTTTAATTAACGTACAAGAAAATCTTATTTACTTGATCTTGTTATATTGATTTAACTTCATTTTGATCCATCAAACATTATGTTTCTTGTTGTTCGTCTAATTACTTCCTTCCCACCACTGTAATTTGATTATTGATTCTTATTAAGTGGATACGAGTAGTTTCGTGGTCCTTTACAACTGGTTCCCTAGTCTTAATGGTCAATAATGGTTTCTGTAGATCAACAGTTGTTATTAAGATGGATATAGTGGAATTCTGAGGGAAGAGTATTCCAAGATGGTTATGGAGTCTTCTGATAAGTTTCGAGTAGAAGTGGATTGATTTTAGGAGTTATTCGTGTGGTTATATGTTCGGTTTTGATTTCTAATCACACTAATGATTCTATGTTCCATTTGTGATTCATTGTTAATATTCTTATGATAATTATATTCATATTTGATTACATTGGTTTATAAGTGCGTTCAAACCATAGAACTATACTTGTTAAATGTTTTAGTATAACTAGTTTTCTTTCCCATGTATTTAGTAATGCTTTCTTAAATACTCTTATACAGCAATCTGTAGTTGCATAATTTTAATTAACGTACAAGAAAATCTTATTTACTTTATCTCGTAACATTGATTTAACTTCATTTGATCCATCAAACATTACGTTTTCTTGTTGTTCGTCTAATTACTTCCATTCCACCACTGTAATTTGATTATTGATTCTTATTAAGTGGATACGAGTAGTTTCGTGGTCCTTTACAACTGGTTTCCTTGTCTTAAAGGTCAATAATGGTTTCTGTAGATCAACAGTTGTTATTGAGATGGATATAGTGGAATTCTGAGGGAAGAGTGTTTGAAGATGGTTATGGAGTCTTCTGATTAGTTTCGGGTAGGAGTGGATTGATTTTAGGAGTTTTTCGTGTGGTTATATGTTCGGTTTTGTTTTCAAATCACACTAATGATTTGATGTTCCATTTGTGATTCATTGTTGAAATTCTGAAGATAATTATATTCATATTTGATTACATTGGTTTAGAAGTGCGTTCAAACCATAGAACTATACTTGTTTAATGTTTTAGTATAAGTAGTTCCTTTCCCATTTATTTAGTAATGCGTTCTTAAATACTCTTATACACCAATCTGTAGTTGCATAATTTTAATTAACATACAAGAAAATCTTATTTACTTGATCATGTTACATTGATTTAACTTCATTTGATCCATCAAACATTACGTTTCTTGTTGTTCGTCTAATTACTTCCTTCCCACCACTGTAATTTGATTATTGATTCTTATTAAGTGGATACGAGTAGTTTCGTGGTCCTTTACAACTGGTTTCCTAGTCTTAATGGTCAATAATGGTTTCTGTAGATCAACAGTTGTTATTAAGATGGATATAGTGGAATTCTGAGGGAAGAGTATTCCAAGATGGTTATGGAGTCTTCTGATAAGTTTCGAGTAGAAGTGGATTGATTTTAGAGTTATTCGTGTGGTTATATGTTCGGTTTTGATTTCTAATCACACTAATGATTCATGTTCCATTTGTGATTCATTGTTAATATTCTTATGATAATTATATTCATATTTGATTACATTGGTTTAGAAGTGCGTTCAAACCATAGAACTATACTTGTTAAATGTTTTAGTATAACTAGTTTTCTTTCCCATGTATTTAGTAATGCTTTCTTAAATACTCTTATACAGCAATCTGTAGTTGCATAATTTTAATTAACTACAAGAAAATCTTATTTACTTGATCTGTTACATTGATTTAACTTCATTTTGATCCATCAAACATTACGTTTCTTGTTGTTCGTCTAATTACTTCCTTCCCACCACTGTAATTTGATTATTGATTCTTATTAAGTGGATACGAGTAGTTTCGTGGTCCTTTACAACTGGTTTCCTAGTCTTAATGGTCAATAATGGTTTCTGTAGATCAACAGTTGTTATTAAGATGGATATAGTGGAATTCTGAGGGAAGAGTTTTCGAAGATGGTTATGGAGTCTTCTGATAAGTTTCGAGTAGAAGTGGATTGATTTTAGGAGTCATTCGTGTGGTTATATGTTCGGTTTTGATTTCTAATCACCCTAATGATTCTATGTTCCATTTGTGATTCATTGTTAATATTCTTATGATAATTATATTCATATTGATTACATTGGTTTAGAAGTGCGTTCAAACCATAGAACTATACTTGCTAAATGTTTTAGTATAACTAGTTTTCTTTCCCATGTATTTAGTAATGCTTTCTTAAATACTCTTATACAGCAATCTGTAGTTCCATAATTTTAATTAACGTACAGGAAAATCTTATTTACTTTATGTCGTAACATTGATTTAACTTCATTTGATCCATCAAACATTACGTTTTCTTGTTGTTCCTCTAATTACTTCCATTCCACCACTGTAATTTGATTATTGATTCTTATTAAGTGGATACGAGTAGTTTCGTGGTCCTTTACAACTGATTTCCTTGTCTTAAAGGTCAATAATGGTTTCTGTATATCAACAGTTGTTATTGAGATGGATATAGTGGAATCCTGAGGGAAGAGTGTTTGAAGATGGTTATGGAGTCTTCTGATTAGTTTCGGGTAGGAGTGGATTGATTTTAGGAGTTTTTGGTGTGGTTGTATGTTCGGTTTTGTTTCAAATCACACTAATGATTCGATGTTCCATTTGTGATTCATTGTTGAAATTCTAAAGATAATTATATTCATATTTGATTACATTGGTTTAGAAGTTTGTTCAAACCATAGAACAATACTTGTTTAATGTTTTAGTATAAGTAGTTCCTTTCCCATTTATTTAGTAATGCGTTCTTAAATACACTTATACACCAATCTGTAGTTGCATGATTTTAATTAACATACAAGAAAATCTTATTTACTTGATCATGTTACATTGATTTAACTTCATTTTAATCCATCAAACATTACGTTTCTTGTTGTTCGTCTAATTACTTCCTTCCCACCTCTGTAATTTGATTATTTTATCTTATTAAGTGGATACGAGTAGTTTCGTGGTCCTTTACAACTGGTTTCCTAGTCTTAATAGTCAATAATGGTTTCTGTAGATCAACAGTTGTTATTAAGATGGTTATAATGGAATTCTGAGGGAAGAGTATTCAAGATGGTTATGGAGTCTTCTGATAAGTTTCGAGTAGAAGTGGATTGATTTTAGAGTTATTCATGTGGTTATATGTTCGGTTTTGATTTCTAATCACACTAATGATTCATGTTCCATTTGTGATTCATTGTTAATATTCTTATGATAATTATATTCATATTTGATTACATTGGTTTAGAAGTGCGCTCAAACCATAGAACTATACTTGTTAAATGTTTTAGTATAACTAGTTTTCTTTCACATTTATTTAGTAATGCTTTCTTAAATACTCTTATACAGCAATCTGTAGTTGCTTAATTTTAATTAACCTGCAAGAAAATCTTATTTACTTGATCCTGTTGCATTGATTTAACTTTATTTTGATCCATCAAACATTACGTTTCTTGTTGTTCGTCTAATTACTTCCTTCCCACCACTGTAATTTGATTATTGATTCTTATTAAGTGGATACGAGTAGTTTCGTGGTCCTTTACAACATGTTTCCTAGTCTTAATGGTCAATAATGGTTTCTGTAGATCAACAGTTGTTATTAAGATGGATATAGTGGAATTCTGTGGGAAGAGTATTCGAAGATGGTTATGGAGTCTTCTGATAAGTTTCGAGTAGAAGTGGATTGATTTTAGGAGTCATTCGTGTGGTTATATGTTCGGTTTTGATTTCTAATCACCCTAATGATTCTATGTTCCATTTGTGATTCATTGTTAATATTCTTATGATAATTATATTCATATTGATTACATTGGTTTAGAAGTGCGTTCAAACCATAGAACTATACTTGTTAATGTTTTAGTATAACTAGTTTTCTTTCCCATGTATTTAGTAATGCTTTCTTAAATACTCTTATACAGCAATCTGTAGTTGCATAATTTTAATTAACGTACAGAAAAATCTTATTTACTTTATCTCGTAACATTGATTTAACTTCATTTGATCCATCAAACATTACGTTTTCTTGTTGTTCGTCTAATTACTTTCATTCCACCACTGTAATTTGATTATTGATTCTTATTAAGTGGATACGAGTAGTTTCGTGGTCCTTTACAACTGGTTTCCTTGTCTTAAAGGTCAATAATGGTTTCTGTAGATCAACAGTTGTTATTGAGATGGATATAGTGGAATCCTGAGGGAAGAGTGTTTGAAGATGGTTATGGAGTCTTCTGATTAGTTTCGGGTAGGAGTGGATTGATTTTAGGAGTTTTTCGTGTGGTTATATGTTCGGTATTGTTTTCAAATCACACTAATGATTTGATGTTCCATTTGTGATTCATTGTTGAAATTCTGAAGATAATTATATTCATATTTGATTACATTGGTTTAGAAGTGCGTTCAAACCATAGAACTATACTTGTTTAATGTTTTAGTATAAGTAGTTCCTTTCCCATTTATTTAGTAATGCGTTCTTAAATACTCTTATACACCAATCTGTAGTTGCATAATTTTAATTAACATACAAGAAAATCTTATTTACTTGATCATGTTACAATGATTTAACTTCATTTTGATCTATCAAACATTACGTTTCTTGTTGTTCGACTAATTACTTCCTTCCCACCACTGTAATTTGATTATTGATTCTTATTAAGTGGATACGAGTAGTTTCGTGGTCCTTTACAACTGGTTTCCTAGTCTTAATGGTCAATAATGGTTTCTGTAGATCAACAGTTGTTATTAAGATGGATATAGTGGAATTCTGAGGGAAGAGTATTCCTAGATGGTTATGGAGTCTTCTGATAAGTTTCGAGTAGAAGTGGATTGATTTTAAGAGTTATTCATGTGGTCATATGTTCAGTTTTGATTTCTAATCACACTAATGATTCCATGTTCCATTTGTGATTCATTGTTAATATTCTTATGATAATTATATTCATATTTGATTACATTGGTTTAGAAGTGCGCTCAAACCATAGAACTATACTTGTTAAATGTTTTAGTATAACTAGTTTTCTTTCACATTATTTAGTAATGCTTTCTTAAATACTCTTATACAGCAATCTGTAGTTGCTTAATTTTAATTAACCTGCAAGAAAATCTTATTTACTTGATCCTGTTGCATTGATTTAACTTTATTTTGATCCATCAAACATTACGTTTCTTGTTGTTCGTCTAATTACTTCCTTCCCACCACTGTAATTTGATTATTGTATCTTATTAAGTGGATACGAGTAGTTTCGTGATCCTTTACAACATGTTTCCTAGTCTTAATGGTCAATAATGGTTTCTGTAGATCAACAGTTGTTATTAAGATGGATATAGTGGAATTCTGTGGGAAGAGTATTCGAAGATGGTTATGGAGTCTTCTGATAAGTTTCGAGTAGAAGTGGATTGATTTTAGGAGTCATTCGTGTGGTTATATGTTCGGTTTTGATTTCTAATCACCCTAATGATTCTATGTTCCATTTGTGATTCATTGTTAATATTCTTATGATAATTATATTCATATTTGATTACATTGGTTTAGAAGTGCGTTCAAACCATAGAACTATACTTGCTAAATGTTTTAGTATAACTAGTTTTCTTTCCCATGTATTTAGTAATGCTTTCTTAAATACTCTTATACAGCAATCTGTAGTTGCATAATTTTAATTAACGTACAGGAAAATCTTATTTACTTTATCTCGTAACATTGATTTAACTTCATTTGATCCATCAAACATTACGTTTTCTTGTTGTTCGTCTAATTACTTCCATTCCACCACTGTAATTTGATTATTGATTCTTATTAAGTGGATACGAGTAGTTTCGTGGTCCTTTACAACTGGTTTCCTTGTCTTAAAGGTCAATAATGGTTTCTGTAGATCAACAGTTGTTATTGAGATGGATATAGTGGAATTCTGAGGGAAGAGTGTTTGAAGATGGTTATGGAGTCTTCTGATTAGTTTCGGGTAGGAGTGGATTGATTTTAGGAGTTTTTCGTGTGGTTATATGTTTGGTTTTGTTTTCAAATCACACTAATGATTTGATGTTCCATTTGTGATTCATTGTTGAAATTCTGAAGATAATTATATTCATATTTGATTACATTGGTTTAGAAGTGCGTTCAAACCATAGAACTATACTTGTTTAATGTTTTAGTATAAGTAGTTCCTTTCCCATTTATTTAGTAATGCGTTCTTAAATACTCTTATACACCAATCTGTAGTTGCATAATTTTAATTAACATACAAGAAAATCTTATTTACTTGATCATGTTACATTGATTTAACTTCATTTTGATCCATCAAACATTACATTTCTTGTTGTTCGTCTAATTACTTCCTTCCCACCACTGTAATTTGATTATTGATTCTTATTAAGTGGATACGAGTAGTTTCGTGGTCCTTTACAACTGGTTTCCTAGTCTTAATGGTCAATAATGGTTTCTGTAGATCAATAGTTGTTATTAAGATGGATATAATGGAATTCTGAGGGAAGAGTATTCCAGATGGTTATGGAGTCTTCTGATAAGTTTCGAGTAGAAGTGGATTGATTTTAAGAGTTATTCATGTGGTTATATGTTCGGTTTTGATTTCTAATCACACTAATGATTCTATGTTCCATTTGTGATTCATTGTTAATATTCTTATGATAATTATATTCATATTTGATTACATTGGTTTAGAAGTGCGCTCAAACCATAGAACTATACTTGTTAAATGTTTTAGTATAACTAGTTTTCTTTCACATTTATTTAGTAATGCTTTCTTAAATACTCTTATACAGCAATCTGTAGTTGCATAATTTTAATTAACTACAAGAAAATCTTATTTACTTGATCTGTTACATTGATTTAACTTTTTTGATCCATCAAACATTACGTTTCTTGTTGTTCGTCTAATTACTTCCTTCCCACCACTGTAATTTGATTATTGTATCTTATTAAGTGGATACGAGTAGTTTCGTGATCCTTTACAACATGTTTCCTAGTCTTAATGGTCAATAATGGTTTCTGTAGATCAACAGTTGTTATTAAGATGGATATAGTGGAATTCTGTGGGAAGAGTATTCGAAGATGGTTATGGAGTCTTCTGATAAGTTTCGAGTAGAAGTGGATTGATTTTAGGAGTCATTCGTGTGGTTATATGTTCGGTTTTGATTTCTAATCACACTAATGATTCTATGTTCCATTTGTGATTCATTGTTAATATTCTTATGATAATTATATTCATATTTGATTACATTGGTTTAGAAGTGCGTTCAAACCATAGAACTATACTTGTTAAATGTTTTAGTATAACTAGTTTTCTTTCCCATGTATTTAGTAATGCTTTCTTAAATACTCTTATACAGCAATCTGTAGTTGCATAATTTTAATTAACGTACAAGAAAATCTTATTTACTTTATCTCGTAACATTGATTTAACTTCATTTGATCCATCAAACATTACGTTTTCTTGTTGTTCGTCTAATTACTTCCATTCCACCACTGTAATTTGATTATTGATTCTTATTAAGTGGATACGAGTAGTTTCGTGGTCCTTTACAACTGTTTCCTTGTCTTAAAGGTCAATAATGGTTTCTGTAGATCAACAGTTGTTATTGAGATGGATATAGTGGAATTCTGAGGGAAGAGTGTTTGAAGATGGTTATGGAGTCTTCTGATTAGTTTCGGGTAGGAGTGGATTGATTTTAGGAGTTTTTCGTGTGGTTATATGTTCGGTTTTGTTTTCAAATCACACTAATGATTGATGTTCCATTTGTGATTCATTGTTGAAATTCTGAAGATAATTATATTCATATTTGATTACATTGGTTTAGAAGTGCGTTCAAACCATAGAACTATACTTGTTTAATGTTTTAGTATAAGTAGTTCCTTTCCCATTTATTTAGTAATGCGTTCTTAAATACTCTTATACACCAATCTGTAGTTGCATAATTTTAATTAACATACAAGAAAATCTTATTTACTTGATCATGTTACATTGATTTAACTTCATTTTGATCCATCAAACATTACGTTTCTTGTTGTTCGTCTAATTACTTCCTTCCCACCACTGTAATTTGATTATTGATTCTTATTAAGTGGATACGAGTAGTTTCGTGGTCCTTTACAACTGGTTTCCTAGTCTTAATGGTCAATAATGGTTTCTGTAGATCAACAGTTGTTATTAAGATGGATATAGTGGAATTCTGAGGGAAGAGTATTCCAAGATGGTTATGGAGTCTTCTGATAAGTTTCGAGTAGAAGTGGATTGATTTTAGAGTTATTCGTGTGGTTATATGTTCGGTTTTGATTTCTAATCACACTAATGATTCATGTTCCATTTGTGATTCATTGTTAATATTCTTATGATAATTATATTCATATTTGATTACATTGGTTTAGAAGTGCGTTCAAACCATAGAACTATACTTGCTAAATGTTTTAGTATAACTAATTTTCTTTCCCATGTATTTAGTAATGCTTTCTTAAATACTCTTATACAGCAATCTGTAGTTGCTTAATTTTAATTAACGTACAAGAAAATCTTATTTACTTGATCTGTTACATTGATTTAACTTCATTTTGATCCATCAAACATTACGTTTCTTGTTGTTCGTCTAATTACTTCCTTCCCACCACTGTAATTTGATTATTGTATCTTATTAAGTGGATACGAGTAGTTTCGTGATCCTTTACAACATGTTTCCTAGTCTTAATGGTCAATAATGGTTTCTGTAGATCAACAGTTGTTATTAAGATGGATATAGTGGAATTCTGTGGGAAGAGTATTCGAAGATGGTTATGGAGTCTTCTGATAAGTTTCGAGTAGAAGTGGATTGATTTTAGGAGTTATTCGTGTGGTTATATGTTCGGTTTTGATTTCAAATCACCCTAATGATTCTATGTTCCATTTGTGATTCATTGTTAATATTCTTATGATAATTATATTCATATTTGATTACATTGGTTTAGAAGTGCGTTCAAACCATAGAACTATACTTGCTAAATGTTTTAGTATAACTAGTTTTCTTTCCCATGTATTTAGTAATGCTTTCTTAAATACTCTTATACAGCAATCTGTAGTTGCATAATTTTAATTAACGTACAGGAAAATCTTATTTACTTTATGTCGTAACATTGATTTAACTTCATTTGATCCATCAAACATTACGTTTTCTTGTTGTTCGTCTAATTACTTCCATTCCACCACTGTAATAATTCTTATTAAGTGAATACGAGTAGTTTCGTGGTCCTTTACAACTGATTTCCTTGTCTTAAAGGTCAATAATGGTTTCTGTATATCAACAGTTGTTATTGAGATGGATATAGTGGAATCCTGAGGGAAGAGTGTTTGAAGATGGTTATGGAGTCTTCTGATTAGTTTCGGGTAGGAGTGGATTGATTTTAGGAATTTTTCGTGTGGTTATATGTTCGGTTTTGTTTTCAAATCACACTAATGATTTGATGTTCCATTTGTGATTCATTGTTGAAATTCTGAAGATAATTATATTCATATTTGATTACATTGGTTTAGAAGTGCGTTCAAACCATAGAACTATACTTGTTTAATGTTTTAGTATAAGTAGTTCCTTTCCCATTTATTTAGTAATGCGTTCTTAAATACTCTTATACACCAATCTGTAGTTGCATAATTTTAATTAACATACAAGAAAATCTTATTTACTTGATCATGTTACAATGATTTAACTTCATTTTGATCCATCAAACATTACGTTTCTTGTTGTTCGACTAATTACTTCCTTCCCACCACTGTAATTTGATTATTGATTCTTATTAAGTGGATACGAGTAGTTTCGTGGTCCTTTACAACTGGTTTCCTAGTCTTAATGGTCAATAATGGTTTCTGTAGATCAACAGTTGTTATTAAGATGGATATAGTGGAATTCTGAGGGAAGAGTATTCCTAGATGGTTATGGAGTCTTCTGATAAGTTTCGAGTAGAAGTGGATTGATTTTAAGAGTTATTCGTGTGGTTATATGTTCGGTTTTGATTTCTAATCACACTAATGATTCATGTTCCATTTGTGATTCATTGTTAATATTCTTATGATAATTATATTCGTATTTGATTACATTGGTTTAGAAGTGCGCTCAAACCATAGAACTATACTTGTTAAATGTTTTAGTATAACTAGTTTTCTTTCACATGTATTTAGTAATGCTTTCTTAAATACTCTTATACAGCAATCTGTAGTTGCATAATTTTAATTAACGTACAAGAAAATCTTATTTACTTGATCTGTTACATTGATTTAACTTCATTTTGATCCATCAAACATTACGTTTCTTGTTGTTCGTCTAATTACTTCCTTCCCACCACTGTAATTTGATTATTGATTCTTATTAAGTGGATACGAGTAGTTTCGTGATCCTTTACAACATGTTTCCTAGTCTTAATGGTCAATAATGGTTTCTGTAGATCAACAGTTGTTATTAAGATGGATATAGTGGAATTCTATGGGAAGAGTATTCGAAGATGGTTATGGAGTCTTCTGATAATTTTCGAGTAGAAGTGGATTGATTTTAGGAGTCATTCGTGTGGTTATATGTTCGGTTTTGATTTCTAATCACCCTAATGATTCTATGTTCCATTTGTGATTCATTGTTAATATTCTTATGATAATTATATTCATATTTGATTACATTGGTTTAGAAGTGCGTTCAAACCATAGAACTATACTTGCTAAATGTTTTAGTATAACTAGTTTTCTTTCCCATGTATTTAGTAATGCTTTCTTAAATACTCTTATACAGCAATCTGTAGTTGCGTAATTTTAAATAACGTGCAAGAAAATCTTAATTACTTGATCCTGTTGCATTGATTTAATTTTATTTTGATCCATCAAACATTACATTTCTTGTTGTTCGTCTAATTACTTTCATTCCACCATTGTAATTTGATTATTGATTCTTATTAAGTGGATACGAGTAGTTTCATGGTCCTTTACAACTGGTTTTCTTGTCTTAAAGGTCAATAATGGTTTCTGTAGATCAACAGTTGTTATTAAGAAGGATATAGTGGAATTCTGAGGAAAGAGTGTTTGAAGATGGTTATGGAGTCTTCTGATTAGTTTCGGGTGGGAGTGGATTGATTTTAAGAGTTTTTCGTGTGGTTATATGTTTGGTTTTGTTTTCAAATCATACTAATGATTTGATGTTCCATTTGTGATTCATTGTTGAAATTTTGAAGATAATTATATTCATATTTGATTACATTGGTTTAGAAGTGCCTTCAAATAATACAACTATACTTGTTTAATGTTTTAGTATATGGAGTTCGTTTCCCATTTATTTAGTAATGTGTTCTTAAATACTCTTATACACCAATCTGTAGTTGCATAATTTTAATTAACATACAAGAAAATCTTATTTACTTGATCATGTTACATTGATTTAACTTCATTTTGATCCATCAAACATTACGTTTCTTGTTGTTCGTCTAATTACTTCCTTCCCCACTGTAATTTGATTATTGATTCTTATTAAGTGGATACGAGTAGTTTCGTGGTCCTTTACAACTGGTTTCCTAGTCTTAATGGTTAATAATGATTTCTGTAGATCAACAGTTGTTATTAAGATGGATATAGTGGAATTCTGTGTTAAGAGTATTCCAAGATGGTTATGGAGTTTTCTGATAAGTTTCGAGTAGAAGTGGATTGATTTTAGGAGTTATTCGTGTGGTTATATGTTCGGTTTTGATTCTATTCACCCAAAGGATTCTATGTTCCATTTGTGATCATTGTTAATATTCTTATGATAATTATATTCATATTTGATTACATTGGTTTAGAAGTGCGTTCAAACCATAGAACTATACTTGTTAAATGTTTTAGTATAACTAGTTGTTTTCTTTCCCATTTATTTAGTAATGCTTTCTTAAATACTCTTATACAGCGATCTGTAGTTGCATAATTTTAATTAACGTACAGGAAAATCTTATTTACTTTATTTCGTAACATTGATTTAACTTCATTTGATCCATCAAACATTACGTTTTCTTGTTGTTCGTCTAATTACTTCCATTCCACCACTGTAATTTGATTATTGATTCCTATTAAGTGGATACGAGTAGTTTCGTGGTCCTTTACAACTGATTTCCTTGACTTAAAGGTCAATAATGGTTTCTGTATATCAACAGTTGTTATTGAGATGGATATAGTGGAATTCTGAGGGAAGAGTGTTTGAAGATGGTTATGGAGTCTTCTGATAAGTTTCGGTAGAGTGGATTGATTTTAGGAGTTTTTCGTGTGGTTATATGTTCGGTTTTGTTTTCAAATCACACTAATGATTTATGTTCCATTTGTGATTCATTGTTGAAATTCTGAAGATAATTATATTCATATTTGATTACATTGGTTTAGAAGTGCGTTCAAGCCATAGAACTATACTTGTTAAATGTTTTAGTATAACTAGTTTTCTTTCCCATGTATTTAGTAATGCTTTCTTAAATACCCTTATACAGCAATCTGTAGTTGCATAATTTTAATTAACGTACAAGAAAATCTTATTTACTTTATCTCGTAACATTGATTTAACTTCATTTGATCCATCAAACGTTATGTTTTCTTGTTTTTCGTCTAATTACTTTCATTCCACCACTGTAATTTGATTATTGATTCTTATTAAGTGGATACGAGTAGTTTCGTGGTCCTTTACAACTGGTTTCCTTGTCTTAAAGGTTAATAATGGTTTTTGTAGATCAACAGTTGTTATTGACATGGATATAGTTGAATTCTGAGGGAAGAGTGTTTGAAGATGGTTATGGAGTCTTCTGATTAGTTTCGAGTAGGAGTGGATTGATTTTAAGAGTTTTTCGTGTGGTTATATGTTTGGTTTTGTTTTCAAATCACACTAATGATTTGATGTTCCATTTGTGAATCATTATTAAAATTCTAAGGATAATTATATTCATATTTGATTACATTGGTTTAGAAGTGCGTTCAAACCATAGAACTATACTTGTTTAATGTTTTAGTATAAGTAGTTCCTTTCCCATTTATTTAGTAATGCGTTCTTAAATACTCTTATACACCAATCTGTAGTTGTATAATTTTAATTAACATACAAGAAAATCTTATTTACTTGATCATGTTACATTGATTTAACTTCATTTTGATCCATCAAACATTACGTTTCTTGTTGTTCGTCTAATTACTTCCTTCCCACCACTGTAATTTGATTATTGATTCTTATTAAGTGGATACGAGTAGTTTCGTGATCATTTACTACTGGTTTCCTAGTCTTAATGGTCAATAATGGTTTCTGTAGATCAACAGTTGTTATTAAGACGGATATAGTGGAATTCTGAGGGAAGAGTATTCCAAGATGGTTATGGAGTCTTCTGTTAAGTTTCGAGTAGAAGTGGATTGATTTTAGGAGTTATTCGTGTCGTTATATGTTCGGTTTTGATTTCTAATCACCCTAATGATTCTATGTTCCATTTGTGATTAATTGTTAATATTCTTATGATAATTATATTCATATTTGATTATGTTGGTTTAGAAGTGCGTTCAAATCATAGAACTATACTTGTTAAATGTTTTAGTATAACTAGTTTTCTTTCCCATGTATTTAGTAATGCTTTCTTAAATACTCTTGTACAGCAATCTGTAGTTGCATAATTTTAATTAACGTACAAGAAAATCTTATTTACATTATCTCGTAACATTGATTTAACTAAATTTGATTCATCAAACATTATGTTTTCTTCTTGTTCCTCTAATTACTTCCATTCCACCATTGTAATTTGATTATTGATTCTTATTAAGTGGATACGAGTAGTTTCGTGGTGCTTTACAACTGGTTTCCTCATCTTAGAGGTCAATAATGGTTTCTGTAGATCAACAGTTGTTATTGACATGGATATAGTGGAATTCTGAGGGAAGAGTGTTTGAAGATGGTTATGGAGTCTTTTGATTAGTTTCGAGTAGAAGTGGATTGATTTTAGGAGTTATTCATGTGGTTATATGTTCGGTTTTGATTTCTAATCACACTAATGATTCTATGTTCCATTTGTGATTCATTGTTAATATTCTTACGATAATTATATTCATATTTGATTACATTGGTTTAGAAGTGCGTTCAAACTAAAGAACTATACTTGTTAAATGTTTTAGTATAACTAGTTTTCTTTCCCATGTATTTAGTAATGCTTTCTTAAATACTCTTATACAGCAATCTGTAGTTGCATAATTTTAATTAACGTACAAGAAAATCTTATTTACATTATCTCGTAACATTGATTTAACTAAATTTGATTCATCAAACATTATGTTTTCTTCTTGTTCCTCTAATTACTTCCATTCCACCATTGTAATTTGATTATTGATTCTTATTAAGTGGATACGAGTAGTTTCGTGGTGCTTTACAACTGGTTTCCTTGTCTTAGAGGTCAATAATGGTTTCTGTAGATCTACAGTTGTTATTGACATGGATATAGTGGAATTCTGAGGGAAGAGTGTTTGAAGATGGTTATAGAGTCTTTTGATTAGTTTCGAGTAGAAGTGGATTGATTTTAGGAGTTATTCATGTGGTAATATGTTCGGTTTTGATTTCTAATCACACTAATGATTCTATGTTCCATTTGTGATTCATTGTTAATATTCTTACGATAATTATATTCATATTTGATTACATTGGTTTAGAAGTGCGTTCAAACCATAGAACTATACTTGTTAAATGTTTTAGTATAACTAGTTTTCTTCCCATGTATTTAGTAATGCTTTCTTAAATACTCTTATACAGAAATATGTAGTTGCATAATTTTAATTAACGTACAAGAAAATCTTATTAACTTTATCTCGTAACATTGATTTAACTTCATTTGATCATTCAAACATTACGTTTTCTTGTTGTTCGTCTAATTACTTCCATTCCACCATTGTAATTTGATTATTGATTCTTATTAAGTGGATACGAGTAGTTTCGTGGTCCTTTACAACTGGTTTCCTTGTCTTAAAGGTCAATAATGGTTTTTGTAGATCAACAGTTGTTATTGAGATGGATATAGTGGAATCCTGAGGGAAGAGTGTTTGAAAATGGTTATGGAGTCTTTTGATTAGTTTCGGGTAGGAGTGGATTGTTTTAGGAATTTTTCGTGTGGTTATATGTTCGGTTTTGTTTTCAAATCACACTAATGATTTGATGTTCCATTTGTGATTCATTGTTGAAATTCTGAAGATAATTATATTCATATTTGATTACATTGGTTTAGAAGTGCGTTCAAACCATAGAACTATACTTGTTAAATGTTTTAGTATAACTAGTTTTCTTTCCCATGTATTTAGTAATGCTTTCTTAAATACTCTTATACAGCAATCTGTAGTTGCATAATTTTAATTAACGTACAAGAAAATCTTATTTACTTTATCTCGTAACATTGATTTAACTTCATTTGATCCATCAAACATTATGTTTTCTTGTTGTTCGTCTAATTACTTCCATTCCACCATTGTAATTTGATTATTGATTCTTATTAAGTGGATACGAGTCGTTTCGTGGTCCTTTACAACTAGTTTCCTAGTCTTAATGGTCAATAATGGTTTCTGTAGATCAACAGTTGTTATTGTGACGGATATAGTGGAATTCTGAGGGAAGAGTGTTTGAAGATGGTTATGGAGTCTTATGATTAGTTTCGGGTAGGAGTGGATTGATTTTAGGAGTTATTCATGTGGTTATATGTTCGGTTTTGATTTCTAATCACACTAATGATTCTATGTTCCATTTGTGATCCATTGTTAATATTCTTATGATAATTATATTCATATTTGATTACATTGGTTTAGAAGTGCGTTCAAACCATAGAACTATACTTGTTAAATGTTTTAGTATAACTAGTTTTCTTTCCCATGTATTTAGTAATGCTTTCTTAAATACTCTTATACAGCAATCTGTAGTTGCATAATTTTTATTAACGTACAAGAAAATCTTATTTACTTTATCTCGTAACATTGATTTAACTAAATTTGATTCATCAAACATTACGTTTTCTTCTTGTTCCTCTAATTACTTTCATTCCACCATTGTAATTTGATTATTGATTCTTATTAAGTGGACACGAGTAGTTTCGTGGTTCTTTACAACTGGTTTCCTTGTCTTAGAGGTGAATAATGGTTTCTGTAGATCAACAGTTGTTATTGACATGGATATAGTGGAATTCTGAGGGAAAAGTGTTTGAAGATGGTTATGGAGTCTTCTGATTAGTTTCGAGTAGGAGTGGATTGATTTTAGGAGTTTTTCGTGTGGTTAAATGTTCGGTTTTGTTTTCAAATCACAGTAATGATTTGATGTTCCATTTGTGATTCATTATTGAAATTCTAAGGATAATTATATTCATATTTGATTACATTGGTTTAGAAGTGCGTTCAAACCATAGAACTATACTTGTTTAATGTTTTAGTATAAGTAGTTCCTTTCCCATTTATTTAGTAATACGTTCTTAAATACTCTTATACACCAATCTGTAGTTGCATAATTTTAATTAACATACAAGAAAATCTTATTTACTTGATCATGTTACATTGATTTAACTTCATTTTGATCCATCAAACATTACGTTTCTTGTTGTTCGTCTAATTACTTCCTTTCGACCACTGTAATTTGATTATTGATTCTTATAAGTGGATACGAGTAGTTTCATGATACTTTACAACTGGTTTCCTAATCTTAATGGTCAATAATGGTTTCTGTAGATTAACAGTTGTTATTAAGATAGATATAGTGGAATTCTGAGGGAAGAGTATTCCAAGATTGTTATGGAGTCTTCTGATAAGTTTCGAGTAGAAGTGGGTTGATTTTAGGAGTTATTCGTGTGGTTATATGTTCGGTTTTGATTTCTAATCACCCTAATGATTCTTTGTTCCATTTGTGATTCATTGTTAATATTCTTATTATAATTATATTCATATTTGATTACATTGGTTTAGAAGTGCGTTCAAACCATAGAACTATACTTGTTAAATGTTTTAGTATAACTAGTTTTCTTTCCCATGTATTTAGTAATGCTTTCTTAAATACTTTTATACAGCAATCTGTTGTTGCATAATTTTAATTAACGTACAAGAAAATCTTATTTACTTTATCTTGTAACATTGATTTAACTTCATTTGATCCATCAAACATCACGTTTTCTTGTTGTTCGTCTAATTACTTCCATTCCACCACTGTAATTTGATTATTGATTCTTATTAAGTGGATACGAGTAGTTTCGTGGTCCTTTACAACTGGTTTCCTTGTCTTAAAGGTCAATAAAGGTTTTTGTAGATCAACAGTTGTTATTGAGATGGATATAGTGGAATTCTGAGGGAAGAGTGTTTGAAGATGGTTATGGAGTCTTCTGATTAGTTTCGAGTAAGAGTGGATTGATTTTAGGAGTTTTTCGTGCGGTTATATGTTCGGTTTTGTTTTCAAATCACACTAATGATTTGATGTTCCATTTGTGATTCATTGTTGAAATTCTGAAGATAATTATATTCATATTTGATTACATTGGTTTAGAAGTGCGTTCAAACGATAGAACTATACTTGTTTAATGTTTTAGTATTAGTAGTTCATTTCTCATTTATTTAGTAATGCGTTCTTAAATACTCTTATACAGCAATCTGTAGTTGCATAATTTTAATTAACATACAAGAAAATCTTATTTACTTGATCATGTTACATTGATTTAACTTCATTTTGATCCATCAAACATTACGTTTCTTGTTGTTCGTCTAATTACTTCCTTCCCACCACTATAATTTGATTATTGATTGCTATTAAGCGAATTTGAGTAGTTTCGTGGTCCTTTACAACTGGTTTCCTAGTCTTAATGGTCAATAATGGTTTCTGTAGATAAACAGTTGTTATTAAGATGGATATAGTGGAATTCTGAGGGAAGAGTATTCCAAGATGGTTATGGAGTCTTCTGATAAGTTTCGAGTAGAAGTGGATTGATTTTAGGAGTTATTCATGTGGTTATATGTTCGGTTTTGATTTCTAATCACACTAATGATTCTATGTTCCATTTGTGATTCATTGTTAATATTCTTATGATAATTATATTCATATTTGATTACATTGGTTTAGAAGTGCGTTCAAACCATAGAACTATACTTGTTAAATGTTTTAGTATAACTAGTTTTCTTTCCCATGTATTTAGTAATGCTTTCTTAAATACTCTTATACAGCAATCTGTAGTTGCATAATTTTAATTAACGTACAAGAAAATCTTATTTACTTTATCTCGTAACATTGATTTAACTAAATTTGATCCATCAAACATTACGTTTTCTTGTTGTTCGTCTAATTACTTCCATTCCACCATTGTAATTTGATTATTGATTCTTATTAAGTGGATACGAGTAGTTTCGTGGTCCTTTACAACTGGTTTCCTTGTCTTAAAGGTCAATAATGGTTTCTGTAGATCAACAGTTGTTATTGAGATGGATATAGTGGAATTCTGAGGAAAGAGTGTTTGAAGATGGTTATGGAGTCTTCTGATTAGTTTCGGGTAGGAGTGGATTGATTTTAAGAGTTTTTCGTGTGGTTATATGTTCGGTTTTGTTTTCAAATCACACTAATGATTCGATGTTCCATTTGTGATTCATTGTTGAAATTCTGAAGATAATTATATTCATATTTGATTACATTGGTTTAGAAGTGCGTTCAAACCATAGAACTATACTTGTTTAATGTTTTAGTATAAGTAGTTCCTTTCCCATTTATGTAGTAATGCGTTCTTAAATACTCTTATACACCAATATGTAGTTGCATAATTTTAATTAACATACAAGAAAATCTTATTTACTTGATCATGTACATTGATTTAACTTCATTTTGATCAATCAAACATTACGTTTCTTGTTGTTCGTCTAATTACTTCCTTCCCACCACTGTAATTTAATTATTGATTCTTATTAAGTGGATACAAGTAGTTTCGTGATCCTTTACAACTGGTTTCCTAGTCTTAATGGTCAATAATGGTTTCTGTAGATCAACAGTTGTTATTAAGATGGATATAGTGGAATTCTGAGGGAAGAGTATTCCAAGATGGTTATGGAGTTTTCTGATAAGTTTCGAGTAGAAGTGGATTGATTTTAGGAGTTATTCATGTGGTTATATGTTCGGTTTTGATTTCTAATCACACTAATGATTCTATGTTCCATTTGTGATTCATTGTTAATATTCTTATGATAATTATATTCATATTTGATTACATTGGTTTAGAAGTGCGTTCAAACCATAGAACTATACTTGTTAAATGTTTTAGTATAACTAGTTTTCTTTCCCATTGATTTAGTAATGCTTTCTTAAATACTCATATACAGCAATCTGTAGTTGCATAATTTTAATTAACATACAAGAAAATCTTATTTACTTTATCTTGTAACATTGATTTAACTTCATTTGATCCATCAAACATTACGTTTTCTTGTTGTTCGTCTAAGTACTTCCATTCCACCACTGTAATTTGATTATTGATTCTTATTAAGTGGATACGAGTAGTTTCGTGGTCCTTTTCAACTGCTTTCCTTATCTTAAAGGTCAATAATGGCTTCTGTAGATCAACAGTTGTTATTGAGATGGATATAGTGGAATTCTGTGGGAAGAATGTTTGAAGATGGTTATGGAGTCTTCTGATTAGTATCGGGTAGGAGTGGATTGATTTTAGGAGTTTTTCGTGTGGTTATATGTTCGGTTTTGTTTTCAAATCACACTAATGATTCGATGTTCCATTTGTGTTTCATTGTTGAAATTCTGAAGATAATTATACTCACATTTGATTACATTGGTTTAGAAGTGCGTTCAAACCATAGAACTATACTTGTTTAATGTTTTAGTATAAGTAGTTCCTTTCCCATTTATGTAGTAATGCGTTCTTAAATACTCTTATACACCAATATGTAGTTGCATAATTTTAATTAACATACAAGAAAATCTTATTTACTTGATCATGTACATTGATTTAACTTCATTTTGATCCATCAAACATTACGTTTCTTGTTGTTCGTTGTTCCGGCCGTCAGTCGTACCACCAATATTGTCCGTTTTGCCCACGAGGTTTCACGGATTTGCTTTTTTGGTTGCTCGGGGGAAAAATTACCAGGTATGTCATCCATCCCTGGATTGCTCCACTTGGTTACGCTTAACTGTGGATTCTTATGACAACCTGCATATTTCCACATCGGCCGGGCCATTGAGATTCTGGTTCATAAGTATTCATGGTTCTAATATCCCAACGCGTTTTGGGGCGTAATTGGTACTGTGGATGAGAGGAGACTCCACATTAAACTTGCTCAGGTGGGAGTAATCCAAGGATGGGTGACCTCACTTGGGAAGTTTTCACCCGCAACCAAAGCAATCCTTGATCTCTCATGGCAAAGCAACAATATTGGGTGGTATGAGATGCTTGTCACAACTGTAATTTGATTATTGATTCTTATTAAGTGGATACGAGTAGTTTCGTGATCCTTTACAACTGGTTTCCTAGTCTTAATGGTCAATAATGGTTTTGTAGATCAACAATTGTTATTAAGATGGATATAGTGGAATTCTGAGGGAAGAGTATTCCAAGATGGTTATGGAGTCTTCTGATAAGTTTCGAGTAGAAGTGGATTGATTTTAGGAGTTATTCATGTGGTTATATGTTCGGTTTTGATTTCTAATCACACTAACGAATCTATGTTCCATTTGTGATTCATTGTTAATATTCTTTTGATAATTATATTCATATTTGATTACATTGGTTTAGAAGTGCGTTCAAACCATAGAACTATACTTGTTAAATGTTTTAGTATAACTAGTTTTCTTTCCCATGGATTTAGTAATGCTTTCTTAAATACTCATATACAGCAATCTGTAGTTGCATAATTTTAATTAACATACAAGAAAATCTTATTTACTTTATCTTGTAACATTGATTTAACTTCATTTGATCCATCAAACATTACGTTTTCTTGTTGTTCGTCTAAGTACTTCCATTCCACCGCTGTAATTTGATTATTGATTCTTATTAAGTGGATACGAATAGTTTCGTGGTCTTTTACAACTAGTTTTCTTATCTTAAAGGTCAATAATGGCTTCTGTAGATCAACAGTTGTTATTGAGATGGATATAGTGGAATTCTGTGGGAATAGTGTTTGAAGATGGTTACGGAGTCTTCTGATTAGTTTCGGGTAGGCGTGGATTGATTTTAGGAGTTTTCGTGTGTTATATGTTCGGTTTGTTTTTCAATCACACTAATGATTCGATGTTCCATTTGTGATTCATTGTTGAATTCTGAAGATAATTATATTCATATTTGATTACATTGGTTTAGAAGTGCGTTCAAACCATAGAACTATACTTGTTTAATGTTTTAGTATAGTTCCTTTCCCATTTATTTAGTAATGCTTCTTAAATACTCTTATACCAATCTGTAGTTGCATAATTTTAATTAACATACAAGAAAATCTTATTTACTTGATCATGTTACATTGATTTAACTTCATTTTGATCCATCAAACATTACGTTTCTTGTTGTTCGTCTAATTACTTCCTTCCTTCCACCACTGTAATTTGATTATTGATTCTTATTAAGTGGATACGAGTAGTTTCGTGATCCTTTACAACTGGTTTCCTAGTCTTAATGGTCAATAATGGTTTCTGTAGATCAACAGTTGTTATTAAGATGGATATAGTGGAATTCTGAGGGAAGAGTATTCCAAGATGGTTATGGAGTCTTCTGATAGTTTTCGAGTAGAAGTGGATTGATTTTAGGAGTTATTCATGTGGTTATATGTTCGGTTTTGATTTCTAATCAAACTAATGATTCGATGTTCCATTTGTGATTCATTGTTAAATTCTTATGATAATTATATTCATATTTGATTACATTGGTTTAGAAGTGCGTTCAAACCATAGAACTATACTTGTTAAATGTTTTAGTATAACTAGTTTTCTTTCCCATTGATTTAGTAATGCTTTCTTAAATACTCATATACAGCAATCTGTAGTTGCATAATTTTAATTAACATACAAGAAAATCTTATTTACTTTATCTGTAACATTGATTTAACTTCATTTGATCCATCAAACATTACGTTTTCTTGTTGTTCGTCTAATACTTCCATTCCACCACTGTAATTTGATTATTGATTCTTATTAAGTGGATACGAGTAGTTTGTTTACGTGTTCGTGGTCCTTTTCACTGTTTCCTTACTTAAAGGTCAATAATGGTTTCTGTAGATCAACAGTTGTTATTGAGATGGATATAGTGGAATTCTGAGGGAAGAGTTTTTGAAGATGGTTATGGAGTCTTCTGATTAGTTTCGGTAGGAGTGGATTGATTTTAGGAGTTTTTCGTGTGGTTATATGTTCGGTTTTGTTTTCAAATCACACTAATGATTCGATGTTCCATTTGTGATTCATTGTTGAAATTCTGAAGATAATTATATTCATATTTGATTACATTGGTTTAGAAGTGCGTTCAAACCATAGAACTATACTTGTTTAATGTTTTAGTATAACTAGTTCCTTCCCATGTATTAGTAATGCTTTCTTAAATACTCTTATACACCAATCTGTAGTTGCATAATTTTAATTAACGTACAAGAAAATCTTATTTACTTGATCTGTACATTGATTTAACTTCATTTTGATCCATCAACATTACGTTTCTTGTTGTTCGTCTAATTACTTCCTTCCCACCACTGTTGTAAATATCCGATTCTTCGTACCCAAGTAGTGTCCTGTTTGCCCACTAAGAGCTCACTGGATTTGCTTTTAGGTGTGCTCGGGTGAAAAAGTTTACCAGGAGTTATCCATCCTGGATTGCTCCCACTTGAGCAGCTTAATTTGGAGTTCTTATGACACCCTGCATATTTCCCACACACATCGGCCGTGGCCACGTGATATCCTGGTTCATAAGTATGTCTGGTCTCTAATATCACCAACGCGTTTTTTTTTTAGGCGTATTTTGCTGTGGATGAGAGGAGAACTCCACAGTTAAACGTGCTCAGGTGGGAGTAATCCAAGGATGGGTGACCTCACTGGGAAGTTTTCACCCGGGCAACCAAAAGCAAATCCGTGAGCTCCTCGTGGGCAAAGAGGACAATATTGGTGGTATGAGATGCCGGGTGTTACAACTGTAATTTGATTATTGATTCTTATTAAGTGGATAAGAGTAGTTTCGTGATCCTTTACAACTGGTTTCCTAGTCTTAATGGTCAATAATGGTTTTTGTAGATCAACAATTGTTATTAAGATGGATATAGTGGAATTCTGAGGGAAGAGTATTCCAAGATGGTTATGGAGTCATCTGATAAGTTTCGAGTAGAAGTGGATTGATTTTAGGAGTTATTCATGTGGTTATATGTTCGGTTTTGATTTCTAATCACACTAACGAATCTATGTTCCATTTGTGATTTATTGTTTAAATTCTTATGATAATTATATTCATATTGATACATTGGTTTAGAAGTGCGTTCAAACCATAGAACTATACTTGTTAAATGTTTAGTATAACTAGTTTTCTTTCCCATGGATTAGTAATGCTTTCTTAAAATCATATACAGCAATCTGTAGTTGCATAATTTTAATTAACATACAAGAAATTATTTACTTTATCTTGTAACATTGATTTAACTTCATTTGATCCATCAAACATTACGTTTTCTTGTTGTTCGTCTAAGTACTTCCATTCCACCGCTGTAATTTGATTATTGATTCTTATTAAGTTGATACGAATAGTTTCGTGGTCTTTTACAACTAGTTTCCTTATCTTAAAGGTCAATAATGGCTTCTGTAGATCAACAGTTGTTATTGAGATGGATATAATGGAATTCTGTGGGAATAGTGTTTGAAGATGGTTACGGAGTCTTCTGATTAGTTTCGGGTAGGAGTGGATTGATTTTAGGAATTTTTCGTGAGGTTATATGTTCGGTTTTGTTTTCAAATCACACTAATGATTCGATGTTCCATTTGTGATTCATTGTTGAAATTCTGAAGATAATTATATTCACATTTGATTACATTGGTTTAGAAGTGCGTTCAAACCATAGAACTATACTTGTTTAATGTTTTAGTATAAGTAGTTCCTTTCCCATTCATGTAGTAATGCATTCTTAAATACACTTATACACCAATATGTAGTTGCATAATTTTAATTAACATACAAGAAAATCTTATTTACTTTATCTCGTAACATTGATTTAACTTCATTTGATCCATCAAATATTACGTTTTCTTGTTGTTCGTCTAATTACTTCAATTCCACCACTGTAATTTGATTATTGATTCTTATTAAGTGGATACGAGTAGTTTCGTGGTCCTTTACAACTGGTTTCCTTGTCTTAAAGGTCAATAATGGTTTCTGTAGATCAACAGTTGTTATTAAGATGGATATAGTGGAATTCTGAGGGAAGAGTATTCCAAGATGGTTATGGAGTCTTCTGATAAGTTTCGAGTAGAAGTGGATTGATTTTAGGAGTTATTCGTGAGGTTATATGTTTGGTTTTGATTTCTAATCACACTAATGATTCTATGTTCCATTTGTGATTCATTGTTAGTATTCTTATGATAATTACATTCATATTTGATTACATTGGTTTAAAAGTGCGTTCAAACCATAGAACTATACTTGTTAAATGTTTTAGTATACCTAGTTTTCTTTCCTATGTTTTTAGTAATGCTTTCTTAAATACTCTTATACAACAATCTGTAGTTGCATAATTTTAATTAACGTACAAGAAAATCTTATTTACTTTATCTCGTAACATTGATTTAACTTCATTTGATCCATCAAACATTACGTTTTCTTGTTGTTCATCTAATTACTTCCATTCCACCACTGTAATTTGATTATTGGTTCTTATTAAGTGGATACGAGTACTTTCGTGGTCCTTTACAACTGTTTTCCTTGTCTTAGTGGTTAATAATGGTTTCTGTAGATCAACAATTGTTATTAAGATGGATATAGTGGAATTCTGATGGAAGAGTATTTCAAGATGGTTATGGAGTCTTCTGATAAGTTTCGAGTAAAAGTGGATTGAT
This sequence comes from Flaveria robusta, assembly GCA_025506415.1. Lineage (NCBI taxonomy): Eukaryota > Viridiplantae > Streptophyta > Magnoliopsida > Asterales > Asteraceae > Flaveria > Flaveria robusta. The sequence goes on from CM046470.1 coordinate 20,156,410, forward strand.
TTTAGGAGTTATTTGTGTGGTTATATGTTCGGTTTTGATTTCTAATCGCACTAATGATTCTATGTTCCATTTGTGATTCATTGTTAATATTCTTATGGTAATTATATTCTTATTTGATTACATTGGTTTAAAAGTGCGTTCAAACCATAGAACTATACTTGTTAAATGTTTTAGTATACCTAGTTTTCTTTCCTAAGTTTTTAGTAATGCTTTCTTAAATACTCTTATATAGCAATCTGTAGTTGCATAATTTTAATTAACGTACAAGAAAATCTTATTTACTTTATCACTTAACATTGATTTAACCTCATTTGATCCATCAAACATTACTTTTTCTTGTTGTTCATCTAATTACTTCCATTCCACCACTGTAATTTGATTATTGATTCTTATTAAGTGGATACGAGTAGTTTCGTGGTCCTTTACAACGGGTTTCCTTGTCTTAAAGGTCAATAATGGTTTCTGTATATCAACAGTTGTTATTGAGATGGATATAGTGGAATTCTGAGGGAAGAGTGTTTGAAGATGGTTATGCAGTCTTCTGATTAGTTTCGGGTAGGAGTGGATTGATTTTAGGAGTTTTTCGTGTGGTTATATGTTCGGTTTTTGTTTTCAAATAACACTAATGATTCGATGTTCCATTTGTGATTCATTGTTGAAATTCTGAAGATAATTATATTCATATTTGATTACATTGGTTTAGAAGTGCGTTCAAACCATAGAACTATACATGTTAAATGTTTTAGTATAACTAGTTTTCTTTCCCATGTATTTAGTAATGCTTTCTTAAATACTCTTATATAGCAAACCGTAGTTGCATAATTTTAATTAACGTACAAAAAAATCTTATTTACTTTATCTCTTAACATTGATTTAACTTCATTTGATCCATCAAACATTATGTTTTCTTGTTGTTCATCTAATTACTTCTATTCCACCACTGTAATTTGATTATTTATTCTTATTAAGTGGATACGAGTAGTTTCGTGGTCCTTTACAACTGGTTTCCTTGTCTAAAAGGTCAATAATGGTTTTCGTAGATCAACAGTTGTTATTGAGATGGATATAGTGGAATTCTGAGGGAAAAGTGTTTGAAGATGGTTATGGAGTATTCTGATTAGTTTCGGGTAGGAGTGGATTGATTTTAAGAGTTTTTCGTGTGGTTATATGTTCGGTTTTGTTTCAAATCACACAAATGATTTGATGTTTCATTTGTGATTCATTGTTGAAATTCTGAAGATAATTATATTCATATTTGATTACATTGGTTTATAAGTGCGTTCAAATCATAGAACTATACTTGTTTAATGTTTTAGTATAAGTAGTTCCTTTCCTATTTATGTAGTAATGCGTTCGTAAATACTCTTATACACCAATATGTAGTTGCATAATTTTAATTAACATACAAGAAAATCCTATTTACTTGATCATGTACATTGATTTAACTTCATTTTGATCCATCAAACATTACGTTTCTTGTTGTTCGTCTAATTACTTCCTTCCCAGCACTGTAATTTGATTATTGATTCTTATTAAGTGGATACGAGTAGTTTCGTGATCCTTTACAACTGGTTTCCTAGTCTTAATGGTCAATAATGGTTTCTGTAGATCAACAGTTGTTATTAAGTTGGATATAGTGGAATTCTAAGGGAAGAGTATTCCAAGATGGTTATGGAGTCTTCTGATGAGTTTCGAGTAGAAGTGGATTGATTTTAGGAGTTATTCGTGAGGTTATATGTTTGGTATTGATTTCTAATCACACTAATGATTCTATGTTCCATTTGTGATTCATTGTTAATATTCTTATGATAATTATATTCATATTTGATTACATTGGTTTAGAAGTGCGTTCAAACCATAGAACTATACTTGTTATATGTTTTAGTATAACTAGTTTTCTTTTCCATATTTTTGGTAATGCTTTCTTAAATACTCTTATACAACAATCTGTAGTTGCATAATTTTAATTAACGTACAAAAAAATCTTATTTACTTTATCTCGTAACATTGATTTAACTTCATTTGATCCATCAAACATTACGTTTTCTTGTTGTTCATCTAATTACTTTCATTCCACCACTGTAATTTGTTTATTGGTTCTTATTAAGTGGATACGAGTACTTTCGTGGTCCTTTACAACTGTTTTCCTTGTCTTAATGGTTAATAATGGTTTCTGTAGATCAACAGTTGTTATTAAGATGGATATTGTGGAATTCTGAGGGAAGAGTATTTCAAGATGGTTATGGAGTCTTCTGATAAGTTTCGAGTAGAAGTGGATTGATTTTAGGAGTTATTCGTGTGGTTATATGTTTGGTTTTGATTTCTAATCACACTAATGATTCTATGTTCCATTTGTGATTCATTGTTAATATTCTTATGATAATTATATTCATATTTGATTACATTGGTTTAAAAGTGCGTTCAAACCATAGAACTATACTTGTTAAATGTTTTAGTATACCTAGTTTTCTTTCCCATGTTTTTAGTAATGCTTCCTTAAATACTCTTATACAGCAATCTGTAGTTGCATAATTTTAATTAACGTACAAGAAAATCTTTTTTACTTTATCTCGTAACATTGATTTAACTTCATTTGATCCATCAAACATTACGTTTTCTTGTTGTTCATCTAATTACTTTCATTCCACCACTGTAATTTGATTATTGGTTCTTATTAAGTGGATACGAGTACTTTCGTGGTCCTTTACAACTGTTTTCCTTGTCTTAATGGTTAATAATGGTTTCTGTAGATCAACAGTTGTTATTAAGATGGATATAGTGGAATTCTGAGGGAAGAGTATTTCAAGATGGTTATGGAGTCTTCTGATAAGTTTCGAGTAGAAGTGGATTGATTTTAGGAGTTATTCGTGTGGTTATATGTTTGGTTTTGATTTCTAATCACACTAATGATTCTGTGTTCCATTTGTGATTCATTGTTAATATTCTTATGATAATTATTTTCATATTTGATTACATTGGTTTAAAAGTGCGTTCAAACCATAGAACTATACTTGTTAAATGTTTTAGTATACCTAGTTTTCTTTCCCATGTTTTTAGTAATGCTTCCTTAAATACTCTTATACAGCAATCTGTAGTTGCATAATTTTAATTAACGTACAAGAAAATCTTATTTACTTTATCTCGTAACATTGATTTAATTTCATTTGATCCATCAAACATTACGTTTTCTTGTTGTTCGTCTAATTACTTCCATTCCACCATTGTAATTTGATTATTGATTCTTATTAAGTGGATACGAGTAGTTTCGTGGTCCTTTACAACTGGTTTTCTTGTCTTAAAGGTCAATAATGGTTTTCGTAGATCAACAGTTGTTATTGAGATGGATATAGTGGAATTCTGAGGGAAAAGTTTTTGAAGATGGTTATGGAGTCTTCTGATTAGTTTCGGGTAGAAGTGGATTGATTTTAAGAGTTTTTCGTGTGGTTATATGTTCGGTTTTGTTTTCAAATCACACTAATGATTCGATGTTTCATTTGTGATTCATTGTTGAAATTCTGAAGATAATTATATTCATATTTGATTACATTGGTTTAGAAGTGCGTTCAAATCATAGAACTATACTTGTTTAATGTTTTAGTATAAGTAGTTCCTTTCCTATTTATGTAGTAATGCGTTCTTAAATACTCTTATACACCAATATGTAGTTGCATAATTTTAATTAACATACAAGAAAATCTTATTTACTTGATCATATACATTGATTTAACTTCATTTTGATCCATCAAACATTACGTTTCTTGTTGTTCGTCTAATTACTTCCTTCCCACCACTGTAATTTGATTATTGAATCTTATTAAGTGGATACGAGTAGTTTCATGATCCTTTACAACTGGTTTCCTAGTCTTAATGGTCAATAATGGTTTCTGTAGATCAACAGTTGTTATTTAGATGGATATAGTGGAATTCTAAGGGAAGAGTGTTTGAAGATCGTTATGGAGTCTTCTGATTAGTTTCGGGTAGGAGTGGATTGATTTTAAGAGTTTTTCGTGTGGTTATATGTTCGGTTTTATTTTCAAATCACACTAATGATTCGATGTTTCATTTGTGATTCATTGTTGAAATTCAGAAGATAATTATATTCATATTTGATTACATTGGTTTAGAAGTGCGTTCAAATCATAGAGCTATACTTGTTTAATGTTTTAGTATAAGTAGTTCCTTTCCTATTTATGTAGTAATGCGTTCTTAAATACTCTTATACACCAATATGTAGTTGCATAATTTTAATTAACATACAAGAAAATCTTATTTACTTGATCATGTACATTGATTTAACTTCATTTTGATCCATCAAACATTACGTTTCCTGTTGTTCGTCTAATTACCTCCTTCCCACCACTGTACTTTGATTATTGAATCTTATTAAGTGGATACGAGTAGTTTCGTGATCCTTTACAACTGGTTTCCAAGTCTTAATAGTCAATAATGGTTTCTGTAGATCAACAGTTGTTATTTAGATGGATATAGTGGAATTCTAAGGGAAGAACGTTTGAAGATGGTTATGAAGTCTTCTGATTAGTTTCGGGTAGGAGTGGATTGATTTTAGGAGTTTTTCGTGTGGTTATATGTTCGGTTTTGTTCTCAAATCACAATAATGATTCGATGTTCCATTTGTGATTCATTGTTGAAATTGTGAAGATAATTATATTCATATTTGATTACATTGGTTTAGAAGTGCGTTCAAACCATAGAACTATACATGTTAAATGTTTTAGTATAACTAGTTTTCTTTCCCATGTATTTAGTAATGCTTTCTTAAATACTCTTATACAGCAATCGTAGTTGCATAATTTTAATTAACGTACAAGAAAATCTTATTTACTTTATCTCTTAACATTGATTTAACTTCATTTGATCCATCAAACATTATGTTTTCTTGTTGTTCATCTAATTACTTCCTTCCCACCACTGTAATTTGATTATTGAATCTTATTAAGTGGATACGAGTAGTTTCGTGATCCTTTACAACTGGTTTCCTAGTCTTAATAGTCAATAATGGTTTCTGTAGATCAACAGTTGTTATTTAGATGGATATAGTGGAATTCTAAGGGAAGAGTGTTTGAAGATGGTTATGGAGTCTTCTGATTAGTTTCGGGTAGGAGTGGATTGATTTTAGAAGTTTTTCGTGTAGTTATATGTTCGGTTTTGCTCTCAAATCTCAATAAAGATTCGATGTTCCATTTGTGATTCATTGTTGAAATTGTGAAGATAATTATATTCATATTTGATTACATTGGTTTAGAAGTGCGTTCAAACCATAGAACTATACATGTTAAATGTTTTAGTATAACTAGTTTTCTTTCCCATGTATTTAGTAATGCTTTCTTAAATACTCTTATACAGCAATCCGTAGTTGCATAATTTTAATTAACGTACAAGAAAATCTTATTTACTTTATCTCTTAACATTGATTTAACTTCATTTGATCCATCAAACATTATGTTTTCTTGTTGTTCATCTAATTACTTCCTTCCCACCACTGTAATTTGATTATTGATCTTATAAGTGGATACGAGTAGTTTCGTGATCCTTTACAACTGGTTTCCTAGTCTTAATAGTCAATAATGGTTTCTGTAGATCAACAGTTGTTATTTAGATGGATATAGTGGAATTCTAAGGGAAGAGTGTTTGAAGATGGTTATGGAGTCTTCTGATTAGTTTCGGGTAGGAGTGGATTGATTTTAAGAGTTTTTCGTGTGGTTATATGTTCGGTTTTATTTTCAAATCACACTAATGATTCGATGTTTCATTTGTGATTCATTGTTGAAATTCAGAAGATAATTATATTCATATTTGATTACATTGGTTTAGAAGTGCGTTCAAATCATAGAACTATACTTGTTTAATGTTTTAGTATAAGTAGTTCCTTTCCTATTTATGTAGTAATGCGTTCTTAAATACTCTTATACACCAATATGTAGTTGCATAATTTTAATTAACATACAAGAAAATCTTATTTACTTGATCATGTACATTGATTTAACTTCATTTTGATCCATCAAACATTACGTTTCCTGTTGTTCGTCTAATTACCTCCTTCCCACCACTGTACTTTGATTATTGAATCTTATTAAGTGGATACGAGTAGTTTCGTGATCCTTTACAACTGGTTTCCTAGTCTTAATAGTCAATAATGGTTTCTGTAGATCAACAGTTGTTATTTAGATGGATATAGTGGAATTCTAAGGGAAGAGCGTTTGAAGATGGTTATGGAGTCTTCTGATTAGTTTCGGGTAGGAGTGGATTGATTTTAGGAGTTTTTCGTGTGGTTATATGTTCGGTTTTGTTCTCAAATCACAATAATGATTCGATGTTCCATTTGTGATTCATTGTTGAAATTGTGAAGATAATTATATTCATATTTGATTACATTGGTTTAGAAGTGCGTTCAAACCATAGAACTATACATGTTAAATGTTTTAGTATAACTAGTTTTCTTTCCCATGTATTTAGTAATGCTTTCTTAAATACTCTTATACAGCAATCCGTAGTTGCATAATTTTAATTAACGTACAAGAAAATCTTATTTACTTTATCTCTTAACATTGATTTAACTTCATTTGATCCATCAAACATTATGTTTTCTTGTTGTTCATCTAATTACTTCCTTCCCACCACTGTAATTTGATTATTGAATCTTATTAAGTGGATACGAGTAGTTTCGTGATCCTTTACAATTGGTTTCCTAGTCTTAATAGTCAATAATGGTTTCTGTAGATCAACAGTTGTTATTTAGATGGATATAGTGGAATTCTAAGGGAAGAGTGTTTGAAGATGGTTATGGAGTCTTCTGATTAGTTTCGGGTAGGAGTGGATTGATTTTAAGAGTTTTTCGTGTGGTTATATGTTCGGTTTTATTTTCAAATCACACTAATGATTCGATGTTTCATTTGTGATTCATTGTTGAAATTCAGAAGATAATTATATTCATATTTGATTACATTGGTTTAGAAGTGCGTTCAAATCATAGAACTATACTTGTTTAATGTTTTAGTATAAGTAGTTCCTTTCCTATTTATGTAGTAATGCGTTCTTAAATACTCTTATACACCAATATGTAGTTGCATAATTTTAATTAACATACAAGAAAATCTTATTTACTTGATCATGTACATTGATTTAACTTCATTTTGATCCATCAAACATTACGTTTCCTGTTGTTCGTCTAATTACCTCCTTCCCACCACTGTACTTTGATTATTGAATCTTATTAAGTGGATACGAGTAGTTTCGTGATCCTTTACAACTGGTTTCCTAGTCTTAATAGTCAATAATGGTTTCTGTAGATCAACAGTTGTTATTTAGATGGATATAGTGGAATTCTAAGGGAAGAGCGTTTGAAGATGGTTATGGAGTCTTCTGATTAGTTTCGGGTAGGAGTGGATTGATTTTAGGAGTTTTTCGTGTGGTTATATGTTCGGTTTTGTTCTCAAATCACAATAATGATTCGATGTTACATTTGTGATTCATTGTTGAAATTGTGAAGATAATTATATTCATATTTGATTACATTGGTTTAGAAGTGCGTTCAAACCATAGAACTATACATGTTAAATGTTTTAGTATAACTAGTTTTCTTTCCCATGTATTTAGTAATGCTTTCTTAAATACTCTTATACAGCAATCCGTAGTTGCATAATTTTAATTAACGTACAGGAAAATCTTATTTACTTTATCTCTTAACATTGATTTAACTTCATTTGATCCATCAAACATTATGTTTTCTTGTTGTTCATCTAATTACTTCCTTCCCACCACTGTAATTTGATTATTGAATCTTATTAAGTGGATACGAGTAGTTTCGTGATCCTTTACAACTGGTTTCCTAGTCTTAATAGTCAATAATGGTTTCTGTAGATCAACAGTTGTTATTTAGATGGATATAGTGGAATTCTAAGGGAAGAGTGTTTGAAGATAGTTATGGAGTCTTCTGATTAGTTTCGGGTAGGAGTGGATTGATTTTAGAAGTTTTTCGTGTGGTTATATGTTCGGTTTTGTTCTCAAATCACAATAAAGATTCGATGTTCCATTTGTGATTCATTGTTGAAATTGTGAAGATAATTATATTCATATTTGATTACATTGGTTTAGAAGTGCGTTCAAACCATAGAACTATACATGTTAAATGTTTTAGTATAACTAGTTTTCTTTCCCATGTATTTAGTAATGCTTTCTTAAATACTCTTATACAGCAATCCGTAGTTGCATAATTTTAATTAACGTACAAGAAAATCTTATTTACTTTATCTCTTAACATTGATTTAACTTCATTTGATCCATCAAACATTATGTTTTCTTGTTGTTCATCTAATTACTTCCTTCCCACCACTGTAATTTGATTATTGAATCTTATTAAGTGGATACGAGTAGTTTCGTGATCCTTTACAACTGGTTTCCTAGTCTTAATAGTCAATAATGGTTTCTGTAGATCAACAGTTGTTATTTAGATGGATATAATGGAATTCTAAGGGAAGAGTGTTTGAAGATGGTTATGGAGTCTTCTGATTAGTTTCGGGTAGGAGTGGATTGATTTTAGGAGTTTTTCATGTGGTTATATGTTCGGTTTTGTTCTCAAATCACAATAATGATTCGATGTTCCATTTGTGATTCATTGTTGAAATTGTGAAGATAATTATATTCATATTTGATTACATTGGTTTAGAAGTGCGTTCAAACCATAGAACTATACATGTTAAATGTTTTAGTATAACTAGTTTTCTTTCCCATGTATTTAGTAATGCTTTCTTAAATACTCTTATACAGCAATCCGTAGTTGCATAATTTTAATTAACGTACAAGAAAATCTTATTTACTTTATCTCTTAACATTGATTTAACTTCATTTGATCCATCAAACATTATGTTTTCTTGTTGTTCATCTAATTACTTCCTTCCCACCACTGTAATTTGATTATTGAATCTTATTAAGTGGATACGAGTAGTTTCGTGATCCTTTACAACTGGTTTCCTAGTCTTAATAGTCAATAATGGTTTCTGTAGATCAACAGTTGTTATTTAGATGGATATAATGGAATTCTAAGGGAAGAGTGTTTGAAGATGGTTATGGAGTCTTCTGATTAGTTTCGGGTAGGAGTGGATTGATTTTAGGAGTTTTTCATGTGGTTATATGTTCGGTTTTGTTCTCAAATCACAATAATGATTCGATGTTCCATTTGTGATTCATTGTTGAAATTGTGAAGATAATTATATTCATATTTGATTACATTGGTTTAGAAGTGCGTTCAAACCATAGAACTATACATGTTAAATGTTTTAGTATAACTAGTTTTCTTTCCCATGTATTTAGTAATGCTTTCTTAAATACTCTTATACAGCAATCCGTAGTTGCATAATTTTAATTAACGTACAAGAAAATCTTATTTACTTTATCTCTTAACATTGATTTAACTTCATTTGATCCATCAAACATTATGTTTTCTTGTTGTTCATCTAATTACTTCCTTCCCACCACTGTAATTTGATTATTGAATCTTATTAAGTGGATACGAGTAGTTTCGTGATCCTTTACAACTGGTTTCCTAGTCTTAATAGTCAATAATGGTTTCTGTAGATCAACAGTTGTTATTTAGATGGATATAGTGGAATTCTAAGGGAAGAGTGTTTGAAGATGGTTATGGAGTCTTCTGATTAGTTTCGGGTAGGAGTGGATTGATTTTAGGAGTTTTTCGTGTGGTTATATGTTCGGTTTTGTTCTCAAATCACAATAATGATTCGATGTTCCATTTGTGATTCATTGTGGAAATTGTGAAGATAATTATATTCATATATGATTACATTGGTTTAGAAGTGCGTTCAAACCATAGAACTATGCATGTTCAATGTTTTAGTATAACTAGTTTTCTTTCCCATGTATTTAGTAATGCTTTCTTAAATACTCTTATACAGCAATCCGTAGTTGCATAATTTTAATTAACGTACAAGAAAATCTTATTTACTTTATCTCTTAACATTGATTTAACTTCATTTGATCCATCAAACATTATGTTTTCTTGTTGTTTATCTAATTACTTCTATTCCACCACTGTAATTTGATTATTGATTCTTATTAAGTGGATACGAGTAGTTTCATGGTCCTTTACAACTGGTTTCCTTGTCTAAAAGGTCAATAATTGTTTTCGTAGATCAACAGTTGTTATTGAGATGGATATAGTGGAATTCTGAGGGAAAAGTGTTTGAAGATGGTTATGGAGTCTTCTGATTAGTTTCGGGTAGGAGTGGATTGATTTTAAGAGTTTTTCGTGTGGTTATATGTTCGGTTTTGTTTCAAATCACACTAATGATTCGATGTTTCATTTGTGATTCATTGTTGAAATTCTGAAGATGATTATATTCATATTTGATTACATTGGTTTATAAGTGCGTTCAAATCATAGAACTATACTTGTTTAATGTTTTAGTATAAGTAGTTCCTTTCCTATTTATGTAGTAATGCGTTCTTAAATACTCTTATACACCAATATGTAGTTGCATAATTTTAATTAACATACAAGAAAATCCTATTTACTTGATCATATACATTGATTTAACTTCATTTTGATCCTTCAAACATTACGTTTCTTGTTGTTCGTCTAATTACTTCCTTCCCAGCACTGTAATTTGATTATTGATTCTTATTAAGTGGATACGAGTAGTTTCGTGATCCTTTACAACTGGTTTCCAAGTCTTAATGGTCACTAATGGTTTCTGTAGATCAACAGTTGTTATTAAGTTGGATATAGTGGAATTCTAAGGGAAGAGTATTCCAAGATGGTTATGGAGTCTTCTGATAAGTTTCGAGTAGAAGTAGATTGATTTTAGGAGTTATTCGTGAGGTTATATGTTTGGTATTGATTTCTAATCACACTAATGATTCTATGTTCCATTTGTGATTCATTGTTAATATTCTTATGATAATTGTATTCATATTTGATTACATTGGTTTAGAAGTGCGTTCAAACCATAGAACTATACTTGTTAAATGTTTTAGTATAACTAGTTTTCTTTTCCATGTTTTTGGTAATGCTTTCTTAAATACTCTTATACAACAATCTGTAGTTGCATAATTTTAATTAACGTACAAAAAAATCTTATTTACTTTATCTCGTAACATTGATTTAACTTCATTTGATCCATCAAACATTACGTTTTCTTGTTGTTCATCTAATTACTTTCATTCCACCACTGTAATTTGATTATTGGTTTTTATTAAGTGGATACGAGTACTTTCGTGGTCCTTTACAACTGTTTTCCTTGTCTTAATGGTTAATAATGGTTTCTGTAGATCAACAGTTGTTATTAAGATGGATATAGCGGAATTCTGAGGGAAGAGTATTTCAAGATGGTTATGGAGTCTTCTGATAAGTTTCGAGTAGAAGTGGATTGGTTTTAGGAGTTATTCGTGTGGTTATATGTTTGGTTTTGATTTCTAATCACACTAATGATTCTATGTTCCATTTGTGATTCATTGTTAATATTCTTATGATAATTATATTCATATTTGATTACATTGGTTTAAAAGTGCGTTCAAACCATAGAACTATACTTGTTAAATGTTTTAGTATACCTAGTTTTCTTTCCCATGTTTTTAGTAATGCTTCCTTAAATACTCTTATACAGCAATCTGTAGTTGCATAATTTTAATTAACGTACAAGAAAATCTTATTTACTTTATCTCGTAACATTGATTTAACTTCATTTGATCCATCAAACATTACGTTTTCTTGTTGTTCATCTAATTACTTCCATTCCACCATTGTAATTTGATTATTGATTCTTATTAAGTGGATACGAGTAGTTTCGTGGTCCTTTACAACTGATTTCCTTGTCTTAAAGGTCAATAATGGTTTTCGTAGATCAACAGTTGTTATTGAGATGGATATAGTGGAATTATGAGGGAAAAGTGTTTGAAGATGGTTATGGAGTCTTCTGATTAGTTTCGGGTAGGAGTGGATTGATTTTAAGAGTTTTTCGTGTGGTTATATGTTCGGTTTTGTTTTCAAATCACACTAATGATTCGATGTTTCATTTGTGATTCATTGTTGAAATTCTGAAGATAATTATATTCATATTTGATTACATTGGTTTAGAAGTGCGTTCAAATCATAGAACTATACTTGTTTAATGTTTTAGTATAAGTAGTTCCTTTCCTATTTATGTAGTAATGCGTTCTTAAATACTCTTATACACCAATATGTAGTTGCATAATTTTAATTAACATACAAGAAAATCTTATTTACTTGATCATGTACATTGATTTAACTTCATTTGATCCATCAAACATTACATTTTCTTGTTGTTCATCTAATTACTTTCATTCCACCACTGTAATTTTATTATTGGTTCTTATTAAGTGGATACGAGTACTTTCGTGGTCCTTTACAACTGTTTTCCTTGTCTTAATGGTTAATAATGGTTTCTGTAGATCAACAGTTGTTATTAAGATGGATATAGTGGAATTCTGAGGGAAGAGTATTTCAAGATGGTTATGGAGTCTTCTGATAAGTTTCGAGTAGAAGTGGATTGATTTTAGGAGTTATTCGTGTGGTTATATGTTTGGTTTTGATTTCTAATCACACTAATGATTCTATGTTCCATTTGTGATTCATTGTTAATATTCTTATGATAATTATATTCATATTTGATTACATTGGTTTAAAAGTGCGTTCAAACCATAAAACTATACTTGTTAAATGTTTTAGTATACCTAGTTTTCTTTCCCATGTTTTTAGTAATGCTTTCTTAAATACTCTTATACAGCAATCTGTAGTTGCATAATTTTAATTAACGTACAAGAAAATCTTATTTACTTTATCTCGTAACATTGATTTAACTTCATTTGATCCATCAAACATTACGTTTTCTTGTTGTTCATCTAATTACTTCCATTCCACCATTGTAATTTGATTATTGATTCTTATTAAGTGGATACGAGTAGTTTCGTGGTCCTTTACAACTGGTTTCCTTGTCTTAAAGGTCAATAATGGTTTTCGTAAATCAACAGTTGTTATTGAGATGGATATAGTGGAATTCTGAGGGAAAAGTGTTTGAAGATGGTTATGGAGTCTTCTGATTAGTTTCGGGTAGGAGTGGATTGATTTTAGGAGTTTTTCGTGTGGTTATATGTTCGGTTTTGTTCTCAAATCACACTAATGATTCGATGTTCCATTTGTGATTCATTGTTGAAATTGTGAAGATAATTATATTCATATTTGATCACATTGGTTTAGAAGTGCGTTCAAACCATAGAACTATACATGTTAAATGTTTTAGTATAACTAGTTTTCTTTCCCATGTATTTAGTAATGCTTTCTTAAATACTCTTATACAGCAATCTGTAGTTGCATAATTTTAATTAACGTACAAGAAAATCTTATTTACTTTATCTCGTAACATTGATTTAACTTCATTTGATCCATCAAACATTACGTTTTCTTGTTGTTCGTCTAATTACTTTCATTCCACCATTGTAATTTGATTATTGATTCTTATTAAGTGGATACGAGTAGTTTCGTGGTCCTTTACAACTGGTTTACTTGTCTTAAAGGTCAATAATGGTTTCTGTAGATCAACAGTTGTTATTGAGATGGATATAGTGGAAATCTGAGGGAAGAGTGTTTGAAGATGGTTATGGAGTCTTCTGATTAGTTTCGGGTAGGAGTGGATTGATTTTAGGAGTTTTTCGTGTGGTTATATGTTTGGTTTTGATTTCTAATCACACGAATGATTCTATGTTCCATTTGTGATTCATTGTTAATATTCTTATGATAATTATATTCATATTTGATTACATTGGTTTAGAAGTGCGTTCAAACCATAGAACTATACTTGTTTAATGTTTTAGTATAAGTAGTTCCTTTCCCATTTATTTAGTAATGCGTTCTTAAATACTCTTATACAACAATCTGTAGTTGCATAATTTTAATTAACATACAAGAAATTCTCATTTACTTGATCATGTTACATTGATTTAACTTCATTTTGATCCATCAAACATTACGTTTCTTGTTGTTCGTCTAATTACTTCCTTCCCAGCACGGTAATTTGATTATTGATTCTTATTGAGTGGATACGAGTTGTTTCGTGATCCATTACAACTGTTTTCCTAGTCTTAATGGTCAATAATGGTTTCTGTAGATCAACAGTTTTTATTAAGATGGATATAGTGGAATTCTGAGGGAAGAGTATTCCAAGATGGTTATGGAGTCTTCTGATAAGTTTCGAGTAGAAGTAGATTGATTTTAGGAGTTATTCGTGTGGTTATATGTTCGGTTTTGATTTCTAATCACCCTAATGATTCTATGTTCTGTTTGTGATTCATTGTTAATATTCTTATGATAATTATATTCATAATTGATTACATTGGTTTAGAAGTGCGTTCAAACCATAGAACTATACTTGTTAAATGTTTTAGTATAACTAGTTTTCTTTCCCATGTATTTGGTAATGCTTTCTTAAATACTCTTATACAGCAAGTTGTAGTTGCATAATTTTAATTAACGTACAAGAAAATCTTATTTACTTTAGCTCGTAACATTGATTTAACTTCATTTGATCCATCAAACATTACGTTTTCTTGTTGTTCGTCTAATTACTTCTATTCCACCACTGTAATTTGATTATTGGTTCTTATTAAGTGGATACAAGTAGTTTCGTGGTCCTTTACAACTGGTTTCCTTGTCTTAAAGGTCAATAATGGTTTTCGTAGATCAACAGTTGTTATTGAGATGGATATAGTGGAATTCTGAGGGAAAAGTGTTTGAAGATGGTTATGGAGTCTTCTGATTAGTTTCGGGTTGGAGTGGATTGATTTTAAGAGTTTTTCGTGTGGTTATATGTTCGGTTTTGTTTTCAAATCACACTAATAATTTGATGTTTCATTTGTGATTCATTGTTGAAATTCTGAAGATAATTATATTCATATTTGATTACATTGGTTTAGAAGTGCGTTCAAATCATAGAACTATACTTGTTTAATGTTTTAGTATAAGTAGTTCCTTTCCTATTTATGTAGTAATGCGTTCTTAAATACTCTTATACACCAATATGTAGTTGCATAATTTTAATTAACATACAAGAAAATCTTATTTACTTGATCATGTACATTGATTTAACTTCATTTTGATCCATCAAACATTACGTTTTCTGTTGTTCGTCTAATTACTTCCTTCACACCACTGTAATTTGATTATTGAATCTTATTAAGTGGATACGAGTAGTTTCGTGATCCTTTACAACTGGTTTCCTAGTCTTAATGGTCAATAATGGTTTCTGTAGATCAACAGTTGTTATTTAGATAGATATAGTGGAATTCTGAGGGAAGAGTATTCCAAGATGGTTATGGAGTCTTCTGATAAGTTTCGAGTAGAAGTAGATTGATTTTAGGAGTTATTCGTGTGGTTATATGTTCGGTTTTGATTTCTAATCACCCTAATGATTCTATGTTCCGTTTGTGATTCATTGTTAATATTTTTATGATAATTATATTCATATTTGATTACATTGGTTTAGAAGTGCGTTCAAACCATAGAACTATACTTGTTTAATGTTTTAGTATAAGTAGTTCCTTTCCTATTTATGTAGTAATGCGTTCTTAAATACTCTTATACACCAATATGTAGTTGCATAATTTTAATTAACATACAAGAAAATCTTATTTACTTGATCATGTACATTGATTTAACTTCATTTTGATCCATCAAACATTATGTTTTCTGTTGTTCGTCTAATTACTTCCTTCACACCACTGTAATTTGATTATTGAATCTTATTAAGTGGATACGAGTAGTTTCGTGATCCTTTACAACTGGTTTCCTAGTCTTAATGGTCAATAATGGTTTCTGTAGATCAACAGTTGTTATTTAGATGGATATAGTGGAATTCTAAGGGAAGAGTGTTTGAAGATGGTTATGGAGCCTTCTGATTAGTTTCGGGTAGGAGTGGATTGATTTTAGGAGTTTTTCGTGTGGTTATATGTTCGGTTTTATTCTCAAATCACACTAATGATTCGATGTTCCATTTGTGATTCATTGTTGAAATTGTGAAGATAATTATATTCATTTTTGATTACATTGGTTTAGAAGTGCGTTCAAACAATAGAACAATACATGTTAAATGTTATAGTATAACTAGTTTTCTTTCCCATGTATTTAGTAATGCTTTCTTAAATACTCTTATACAGCAATCTGTAGTTGCATAATTATAATTAACGTACAAGAAAATCTTATTTACTTTATCTCGTAACATTGAATTAACTTCATTTGATCCATCAAACATTACGTTTTCTTGTTGTTCGTCTAATTACTTCCATTCCACCATTGTAATTTGATTATTGATTCTTATTAAGTGGATACGAGTAGTTTCGTGGTCCTTTACAACTGGTTTCCTTGTCTTAAAGGTCAATAATGGTTTTTGTAGATCAACAGTTGTTATTGAGATGGGTATAGTGGAATTCTAAGGGAAAAGTGTTTGAAGATGGTTATGGAGCCTTCTGATTAGTTTCGGGTAGGAGTGGATTGATTTTAAGAGTTTTTTGGGTGGTTATATGTTCGGTTTTGTTTTCAAATCACATTAATGATTCGATGTTTTATTTGTGATTCATTGTTGAAATTCTGTAGATAATTATATTCATATTTGATTACATTGGTTTAGAAGTGCGTTCAAATCATAGAACTATACTTGTTTAATGTTTTAGTATAAGTAGTTCCTTTCCTATTTATGTAGTAATGCATTCTTAAATACTCTTATATACCAATATGTAGTTGCATAATTTTAATTAACATACAAGAAAATCCTATTTACTTGATCATGTACATTGATTTAACTTCATTTTGATCCATCAAACATTACGTTTCTTGTTGTTCGTCTAATTACTTCCTTCCCACCACTGTAATTTGATTATTGATTCTTATTAAGTGGATACGTGTAGTTTCGTGATCATTTACAACTGGTTTCCTAGTCTTAATGGTCAATAATGGTTTCTGTAGATCAACAGTTGTTATTTAGATGGATATAGTGGAATTCTAAGGGAAGAGTGTTTGAAGATGGTTTTGGAGTCTTCTGATTAGTTTCGGGTAGGAGTGGATTGATTTTAGGAGTTTTTCGTGTGGTTATATGTTCGGTTTTGTTTTCAAATCACACTAATGATTTGATGTTTCATTTGTGATTCATTGTTGAAATTGTGAAGATAATTATATTCATATTTGATTACATTGGTTTAGAAGTGCGTTCAAACCATAGAACTATACATGTTAAATGTTTTAGTATAACTAGTTTTCTTTCTCATGTATTTAGTAATGCTTTCTTAAATACTCTTATACAGCAATCTGTAGTTACATAATTTTAATTAACGTATAAGAAAATCTTATTTACTTTATCTCGTAACATTGATTTAACTTCATTTGATCCATCAAACATTACGTTTTCTTGTTGTTCGTCTAATTACTTCCATTCCACCATTGTAATTTGATTATTGATTCTTATTAAGTGGATACGAGTAGTTTCGTGGTCCTTTACAATTGGTTTCCTTGTCTTAAAGGTCCATAATGGTTTTCGTAGATCAACAGTTGTTATTGTGATGGATATAGTGGAATTCTGAGGGAAAAGTGTTTGAAGATGGTTATGAAGTCTTCTGATTAGTTTCGGGTAGGAGTTGATTGATATTAAGAGTTTTTCGTGTGGTTATATGTTCGGTTTTTATTTTCAAATCACACTAATGATTCGATGTTTCATTTGTGATTCATTGTTGAAATTCTGAAGATAATTATATTCATATTTGATTACATTGGTTTAGAAGTGCGTTCAAATCATAGAACTATACTTGTTTAATGTTTTAGTATAAGTAGTTCCTTTCCTATTTATGTAGTAATGCGTTCTTAAATACTCTTATATACCAATATGTAGTTGCATAATTTTAATTAACATACAAGAAAATCCTATTTACTTGATCATGTACATTGATTTAACTTCATTTTGATCCATCAAACATTACGTTTCTTGTTGTTCGTCTAATTACTTCCTTCCCACCACTGTAATTTGATTATTGATTCTTATTAAGTGGATACGAGTAGTTTCGTGATCCTTTACAACTGGTTTCCTAGTCTTAATGGTCAATAATGGTTTCTGTAGATCAACAGTTGTTATTAAGTTGGATATAGTGGAATTCTAAGGGAAGAGTATTCCAAGATGGTTATGGAGTCTTCTGATAAGTTTCGAGTAGAAGTGGATTGATTTTAGGAGTTATTCGTGAGGTTATATGTTTGGTTTTGATTTCTAATCACACTAATGATTCTATGTTCCATTTGTGATTCATTGTTAATATTCTCATGATAATTATATTCATATTTGATTACATTGGTTTAGAAGTGCGTTCAAACCATAGAACTATACTTGTTAAATGTTTTAGTATACCTAGTTTTCTTTCCCATGTTTTTAGTAATGCTTTCTTAAATACTCTTATACAGCAATCTGTAGTTGCATAATTTAAATTAACGTACAAGAAAATCTTATTTACTTTATCTCGTAACATTGATTTAACTTCATTTGATCCATCAAACATTACGTTTTCTTGTTGTTCGTCTAATTACTTCCATTCCACCATTGTAATTTGATTATTGATTCTTATTAAGTGGATACGAGTAGTTTCGTGGTCTTTTACAACTGGTTTCCATGTCTTAAAGGTCAATAATGGTTTTCGTAGATCAACAGTTGTTATTGAGATGGATATAGTGAAATTCTGAGGGAAAAGTGTTTGAAGATGGTTATGGAGTCTTCTGATTAGTTTCGGGTAGGAGTGGATTGATATTAGAGTTTTTCGTGTGGTTATATGTTCGGTTTTTATTTTCAAATCACACTAATGATTCAATGTTTCATTTGTGATTCATTGTTGAAATTCTGAAGATAATTATATTCATATTTGATTACATTGGTTTAGATGTGCGTTCAAATCATAGAACTATACTTGTTTAATGTTTTAGTATAAGTGGTTCCTTTCCTATTTATGTAGTAATGCGTTTTTAAATACTCTTATACACCAATATGTAGTTGCATAATTTTAATTAACATACAAGAAAATCTTTTTTACTTGATCATGTACATTGATTTAACTTCATTTTGATCCATCAAACATTACGTTTCTTGTTGTTTGTCTAATTACTTCCTTCCCACCACTGTAATTTGATTATTGATTCTTATTAAGTGGATACGTGTAGTTTCGTGATCATTTACAACTGGTTTCCTAGTCTTAATGGTCAATAATGGTTTCTGTAGATCAACAGTTGTTATTTAGATGGATATAGTGGAATTCTAAGGGAAGAGTGTTTGAAGATGGTTTTGGAGTCTTCTGATTAGTTTCGGGTAGGAGTGGATTGATTTTAGGAGTTTTTCGTGTGGTTATATGTTCGGTTTTGTTTTCAAATCACACTAATGATTTGATGTTTCATTTGTGATTCATTGTTGAAATTGTGAAGATAATTATATTCATATTTGATTACATTGGTTTAGAAGTGCGTTCAAACCATAGAACTATACATGTTAAATGTTTTAGTATAACTAGTTTTCTTTCTCATGTATTTAGTAATGCTTTCTTAAATACTCTTATACAGCAATCTGTAGTTACATAATTTTAATTAACGTATAAGAAAATCTTATTTACTTTATCTCGTAACATTGATTTAACTTCATTTGATCCATCAAACATTACGTTTTCTTGTTGTTCGTCTAATTACTTCCATTCCACCATTGTAATTTGATTATTGATTCTTATTAAGTGGATACGAGTAGTTTCGTGGTCCTTTACAATTGGTTTCCTTGTCTTAAAGGTCCATAATGGTTTTCGTAGATCAACAGTTGTTATTGTGATGGATATAGTGGAATTCTGAGGGAAAAGTGTTTGAAGATGGTTATGAAGTCTTCTGATTAGTTTCGGGTAGGAGTTGATTGATATTAAGAGTTTTTCGTGTGGTTATATGTTCGGTTTTTATTTTCAAATCACACTAATGATTCGATGTTTCATTTGTGATTCATTGTTGAAATTCTGAAGATAATTATATTCATATTTGATTACATTGGTTTAGAAGTGCGTTCAAATCATAGAACTATACTTGTTTAATGTTTTAGTATAAGTAGTTCCTTTCCTATTTATGTAGTAATGCGTTCTTAAATACTCTTATATACCAATATGTAGTTGCATAATTTTAATTAACATACAAGAAAATCCTATTTACTTGATCATGTACATTGATTTAACTTCATTTTGATCCATCAAACATTACGTTTCTTGTTGTTCGTCTAATTACTTCCTTCCCACCACTGTAATTTGATTATTGATTCTTATTAAGTGGATACGAGTAGTTTCGTGATCCTTTACAACTGGTTTCCTAGTCTTAATGGTCAATAATGGTTTCTGTAGATCAACAGTTGTTATTAAGTTGGATATAGTGGAATTCTAAGGGAAGAGTATTCCAAGATGGTTATGGAGTCTTCTGATAAGTTTCGAGTAGAAGTGGATTGATTTTAGGAGTTATTCGTGAGGTTATATGTTTGGTTTTGATTTCTAATCACACTAATGATTCTATGTTCCATTTGTGATTCATTGTTAATATTCTCATGATAATTATATTCATATTTGATTACATTGGTTTAGAAGTGCGTTCAAACCATAGAACTATACTTGTTAAATGTTTTAGTATACCTAGTTTTCTTTCCCATGTTTTTAGTAATGCTTTCTTAAATACTCTTATACAGCAATCTGTAGTTGCATAATTTAAATTAACGTACAAGAAAATCTTATTTACTTTATCTCGTAACATTGATTTAACTTCATTTGATCCATCAAACATTACGTTTTCTTGTTGTTCGTCTAATTACTTCCATTCCACCATTGTAATTTGATTATTGATTCTTATTAAGTGGATACGAGTAGTTTCGTGGTCTTTTACAACTGGTTTCCATGTCTTAAAGGTCAATAATGGTTTTCGTAGATCAACAGTTGTTATTGAGATGGATATAGTGAAATTCTGAGGGAAAAGTGTTTGAAGATGGTTATGGAGTCTTCTGATTAGTTTCGGGTAGGAGTGGATTGATATTAAGAGTTTTTCGTGTGGTTATATGTTCGGTTTTTATTTTCAAATCACACTAATGATTCAATGTTTCATTTGTGATTCATTGTTGAAATTCTGAAGATAATTATATTCATATTTGATTACATTGGTTTAGATGTGCGTTCAAATCATAGAACTATACTTGTTTAATGTTTTAGTATAAGTGGTTCCTTTCCTATTTATGTAGTAATGCGTTTTTAAATACTCTTATACACCAATATGTAGT
This sequence comes from Flaveria robusta, assembly GCA_025506415.1. Taxonomy (NCBI): domain Eukaryota; kingdom Viridiplantae; phylum Streptophyta; class Magnoliopsida; order Asterales; family Asteraceae; genus Flaveria; species Flaveria robusta. Next base: position 20,177,751 of record CM046470.1, read on the forward strand.
TGCATAATTTTAATTAACATACAAGAAAATCTTTTTTACTTGATCATGTACATTGATTTAACTTCATTTTGATCCATCAAACATTACGTTTCTTGTTGTTCGTCTAATTACTTCCTTCCCACCACTGTAATTTGATTATTGATTCTTATTAAGTGGATACGTGTAGTTTCGTGATCATTTACAACTGGTTTCCTAGTCTTAATGGTCAATAATGGTTTCTGTAGATCAACAGTTGTTATTTAGATGGATATAGTGGAATTCTAAGGGAAGAGTGTTTGAAGATGGTTTTGGAGTCTTCTGATTAGTTTCAGGTAGGAGTGGATTGATTTTAGGAGTTTTTCGTGTGGTTATATGTTCGGTTTTGTTTTCAAATCACACTAATGATTCGATGTTCCATTTGTGATTCATTGTTGAAATTGTGAAGATAATTATATTCATATTTGATTTCATTGGTTTAGAAGTGTGTTCAAACCATAGAACTATACATGTTAAATGTTTTAGTATAACTAGTTTTCTTTCCCATGTATTTAGTAATGCTTTCTTAAATACTCTTATACAACAATCTGTAGTTGCATAATTTTAATTAACGTACAAGAAAATCTTATTTACTTTATCTCGTAACATTGATTTAACTTCATTTGATCCATCAAACATTACGTTTTCTTGTTGTTCGTCTAATTACTTCCATTCCACCATTGTAATTTGATTATTGATTCTTATTAAGTGGATACGAGTAGTTTCGTGGTCCTTTATAACTGGTTTCCTTGTCTTAAAGGTCAATAATGGTTTTCGTAGATCAACAGTTGTTATTGAGATGGATATAATGGAATTCTGAGGGAAAAGTGTTTGAAGATGGTTATGGAGACTTCTGATTAGTTTCGGGTAGGAGTGGATTGATATTAAGAGTTTTTCATGTGGTTATATGTTCGGTTTTGTTTTCAAATCACACTAATGATTCGATGTTCCATTTGTGATTCATTGTTGAAATTGCGAAGATAATTATATTCATATTTGATTACATTGTTTAGAAGTGCGTTCAAACCATAGAACTATACATGTTAAATGTTTTAGTATAAGTAGTTTTCTTTCCCATGTATTTAGTAATGCTTTCTTAAATACTCTTATACAGCAATCTGTAGTTGCATAATTTTAATTAACGTACAAGAAAACTTATTTACTTTATCTCTTAACATTGATTTAACTTCATTTGATCTATCAAACATTACGTTTTCTTGTTGTTCGTCTCATTACTTCCATGCCACCATTGTAACTTGATTATTGATTCTTATTAAGTGGATACGAGTAGTTTCGTGGTCCTTTACAACTGGTTTCCTTGTCTTAAAGGTCAATAATGGTTTTCGTAGATCAACAGTTGTTATTGAGATGGATATAGTGGAATTCTGAGGGAAAAGTGTTTGAAGATGGTTATGGAGTCTTCTGATTAGTTACGGGTAGAAGTGGATTGATTTTAAGAGTTTTTCGTGTGGTTATATGTTCGGTTTTGTTTTCAAATCACACTAATGATTTGATGTTTCATTTTTGATTCATTGTTGAAATTCTGAAGATAATTATATTCATATTTGATTACATTGGTTTAGAAGTGCGTTCAAATCATAGAACTATACTTGTTTAATGTTTTAGTATAAGTAGTTATTTTCCTATTTATGTAGTAATGCGTTCTTAAATACTCTTATACACCAATATGTAGTTGCATAATTTTAATTAACATACAAGAAAATCTTATTTACTTGATCATTTACATTGATTTAACTTCATTTTGATCCATCAAACAATACGTTTCTTGTTGTTCGTCTAATTACTTCCTTCCCACCACTGTAATTTGATTATTGATTCTTATTAATTGGATACGAGTAGTTTCGTGGTCCTTTACAACTGGTTTCCTTGTCTTAAAGGTCAATAATGGTTTTCGTAGATCAACAGTTGTTATTGAGATGGATATAGTGGAATTCTGAGGGAAAAGTGTTTGAAGATGGCTATGGAGTCTTCTGATTAGTTTCGGGTAGGAGTGGATTGATTTTAAGAGTTTTTCGTGTGGTTATATGTTCGGTTTTGTTTTCAAATCACACTAATGATTTGATGTTTCATTTGTGATTCATTGTTGAAATTCTGAAGATAATTATATTCATATTTGATTACATTTGTTTATAAGTGCATTCAAATCATAAAACTATAATTGTTTAATGTTTTAGTATAAGTAGTTCCTTTCCCATTTATTTAGTAATGCGTTCATAAATACTCTTATACACCAATCTGTAGTTGCATAATTTTAATTAACATACAAGAAAATCTTATTTACTTGATCATGTTACATTGATTTAACATCATTTGATCCATCAAACATTACGTTTTCTTGTTGTTCGTCTAATTACTTCCATTCCACCACTGTAATTTGATTATTGGTTCTTATTAAGTGGATACGAGTACTTTCGTGGTCCTTTACAACTGTTTTCCTTGTCTTAATGGTTAATAATGGTTTCTGTATATCTACAATTGTTATTAAGATGGATATAGTGGAATTCTGAGGGAAGAGTATTCCAAGATGGTTATGGAGTGTTCTGATAAGTTTCGAGTAGGAGTGCATTGATTTTAGGAGTTATTCGTGTGGTTATATGTTCGGTTTTGTTTTCGAATCATACTAATGATTCTATGTTCCATTTGTGATTCATTGCTAACATTCTTATGATAATTATATTCATATTTGATTAGATTGGTTTAGAAGTGTGTTCAAACCATAGAACTATACTTGTTAAATGTTTTAGTATAACTAGTTTTCTTTCCCATGTATTTAGTAATGATTACTTAAATACTCTTATACAGCAATCTGTAGTTGCATAATTTTAATTAACGTACAAGAAAATCTTATTTACTTTATCTCGTAACATTGATTTAACTTCATTTGATCCATCAAACATTACGTTTTCTTGTTGTTCGTCTAAGTACTTCCATTCCACCACTGTAATTTTATTATTGATTCTTATTAAGTGGATACGAGTAGTTTCGTGGTCCTTTACAACTGGTTTCCTTGTCTTAAAGGTCAATAATGGTTTCTGTAGATTAACAGTTGTTATTTAGATGGATATAATGGAATTCTGTGGGAAGAGTGTTTGAAGATTGTTATGGAGTCTTCTGATTAGTTTCGGGTAGGAGTGGATTGATATTAAGAGTTTTTCGTGTGGTTATATGTTCGGTTTTGTATTCAAATCACACTAATGATTCGATGTTCCATTTGATATTCATTATTGAAATTCTGAAGATAATTATATTCACATTTGATTACATTGGTTTAGAAGTGTTTTCAAACCATAGAACTATACTTGTATAATTTTTTAGTATAAGTAGCTCCTTTCCCATTTATGTAGTAATGCATTCTTAAATACTCTTATACACCAATATGTAGTTGCATAATTTTAATTAACATACAAGAAAATCTTATTTACTTGATCATGTTACATTGATTTAACTTCATTTTGATCCATCAAACATTACGTTTCTTGTTGTTCGTCTAAGTACTTCCATTCCACCACTGTAATTTGATTATTGATTCTTATTAAGTGGATACGAGTAGTTTCGTGGTCCTTTACAACTGGTTTCCTTGTCTTAAAGGTCAATAATGGCTTCTATAGATCAACAGTTGTTATTTAGATGGATATAGTGGAATTCTGTGGGAAGAGTGTTTGAAGATGGTTATGAAGTCTTCTGATTAGTTTCGGGTAGGAGTGGATTGATATTAAGAGTTTTTCGTGTGGTTATATGTTCGGTTTTTATTTTCAAATCACACTAATGATTCGATGTTTCATTTGTGATTCATTGTTGAAATTCTGAAGATAATTATATTCATATTTGATTACATTGGTTTAGAAGTGCGTTCAAATCATAGAACTATACTTGTTTAATGTTTTAGTATAAGTAGTTCCTTTCCTATTTATGTAGTAATGCGTTTTTAAATACTCTTATACACCAATATGTAGTTGCATAATTTTAATTAACATACAAGAAAATCTTTTTTACTTGATCATGTACATTGATTTAACTTCATTTTGATCCATCAAACATTACGTTTCTTGTTGTTCGTCTAATTACTTCCTTCCCACCACTGTAATTTGATTATTGATTCTTATTAAGTGGATACGTGTAGTTTCGTGATCATTTACAACTGGTTTCCTAGTCTTAATGGTCAATAATGGTTTCTGTAGATCAACAGTTGTTATTTAGATGGATATAGTGGAATTCTAAGGGAAGTGTGTTTGAAGATGGTTTTGGAGTCTTCTGATTAGTTTCGGGTAGGAGTGGATTGATTTTAGGAGTTTTTCGTGTGGTTATATGTTCGGTTTTGTTTTCAAATCACACTAATGATTCGATGTTCCATTTGTGATTCATTGTTGAAATTGTGAAGATAATTATATTCATATTTGATTTCATTGGTTTAGAAGTGTGTTCAAACCATAGAACTATACATGTTAAATGCTTTAGTATAACTAGTTTTCTTTCCCATGTATTTAGTAATGCTTTCTTAAATACTCTTATACAACAATCTGTAGTTGCATAATTTTAATTAACGTACAAGAAAATCTTATTTACTTTATCTCGTAACATTGATTTAACTTCATTTGATCCATCAAACATTACGTTTTCTTGTTGTTCGTCTAATTACTTCCATTCCACCATTGTAATTTGATTATTGATTCTTATTAAGTGGATACGAGTAGTTTCGTGGTCCTTTATAACTGGTTTCCTTGTCTTAAAGGTCAATAATGGTTTTCGTAGATCAACAGTTGTTATTGAGATGGATATAATGGAATTCTGAGGGAAAAGTGTTTGAAGATGGTTATGGAGACTTCTGATTAGTTTCGGGTAGGAGTGGATTGATATTAAGAGTTTTTCGTGTGGTTATATGTTCGGTTTTGTTTTCAAATCACACTAATGATTCGATGTTCCATTTGTGATTCATTGTTGAAATTGCGAAGATAATTATATTCATATTTGATTACATTGGTTTAGAAGTGCGTTCAAACCATAGAACTATACATGTTAAATGTTTTAGTATAAGTAGTTTTCTTTCCCATGTATTTAGTAATGCTTTCTTAAATACTCTTATACAGCAATCTGTAGTTACATAATTTTAATTGACGTACAAGAAAAACTTATTTACTTTATCTCTTAACATTGATTTAACTTCATTTGATCCATCAAACATTATGTTTTCTTGTTGTTCGTCTCATTACTTCCATGCCACCATTGTAACTTGATTATTGATTCTTATTAAGTGGATACGAGTAGTTTCGTGGTCCTTTACAACTGGTTTCCTTGTCTTAAAGGTCAATAATGGTTTTCGTAGATCAACAGTTGTTATTGAGATGGATATAGTGGAATTCTGAGGGAAAAGTGTTTGAAGATGGTTATGGAGTCTTCTGATTAGTTTCGGGTAGAAGTGGATTGATTTTAAGAGTTTTTCGTGTGGTTATATGTTCGGTTTTGTTTTCAAATCACACTAATGATTTGATGTTTCATTTTTGATTCATTGTTGAAATTCTGAAGATAATTATATTCATATTTGATTACATTGGTTTAGAAGTGCGTTCAAATCATAGAACTATACTTGTTTAATGTTTTAGTATAAGTAGTTCTTTTCCTATTTATGTAGTAATGCGTTCTTAAATACTCTTATACACCAATATGTAGTTGCATAATTTTAATTAACATAAAAGAAAATCTTATTTACTTGATCATTTACATTGATTTAACTTCATTTTGATCCATCAAACAATACGTTTCTTGTTGTTCGTCTAATTACTTCCTTCCCACCACTGTAATTTGATTATTGATTCTTATTAATTGGATACGAGTAGTTTCGTGGTCCTTTACAACTGGTTTCCTTGTCTTAAAGGTCAATAATGGTTTTCGTAGATCAACAGTTGTTATTGAGATGGATATAGTGGAATTCTGAGGGAAAAGTGTTTGAAGATGGCTATGGAGTCTTCTGATTAGTTTCGGGTAGGAGTGGATTGATTTTAAGAGTTTTTCGTGTGGTTATATGTTCGGTTTTGTTTTCAAATCACACTAATGATTTGATGTTTCATTTGTGATTCATTGTTGAAATTCTGAAGATAATGTCACACCCTCAAAATCCACGTGCGGAGTTTTACCGCGAGGCGTGTGAACAAACCAGGATCACAGTCACTAGTTACTCAGAACGACACTATATGCCATATTTAAAAATAAACCAATCAAAGTTCAAGTTTTAAAACCATGCGGAAGCGTTTTGTAAATAAGACAAACCCAAAGTATGTAAATGTAAAATTTGGCAAAACACGCGCCAACCCATTATTCAAATCTCATAAATAAAATTCAAATGTCATGACTTAAGATGAAGTCTTAGAATGCATGCTGGACCCGTGTTGTGCTCCTAATGGCAAACTGAATTAACGACCTGAGAATAGCATACTAAAAATGTCAACACAATGGTTGGTGAGTTCAAGAGTTTGCATTTAACATAAACAATTATAATTTGCATCACATAAGAAGTGCATTGAAATAGATAGCTAGTCTATATTCATAAGTAATAACCATAGTGATTTCGCGATCGAAGCTGACTGTGTTGCGTTTGTTGCCTCCCCTCACGACTTACCAGGTCGTAACGATGTTTGTGTTTAGGACAATATTGCACCCGTTTGACCTCGAGTCGCACAGGTGGGGCTTGTCAAACCCAGTAGTACTACCCAAGATTTCCCGCTAGTTACCATTATTAACGATCCGAAAGTGTGAGGACTTTCAAGGTATTATACACCATGTTAAAACATACACAACTTATAATAATAATATAGCGTTTGAGAACAAGTATGCTACCTCCCCCAAAAGAGAGTGTTTAAAAGTGGGGCATGAACTCACCCGATGTGCAAGGATAATGACAAGAGAGAACTGATGATGGATGAAAAGACAACCCTTCAAAGGTTACCTAGAACACGCAAGTACATAAGCACGTGTGCACAGAAAACTTAACAACCCTAAGTGCTCAATAAACACATTGACCCAAGGCTTTGGAAAACAAGACTCCTCTAACCTAGTTGACCCGTTTGACCCGTTGGTGACATATTAATTGAAATCTCGTTTAATCAAATGTATCAACTTATCATACATGATTATCAAACAAAGTATTCACGCATATCACATCATCAACCCAAGTTCAACCTAGATCATCATACAACTTATGCGAATCTCAAACAATCAACATGCTCAACACAATCATAAATATATCACAACTAATAATTCATTCATGAAGTCTAATCATGCACAACATGCCATGTGAAGCCACTCACGACTTCACACCCTAAACCCTGCCAATCCTACTAAGTAGGGGCCTCAGATTCGCACGCGTGTATGACAATCATAATAACATAAATCAACAAGATTCATTCCAACTAACAAACACAATAATTATCAATTCCAATCCCAAACATGATTTCCTAATCACTAGCCATAATTCATCATCATGTATAATCACCAAGAACCTACATTCTTTAAATGATCAATCAAGCATCCATACAACCCAAGTAACACATTCCACCACATTAGACATCATCCATAAGCATTCTAACATGCTCCTAACACCATAAACATGCTCACATCATCATATCCAATGATCTTCAAAAATAAAGTTTCCCTTTTTAGAAGGTAACACCCAAAAGCAATCTAACATCCAATTCCTTCATAGTTTCATCAATTTTATACCTAATCAAGTTCATAACATTCATTCTAACATGATAATCATCACTAATTTATCAAAATTCCCAATCATCATGCATAAAAGTTTCCACTTAGAGTAAGGTATGAACAAACCCTAGATTTCATCACTTTTCTTGCACAATTCATATAAACCAACATCCAAGCAGTGTATCCAACATCATACAATCATCAAATCATGAATTCCAAGAACAAAAAGTTTCCTCTTAAGGCAATGTGTGAACAATGTGATCAAACCATGGAATTCTTGCATAATCAACATAATCTAACATTCATACAATCTAACCAACATCAAATTAACATCTAACAATCATCAATTTCACTTTTTCATCACCAATTTCGAATTAGGGTTCTTCAAGAATCAAAAACCATAAAAAACTTGATAAAACTCACCTTTAAACGTGTAGGGATGATGATTAACACTTGATAACACTTGGAACTACTCAAAATCGAATTGTTCTTGCTTGTTCTTGATCAAAATCGCAAAGAATGAGGGTGGGGAGGAGAGGTTACGGCTGAAATGGGATTTGGGGGCTAGGGTTTGGGTTTTGGTGGTTTAAATATGGTAACCATTTGACTAAAAATCCCCTTGATGTTTTGTAAATTGTAAAAACTAATCTTTTTAGCAACTTTTAACAATTTTAACTACAAAATACAAGCATTACTAATCAACAATAATAATCATATACATTTTCAACTAATAACAAAACATATGAAATCATAGTTACACATTGTCACGTTATCAAGTAAAATTCACAAACAATAACTTAAAATGCATGAATCACATAACCACAACTAATAATCAAATTATTCACTAGGTTATCATTTGTTTACCATAGATAATTGTTATTAAGTCACCAACGTTCAATGACAACTAGTGTGTGCTCACAACACGTGTATGCAAGACCTAACGGAACTAACGGAGTTTGGTAACGGAAAATTACCAGATGTCACATTATCCCCATGTTGAAAGAATTTTCATCCCGAAAATTGCGTTACATGGTTGTGTTACATCACTGGTTTACTGCATTGGCATAACGAAATCGAGTGAGTTGTCACATCATCCCCATGTTGAAAGAAATTTCGTCCCGAAATTTAATCAGTACCTTCCCCGGCTGTGACCGTCGTTTCGAACAGATGAGGATACTTGAGCTTCATCTGATCCTCGCGTTCCCACGTGAATTCCGGTCCACGTTTTGAGTTCCAACGAACCTTGACTATAGGTATTTTGCTTTGCTTAAGAGTTTTGACCTCACGGTCCATTACTTCAACAGGCTCCTCAACAAAACGCAATTGCTCATCCACTTGTACTTCCTCGAGTGGTACAACCAAAGTCTCATCAGATAAGCACTTTTTCAGATTTGAGACGTGAAATACGTTGTGAACGCCATTTAATGACTCAGGCAGGTCTAACCGATACGCCACTGGACCTATTCTTTCAAGAATCTCAAATGGTCCAACATATCTCGGGTTAAGCTTTCCTCTTTTGCCAAATCGTATGATGCCTTTCCATGGTGAGACCTTCAACAACACTTTGTCACCGACCTGAAACTCCAAAGGTTTCCGTCGCTTGTCTGCATAGCTCTTTTGTCTGTCTCGCGCTGCAGCCATACGGTTCCGTATCTGCACAATCTTTTCGGTAGTCTCGTGCACCAATTCAGGGCCAGTGAGCTGACTATCACCAACTTCAGCCCAACAAACTGGTGATCTACACTTTCGGCCATACAACGCCTCAAATGGTGCTGCCTGAATACTAGTATGGTAACTGTTATTGTACGAGAATTCAACCAAAGGTAGATGAACTTCCCAATTATTTCCAAAATCAATTACGCAAGCACGTAACATGTCCTCCAAAGTTTGAATAGTACGCTCGGTTTGTCCATCGGTCTGCGGATGATATGCAGTACTCATATCCAACCGCGTTCCCAGAGATTTCTGTAACGACTGCCAGAAATGAGACATAAAACGAGCATCACGATCAGAGATAATCGAGATCGGCACGCCATGTCTTGAGACCACCTCCTTCAGGTAAATTCTGGTTAATTTGTCCATTTTGTCCGTCTCCTTGATCGCCAAGAAGTGAGCTGACTTAGTCAGTCGATCCACGATCACCCATATCGTGTCACAACCATTAGAAGTTATGGGTAATTTAGTAATAAAGTCCATAGAGATCTGTTCCCACTTCCATAAAGGAATCTCAGGTTGTTGCAGTAACCCAGATGGCTTTTGATATTCCACTTTAACCTTGGAAAAGGTCAGACACTTGCTCACATACGTTGCTACGTCTGCCTTCATATTAGGCCACCAATAGTGCGCTTTCAGGTCATGATACATTTTGTCAGAACCAGGGTGTATGGAATATTTAGACTTATGTGCTTCACCCATGACTAAATCTCTCAAATCTCCATACATGGGTACCCAAAGTCTATCCATGAAATACCGGATTCCATCGGATTTGACTTCCAACTGTTTGTCCATCCCACGTAAGGATTCTGAACCAATGTTTTCCGTTTTCAAAGCTTCTGTCTGAGCTTCCTTGATTTGTTCAGGCAAATGAGTGCTAATCGTAAGCTGCAAAGCACGCACTCGCCGGCGCTTAGCAGTCCCCTTCCTACTCAAAGCATCAGCGACTACATTCGCCTTTCCTGGGTGATATTTGATAGCACAATCGTAATCGTTTAATAGTTCCACCCAGCGTCGCTGCCTCATGTTTAGCTCTTTCTGCTCAAAGATATGCTGAAGACTCTTGTGATCGGTGTAAATAGTGCATTTGGTACCGTACAAGTAATGTCTCCATATCTTCAAGGCAAAAATCACTGCACCTAACTCCAAATCATGAGTAGTATAGTTCTTTTCATGCACCTTCAGTTGTCTCGAGGCATAGGCTATTACCTTGCCACGTTGCATCAGGACACAACCAAGTCCTTGGATAGAAGCATCACAGTAAACCACAAAATCATCACTTCCTTCTGGTAATGCTAATATTGGCGCGCTACAGAGTTTCTGTTTCAACAACTGAAAAGCGGCTTCTTGCCTCTCACCCCATTTATACGTTGTTCCTTTATGGGTCAAGGCTGTGAGAGGTTGAGCGATTTTTGAAAATCCCTCGATGAAACGTCGATAGTACCCTGCCAGTCCAAGAAATTGCCTTATCTCACTAGGCGTCTTGGGTACCGACCAGTTCTTTATAGCCTCAATCTTTGTAGGATCCACATGTATTCCTTTCTCGTTAACAATGTGACCCAAGAATTGCACCTCACGAATCCAGAAATCACACTTAGAAAACTTGGCATACAACTGTTCCTTCTTAAGCAATTCCAAGATTAAACGTAGATGCTCCTCATGCTCCTCCTTGGTCTTTGAATAGATCAATATGTCATCAATAAACACGATAACAAACTGATCGAGGTAGGGTTTGCACACACGATTCATGAGATCCATGAATACCGCTGGTGCATTAGTCAACCCAAAGGGCATGACCAAGAATTCATAATGACCATAACGAGTACGAAATGCGGTTTTAGAGATGTCTTCCTCCCGAACTCTCAGTTGATGATAACCGGATCTCAAATCAATTTTTGAGTAATAGCTTGATCCCTGAAGTTGATCAAATAAGTCATCAATACGAGGCAAAGGGTATCGGTTCTTGACTGTGACCTTGTTCAACTCTCTGTAGTCAATGCACATACGAAAGGTACCATCTTTCTTCTTAACAAAAAGTACAGGTGCTCCCCACGGTGATGAGCTCGGTCGAATAAATCCTTTATCCAATAGCTCCTGAAGTTGTGCAGATAGTTCCTGCAGTTCGTTTGGTGCTAACCGATAAGGTGCTCTCGCAATTGGAGCTGCTCCGGGAGTCAAATCAATCTGAAATTCAACCTGACGATGAGGTGGTAGTCCAGGCAGATCCTCTGGAAACACCTCTGGAAAGTCGCGAACTACCGGGATATTCTCTATCTTCTTCTCTTCTTGTTGTTTATCGGTCACAAGGGCTAATATGGCTAAGTGACCCTTGCGTAGCCACTTCTGCGCTTTCATAAAAGATATGATGCCTATCACTGCACCACTCTTCTCGCCCTTAACTGAGAGAATCTCTCCCTCTTTTAAAGGAATGCGAATAACCTTCTCATGGCATATGACTTCTGCCTGCTTCTCAGACAGCCAATCCATACCTACGACCACGTCAAAACTCCCAAGTGTAATAGGCATGAGATCGATGTCAAAGGTATGACCAGCGAGTTCTATCTTACAACCCTTAAGGATATGCGTAACGAAGATTTGCTTACCATCAGCTAATTCTACGGTATACTTAGGGTCCAACGCAGAAGGCATATCACTTAGGAGACTACAGAATTTAGTAGAAATAAAACTCCTATCGGCTCCAGTATCAAACAGTATAGAAGCAAAACGACCATTAATAGGAAATTTACCAGTAACAGTAGTAGGATCGTTTAGAGCCTCACCTGATCCCATGACAAAGGCTCTCCCTTTAGCTCCACCATTGTTGCCACCATTATTGTCACCACTGCCCCCATTATTGTTATTACCACCATTTCCATTGCCATTACCATTTCTTTTTAATTGAGGGCAATTTCTCTTGTAATGCCCCTCTTTTCCACATTCAAAGCAACCTTTTGGCGTTTCATGGGGCCGCTGAGGCTGCTGGGGCTGCTGAGGCTTCTTCATCAACTCCCCACGACAATCCTTTGCCGCGTGTCCAACCTTCCCACAACGCTGGCATCGAAAGCTATCACACCTGCCAGTGTGGTGATAGTTGCATCGGTTGCATTTGGGGCTTTTCCCCGCATAACCACCGGGTCCTTGAGTTGGGGCAGACGATTGGTTGAAGTTGCGGTTGTTATCAAACCTCCTTTGTTGCTGTTGTTGTTGAGGCTGTTGTTGCTGAGGTTGACTACCAGATGTCGATCCCTTGCTGGCATTACTTTCCCACTTGCGTTTATTGTCGGGCATGCTTGTCACAGCGCCCCGCTTAGGTAACTTCCCTTGCTCCACTGCCTGATCGGTGAGTTTATGAGCCAATCGAATGACCTGTTGAATAGTAGGAAGATTTGCAGCGGTCACCATACTTTGAATTTCCGGCACCAACCCACGTAAGTAGAGCTCAATTCGTCGGCTCGGCAGGTCAACCATGCCAGGACAGAGTGTAGCCAGCTCATGAGACCTAGTAGTGTAAGCTTCAATGTCAGATCCTTCCATCTTTAATTGCCAGAACTCGGCTTCTAGCTTCTGAACTTCATTACGAGGGCAGTATTCCTCTGTCATCATCGTTTTGAATTCTTCCCATGGCAGCGCGTTTGCCATCGCCTGACCAAGCATCTGCACTTGCGCATTCCACCACATGAGTGCTGCACCCTCAAGTGTCCCCGTGGCGAATTTCACCTGGTCCACCGCTGGACAGTTGCATTTGGCGAAGACTGATTCAGTCTTCTCGAACCACCTCACGAGCCCTACAGCTCCCTCAGATCCACTGTAGGTATGGGGCTTGCAATCCATAAATGCCTTGTAAGTACACCCAGGTGGTCCTGTATTCGCATGACAGAGTATTTAAATCGAACCGAATGAATTTATCACTTAACGGAATATTTGCGTAATCGATGACTAAAGTCACCGTTTACCTCCAAACTGAGCGGGTTGAGTGTTCAATGCCGCCTGCACATGCTGATTAATCAGAGCAGCTAATTCAGCTGGGGTCATGTTCACGGTGCCGGCGCCACGTCCTCCGCCACGCCCACGGCCACGTCCACGTCCACTGCCTCGGCCGTCCATATTTCACTTTACATTTACAAACACAATAATGAGTAACATCCAACATATTAATCTCATTGAAGTATGGTAAATAATAAGAAATAATGTACTGCCACAACCACAACATTTATAACCAAAATAATAACTTATCATAAATAAATTGTAAGTAACTCACAAAATATCCAATCAATGTCAAAATTTCAAGTTTTCAGTTGTGTGGGAAACAACCCTTCCCACATAGGTTTTAAAAAAAAACGCTATGCAGTCTAGATCATATAAATAGAAAAGAATCAATCAAACAAATCTGATCCATCACTATCTCCGCCGTCTGGGGCTTCTTCGGGCTCTTCCTCGGGGTCTTCATCAACATCTTCTGCTGGTGCAGGATGGTCCACAATCTGTAGTGCTGCAAACTGTGCCTCCAATCCGGTCAACCTATCCTCCACACCTACCTTATGAAGCTCCTGCTCGTCCATACGCTCCACAAGCTGCATCACAGTACCAGTCAGGGTATGATGTCCAGTAATAGCCATCGAGAGTCGATCCTGGAGTGTCTCCACTAGTAGGCGTAGCTGGCGCACTTCATATGCTAAAGTGGAGTTCTCGTCAGTGAGTACTCTGATACGCCGACGCTCAGTGTCAAGAGTCGCAACTAAAGCTGCCACAGCCTGCTCGAGAGGAACGTCAAGTGAGGGAAGAGCAGGTGCCGTAGAGGCAGTAGCTGACCTGGTCCTGGGTCCAGTAGTAGCAGGGCCTGGGACCCGCTCCCTGTAAACCATACGGTTCACATAGGTAGCATAGTATCTCCAATCTCGAGGAGGATCAAGCTCGGGTGGCACAAATGGCTGGTCCAAATCTATCTCTCTAGAAGGGTAAGGATACCGCGGCCAATTGGGTTCTCGATGAGGTACAGGAGGAGAAGGAGGGGATTCAGAACGCGCAGGTCTTTTACCCAAAACCCGTGATGATGATGCCATGCTGCAGTGTACGTGATGCGTAAGCCAATGGGTATACAGTAAGAGAATAAGCAAAGAGTGACTAACTAACTGTGTACGGTTATAGACTAGTGTGTATGCAACCTAGTTCCCTATAACCAATGGCTCTGATACCAATCTGTCACACCCTCAAAATCCACGTGCGGAGTTTTACCGCGAGGCGTGTGAACAAACCAGGATCACAGTCACTAGTTACTCAGAACGACACTATATGCCATATTTAAAATAAACCAATCAAAGTTCAAGTTTTAAAACCATGCGGAAGCGTTTTGTAAATAAGACAAACCCAAAGTATGTAAATGTAAAATTTGGCAAAACACGCGCCAACCCATTATTCAAATCTCATAAATAAAATTCAAATGTCATGACTTAAGATGAAGTCTTAGAATGCATGCTGGACCCGTGTTGTGCTCCTAATGGCAAACTGAATTAACGACCTGAGAATAGCATACTAAAAATGTCAACACAATGGTTGGTGAGTTCAAGAGTTTGCATTTAACATAAACAATTATAATTTGCATCACATAAGAAGTGCATTGAAATAGATAGCTAGCCTATATTCATAAGTAATAACCATAGTGATTTTGCGATCGAAGCTGACTGTGTTGCGTTTGTTGCCTCCCGTCACGACTTACCAGGTCGTAACGATGTTTGTGTTTAGGACAATATTGCACCCGTTTGACCTCGAGTCGCACAGGTGGGGCTTGTCAAACCCAGTAGTACTACCCAAGATTTCCCGCTAGTTACCATTATTAACGATCCGAAAGTGTGAGGACTTTCAAGGTATTATACACCATGTTAAAACATACACAACTTATAATAATAATATAGCGTTTGAGAACAAGTATGCTACCTCCCCCAAAAGAGAGTGTTTAAAAGTGGGGCATGAACTCACCGATGTGCAAGGATAATGACAAGAGAGAACTGATGATGGATGAAAAGACAACCCTTCAAAGGTTACCTAGAACACGCAAGTACATAAGTACGTGTGCACAGAAAACTTAACAACCCTAAGTGCTCAATAAACACATTGACCCAAGGCTTTGGAAAACAAGACTCCTCTAACCTAGTTGACCCGTTTGACCCGTTGGTGACATATTAATTGAAATCTCGTTTAATCAAATGTATCAACTTATCATACATGATTATCAAACAAAGTATTCACGCATATCACATCATCAACCCAAGTTCAACCTAGATCATCATACAACTTATGCGAATCTCAAACAATCAACATGCTCAACACAATCATAAATATATCACAACTAATAATTCATTCATGAAGTCTAATCATGCACAACATGCCATGTGAAGCCACTCACGACTTCACACCCTAAACCCTGCCAATCCTACTAAGTAGGGGCCTCAGATTCGCACGCGTGTATGACAATCATAATAACATAAATCAACAAGATTCATTCCAACTAACAAACACAATAATGATCAATTCCAATCCCAAACATGATTTCCTAATCACTAGCCATAATTCATCATCATGTATAATCACCAAGAACCTACATTCTTTAAATGATCAATCAAGCATCCATACAACCCAAGTAACACATTCCACCACATTAGACATCATCCATAAGCATTCTAACATGCTCCTAACACCATAAACATGCTCACATCATCATATCCAATGATCTTCAAAAATAAAGTTTCCCTTTTTAGAAGGTAACACCCAAAAGCAATCTAACATCCAATTCCTTCATAGTTTCATCAATTTTATACCTAATCAAGTTCATAACATTCATTCTAACATGATAATCATCACTAATTTATCAAAATTCCCAATCATCATGCATAAAAGTTTCCACTTATAGTAAGGTATGAACAAACCCTAGATTTCATCACTTTTCTTGCACAATTCATATAAACCAACATCCAAGCAATGTATCCAACATCATACAATCATCAAATCATGAATTCCAAGAACAAAAAGTTTCCTCTTAAGGCAATGTGTGAACAATGTGATCAAACCATGGAATTCTTGCATAATCAACATAATCTAACATTCATACAATCTAACCAACATCAAATTAACATCTAACAATCATCAATTTCACTTTTTCATCACCAATTTCGAATTAGGGTTCTTCAAGAATCAAAAACCATAAAAAACTTGATAAAATTCACCTTTAAACGTGTAGGATGATGATTAACACTTGATAACACTTGGAACTACTCAAAATCGAATTGTTCTTGCTTGTTCTTGATCAAAATCGCAAAGAATGAGGGTGGGGAGGAGAGGTTACGGCTGAAATGGGATTTGGGGGCTAGGGTTTGGGTTTTGGTGGTTTAAATATGGTAACCATTTGACTAAAAATCCCCTTGATGTTTTGTAAATTGTAAAAACTAATCTTTTTAGCAACTTTTAACAATTTTAACTACAAAATACAAGCATTACTAATCAACAATAATAATCATATACATTTTCAACTAATAGCAAAACATATGAAATCATAGTTACACATTGTCACGTTATCAAGTAAAATTCACAAACAATAACTTAAAATGCATGAATCACATAACCACAACTAATAATCAAATTATTCACTAGGTTATCATTTGTTTACCATAGATAATTGTTATTAAGTCACCAACGTTCAATGACAACTAGTGTGTGCTCACAACACGTGTATGCAAGACCTAACGGAACTAACGGAGTTTGGTAACGGAAAATTACCAGATGTCACATTATCCCCATGTTGAAAGAATTTTCATCCCGAAAATTGCGTTACATGGTTGTGTTACATCACTGGTTTACTGCATTGGCATAACGAAATCGAGTGAGTTGTCACAGATAATTATATTCATATTTGATTACATTTGTTTATAAGTGCATTCAAATCATAAAACTATAATTGTTTAATGTTTTAGTATAAGTAGTTCCTTTCCCATTTATTTAGTAATGCGTTCATGAATACTCTTATACACCAATCTGTAGTTGCATAATTTTAATTAACATACAAGAAAATCTTATTTACTTGATCATGTTACATTGATTTAACATCATTTGATCCATCAAACATTACGTTTTCTTGTTGTTCGTCTAATTACTTCCATTCCACCACTGTAATTTGATTATTGGTTCTTATTAAGTGGATACGAGTACTTTCGTGGTCCTTTACAACTGTTTTCCTTGTCTTAATGGTTAATAATGGTTTCTGTATATCTACAATTGTTATTAAGATGGGTATAGTGGAATTCTGAGGGAAGAGTATTCCAAGATGGTTATGGAGTCTTCTGATAAGTTTCGAGTAGGAGTGCATTGATTTTAGGAGTTATTAGTGTGGTTATATGTTCGGTTTTGTTTTCGAATCACACTAATGATTCTATGTTCCATTTGTGATTCTTTGTTAATATGCTTATGATAATTATATTCATATTTGATTATATTGGTTTAGAAATGCGTTCAAACCATAGAACTATACTTGTTAAATGTTTTAGTATAACTTGTTTTCTTTCCCATGTATTTAGTAATGCTTTCTTAAATACTCTTATACAGCAATCTGTAGTTGCATAATTTTAATTAACGTACAAGAAAATCTTATTTACTTTATCTTGTAACATTGATTTAACTTCATTTGATCCATCAAACATTACGTTTTCTTGTTGTTCGTCTAAGTACTTCCATTCCACCACTGTAATTTGATTATTGATTCTTATTAAGTGGATACGAGTAGTTTCGTGGTCCTTTACAACTGGTTTCCTTGTCTTAAAGGTCAATAATGGCTTTTGTAGATCAATAGTTGTTATTTAGATGGATATAGTGGAATTCTGTGGGAAGAGTGTTTGAAGATGGTTATGGAGTCTTCTGATTAGTTTCGGGTAGGAGTGGATTGATTTTCGGAGGTTTTCGTGTGGTTATATGTTCGGTTTTGTTTTCAAATTACACTAATGATTCGATGTTCCATTTGTGATTCATTGTTGAAATTCTGAGGATAATTATATTCACATTTGATTGCATTGGTTTAGAAGTGCGTTCAAACCATAGAACTATACTTGTTTAATGTTTTAGTATAAGTAGTTCCTTTCATATTTATTTAGTAATGCGTTCTTAAATACTCTTATACACCAATCTGTAGTTGCATAATTTTAATTAACATACAAGAAAATCTTATTTACTTGATCATGTTACATTGATTTAACTTTATTTTGATCCATCAAACATTACGTTTCTTGTTGTTCGTCTAATTACTTTCTTCCCACAACTGTAATTTGATTATTGATTCTTATTAAGTGGATACGAGTAGTTTCGTGGTCCTTTACAACTGGTTTCCTTGTCTTAATGGTGAACAATGGTTTCTTTAGATCAACAGTTGTTATTAAGATGGGCATAGTGGAATTCTGAGGGAAGAGTATTCCAAGATGGTTATGGAGTCTTCTGATAAGTTTCGAGTAGGTGTGCAATGATTTTAGGAGTTATTCGTGTGGTTATATGTTCAGTTTTGTTTTCGAATCACACTAATGATTCTATGTTCCATTTGTGATTCATTGTTAATATTCTTATGATAATTATATTCATATTTGATTACATTGGTTTAGAAGTGCGTTCAAACCATAGAACTATACTTGTTAAATGTTTTAGTATAACTAGTTTTCTTTCCCATGTATTTACTAATGCTTTCTTAAATACTCTTATACAGCAATCTGTAGTTGCATAATTTTAATTAACGTGCAAGAAAATCTTATTTACTTTATCTCGTAACATTGATTTAACTTCATTTAATCCATGAAACATTACGTTTCTCGTTGTTCGTCTAATTACTTCCATTCCACCACTGTAATTTGATTATTGGTTCTTATTAAGTGGATACGAGTACTTTCGTGGTCCTTTACAACTGTTTTCCTTGTCTTAACGGTTAATAATGGTTTTTGTAGATCAACAGTTGTTATTAAGATTGATATAGTGGAATTCTGAGGGAAGAGTATTCCAAGATGGTTATGGAGTCTTCTGATAAGTTTCGAGTAGAAGTGGATTGATTTTCGGAGGTTTTCGTGTGGTTATATGTTCGGTTTTGTTTTCAAATCACACTAATGATTCGATGTTCCATTTGCGATTCATTGTTGAAATTCTGAAGATAATTATATTCACATTTGATTACATTGGTTTAGAAGTGCTTTCAAACCATAGAACTATACTTGTTTAATGTTTTAGTATAAGTAGTTCCTTTCCCATTTATGTAGTAATGCATTCTTAAATACTCTTATACTCCAATATGTAGTTGCATAATTTTAATTAACATACAAGAAAATCTTATTTACTTGATCATGTTACATTGATTTAACTTCATTTTGATCCATCAAACATTACGTTTCTTGTTGTTCGTCTATGTACTTTCTTCCCACCACTGTAATTTGATTATTGATTCTTAGTAAGTGGATACGAGTAGTTTCGTGGTACTTTACAACTGGTTTCCTTGTCTTAATGGTCAATAATGGTTGCTTTAGATTAACAGTTGTTATTAAGATGGGCATAGTGGAATTCTGAGGGAAGAGTATTCCAAGATGGTTATGGAGTCTTCTGATAAGTTTCGAGTAGGTGTGTAATGATTTTAGGAGTTATTCGTGTGGTTATATGTTCAGTTTTGTTTTCGAATCACACTAATGATTCTATGTTCCATTTGTGATTCATTGTTAATATTCTTATGATAATTATATTCATATTTGATTACATTGGTTTAGAAGTGCGTTCAAACCATAGAACTATACTTGTTAAATGTTTTAGTATAACTAGTTTTCTTTCCCATGTACTTAGTAATGCTTTCTTAAATAATCTTATACAGCAACCTGTAGTTGCATAATTTTAATTAATGTACACGAAAATCATATTTACTTTATCTCGTAACATTGATTTAACTTCATTTGATCCATGAAACATTACGTTTCTCATTGTTCGTCTAATTACTTCAATTCCACCACTGTAATTTGATTATTGGTTATTATTAAGTGGATACGAGTACTTTCGTGGTCCTTTACAACTGTTTTCCTTGTCTTCATGGTTAATAATGGTTTCTGTAGATCAACAGTTGTTATTAAGATGGATAGAGTGGAATTCTGAGGGAAGAGTATTCTAAGATGGTTATGGAGTCTTCTGATAAGTTTCGAGTAGAAGTGGATTGATTTTAGAAGTTATTCGTGTGGTTATATGTTCGGTTTTCATTTAATGATTCTATGTTCTATTTATGATTCATTGTTAATTTTCTTATGATAATTATATTCATATTTGATTACATTGGTTTAGAAGTGCGTTCAAATCATAGAACTATACTTGTTAAATGTTTTAGTATAACTAGTTTTCTTTCCCATGTTTTTAGTAATGCTTTTTTAAATACTCTTATACATCAATCTGTAGTTGCATAATTTTAATTAACGTACAAGAAAATCTTATTTACTTTATCTCGTAACATTGATTTAACTTCATTTGATCCATCAAACATTACGTTTTCTTGTTGTTCGTCTAAGTACTTCCATTCCACCACTGTAATTTGATTATTGATTCTTATTAAGTGGATACGAGTACTTTCGTGGTCCTTTACAACTGGTTTCCTAGTCTTAATGGCCAATAATGGTTTCTGTAGATCAACAGTTGTTATTAAGATGGATATAGTGGAATTCTGAGGGAAGAGTATTCCATGATGGTTATGGAGTCTTCTGATAAGTTTCGAGTAGAAGTGGATTGATTTTAGGAGTTTTTCGTGTGGTTATATGTTCGGTTTTGTTTTCAAATCACACTAATGATTCGATGTTCCATTTGCGATTCATTGTTGAAATTCTGAAGATAATTATTTTCATATTTGATTACATTGGTTTAGAAGTGCGTTCAAACCATAGAACTATACTTGTTTAATGTTTTAGTATAAGTAGTTCCTTTCACATTTATTTAGTAATGCGTTCTTAAATACTCTTATACACCAATCTGTAGTTGCATAATTTTAATTAACATACAAGAAAATCTTATTTACTTGATCATGTTACATTGATTTAACTTCATTTTGATCCATCAAACATTACGTTTCTTGTTGTTCGTCTAATTACTTTTTTCCCACCACTGTAATTTGATTATTGATTCTTATTAAGTGGATACGAGTAGTTTCGTTGTCCTTTACAACTGGTTTCCTTTTCTTAATGTTCCATAATGGTTTTTTTAGATCAACAGTTGTTATTAAGATGGGTATAGTGGAATTCTGAGGGAAGAGTATTCCAAGATGGTTATGGAGCCTTCTGATAAGTTTCGAGTAGGAGTGCATTGATTTTATGAGTTATTCGTGTGGTTATATGTTCGGTTTTGTTTTCGAATCACACTAATGATTCTATGTTCCATTTGTGATTCATTGTTAATATTCTTATGATAATTATATTCATATTTGATTACATTGGTTTAGAAGTGCGTTCAAACCATAGAACTATACTTGTTAAATGTTTTAGTATAACTAGTTTTCTTTCCCATGTATTTATTAATGCTTTCTTAAATACTCTTATACAGCAATCTGTAGTTGCATAATTTTAATTAACGTACAAAAAAATCTTATTTACTTTATCTTGTAACATTGATTTAACTTCATTTGATCCATCAAACATTACGTTTTCTTGTTGTTTGTCTAAGTACTTCCATTCTACCACTATAATTTGATTATTGATTCTTATTAAGTGGATACGAGTAGTTTCGTGGTCCTTTACAACTGGTTCCTTTGTCTTAAAGGTCAATAATGGTTTCTGTAGATCAACACTTGTTATTTAGATGGATATAGTGGAATTTTGTGGGAATAGCGTTTGAAGCTGGTAATGGAGTCTTCGGAATTAGTTTCGGGTAGGAGTGGATTGATTTTAGGAGTTTTTCGTGTGGTTATATGTTCGGTTTTGTTTTCAAATTACACTAATGATTCGATGTTCCATTTGTGATTCATTGTTGAAATTCTGAGGATAATTATATTCATATTTGATTACATTGGTTTAGAAGTGCGTTCAAACCATAGAACTATACTTGTTTAATGTTTTAGTATTAGTAGTTCCTTTCACATTTATTTAGTAATGCGTTCTTAAATACTCTTATACACCAATCTGTAGTTGCATAATTTTAATTAACATACAAGAAAATCTTACTTACTTGATCATGTTACATTTATTTAACTTGATTTTGATCCATCAAACATTACGTTTCTTGTTGTTCGTCTAATTACTTTCTTCCCACCACTGTAATTTGATTATTGATTCTTATTAAGTGGATACGAGTAGTTTCGTGGTCCTTTACAACTGGTTTCCTTGTCTTAATGGTCAATAATGGTTTCTTTAGATCAACAGTTGTTATTAAGATGGGCATAGTGGAATTCTGAGGGAAGAGTATTCCAAGATGGTTATGGAGTCTTCTGATAAGTTTCGAGTAGGAGTGCAATGATTTTAGGAGTTATCCGTGTGGTTATATGTTGGGTTTTTTTTTTCGAATCACACTAATGATTCTATGTTCCATTTAAGATTCATTGTTAATATTCTTATGATAATTATATTCATATTTAATTACATTGGTTTAGAAGTGCGTTCAAACCATAAAACTATACTTGTTAAATGTTTTAGTATAACTAGTTTTCTTTCCCCTGTATTTAGTAATGCTTTCTTAAATACTCTTATACAGCAATCTGTAGTTGCATAATTTTAATTAACGTACAAGAAAATCTTTTTTACTTTATCTTGTAACATTGATTTAACTCTATACATTGATCTGTATTTGATAATTTTAATTAAACATTACGTTTAATCTCTTTATTCTCTTCTGATAAGTTTCGAGTAGGAGTGCAATGATTTTAGGAGTTATCCGTGTGGTTATATGTTGGGTTTTTTTTTTCGAATCACACTAATGATTATGTTCCATTAAGATTCATTGTTAATATTCTTATGATAATTATATTCATATTTAATTACATTGGTTTAGAAGTGCGTTCAAACCATAAAACTATACTTGTTAAATGTTTTAGTATAACTAGTTTTCTTTCCCCTGTATTTAGTAATGCTTTCTTAAATACTCTTATACAGCAATCTGTAGTTGCATAATTTTAATTAACGTACAAGAAAATCTTATTTACTTTATCTTGTAACATTGATTTAACTTCATTTGATCCATCAAACATTACGTTTTCTCGTTGTTCGTCTAAGTACTTCATCCACCCCACTGTAATTTGATTATTGATTCTTATTAAGTGGATACGAGTAGTTTCGTGGTCCTTTACAACTAGTTTCCTTGTCTTAATGGTCAATAATGGTTTCTTTAGGTCAACAGTTGTTATTAAGATGGGCATAGTGGAATTCTGAGGGAAGAGTATTCCAAGATGGTTATGGAGTCTTCTGATAAGTTTCGAGTAGGAGTGCAATGATTTTAGGAGTTATTCGTGTGGTTATATGTTCGGTTTTGTTTTCGAATCACACTAATGCTTTTATGCTCAATTTGTGATTCATTGTTAATATTCTTATGATAATTATATTCATATTTGATTACATTGGTTTAGAAGTGCGTTCAAACCATAGAACTATACTTGTTAAATGTTTTAGTATAACTAGTTTTCTTCCCATGTATTTAGTAATGCTTTCTTAAATAATCTTATACAGCAATGTGTAGTTGCATAATTTTAATTAACGTACAAGAAAATCTTATTTACTTTATCTTGTAACATTGATTTAACTTCATTTGATCCATCAAACATTACGTTTTCTCGTTGTTCGTCTAAGTACTTCCATTCCACCACTGTAATTTGATTATTGATTCTTATTAATTGGAGATGAGTAGTTTCGTGGTCCTTTACAACTGCTTTCCTTGTCTTAATGGTCAATAATGGTTTCTTTAGATCAACAATTGTTATTAAGATGGGCATAGTGGAATTCTAAGGGAAGAGTATTCCAAGATGGTTATGGAGTCTTCTGATAAGTTTCGAGTAGGAGTGCAATGATTTTAAGAGTTATTCGTGTGGTTATATGTTCGGTTTTGTTTTCGAATCACACTAATGATTCTATGTTCCATTTGTGATTCATTGTTAATATTCTTATGATAATTATATTCATATTTGATTACATTGGTTTAGAAGTACGTTCAAACCATAGAACTATACTTGTTAAATGTTTTAGTATAACTAGTTTTCTTTCCCATGTATTTAGTAATGCTTTCTTAAATACTCTTATACAATCTGTAGTTGCATAATTTTAATTACAAGAAAATCTTATTTACTTTATCTTGTAACATTGATTTAACTTCATTTGATCCATCAAACATTACGTTTTCTTGTTGTTCGTCTAAGTACTTCCATTCCTCCACTGTAATTTGATTATTGATTCTTATTAAGTGGATACGAGTAGTTTCGTGGTCCTTTACAACTGGTTTCCATGTCTTAAAGGTCAATAATGGTTTCCGTAGATCAACAGTTGTTATTTAGATGGATATAGTGGAATTCTATGGGAAGAGTGTTTGAAGATGGTTATGGAGTCTTCTGATTAGTTTCAGGTAGGTGTGGATTGATTTTAGGAGTTTTTCGTGTGGTTATATGTTCGGTTTTGTTTTCAAATCACACTAATGATTCGATGTTCCATTTGTGGTTCATTGTTGAAATTCTGAAGATAATTATATTCATATTTGATTTCATTGGTTTAGAAGTGCGTTCAAACCATAGAACTATACTTGTTTAACGTTTAATAAGTAGTTACTTTCATATTTATTTAGTAATGCGTTCTTAAATACTCTTATACACCAATCTGTAGTTACATAATTTTAATTAACATACAAGAAAATCTTATTTATTTGATCATGTTACATTGATTTAACTTCATTTTGATCCATCAAACATTACGTTTCTTGTTGTTCGTCTAATTACTTTCTTCCCACCACTGTAATTTGATTATTGATTCTTATTAAGTGGAAACGAGTAGTTTCGTGGTACTTTACAACTGGTTTCCTTATCTTAATGGTCAATAATGGTTTCTTTAGATCAACAGTTGTTATTAAGATGGGCATAGTGGAATTCTGAGGGAAGAGTATTCCAAGATGGTTATGGAGTCTTCTGATAAGTTTCAAGTAGGAGTGCATTGATTTTAAGAGTTATTCTTGTGGTTATATGTTCGGTTTTGTTTTCAAATCACACTAATGATTCTATGTTCCATTTGTGATTCATTGTTAATATTCTTATGATAATTATATTCATATTTGATTACATTGGTTTAGAAGTGCGTTCAAACCATAGAACTATACTTGTTAAATGTTTTAGTATAACTAGTTTTCTTTCCCCTGTATTTAGTAATCCTTTCTTAAATACTCTTATACAACATTCTGTAGTTGCATAATTTTAATTAACGTACAAGAAAATCTTATTTACTTTATCTTGTAACATTGATTTAACTTCATTTGATCCATCAAACATTACGTTTTCTCGTTGTTCGTCTAAGTACTTCCATTCCACCACTGTAATTTGATTATTGATTCTTATTAATTGGAGACGAGTAGTTTCGTGGTCCCTTACAACTGGTTTCCTTGTCTTAATGGTCAATAATGGTTTCTTTAGATCAACAATTGTTATTAAGATGGGCATAGTGGAATTCTAAGGGAAGAGTATTCCAAGATGGTTATGGAGTCTTCTGATAAGTTTCGAGTAGGAGTGCAATGATTTTAGGAGTTATTCGTGTGGTTATATGTTCGGTTTTGTTTTCGAATCACACTAATGATTCTATGTTCCATTTGTGATTCATTGTTAATATTCTTATGATAATTATATTCATATTTGATTACATTGGTTTAGAAGTGCGTTCAAACCATAGGACTATAGTTGTTAAATGTTTTAGTATAACTAGTTTTCTTTCCCATGTATTTAGTAATGCTTTCTTAAATACTCTTATACAATAATCTGTAGTTGCATAATTTTAATTAACGTACAAGAAAATCTTATTTACTTTATCTTGTAACATTGATTTAACTTCATTTGATCCATCAAACATTACGTTTTCTTGTTGTTCGTCTAAGTACTTCCATTCCTCCACTGTAATTTGATTATTGATTCTTATTAAGTGGATACGAGTAGTTTCGTGGTCCTTTACAACTGGTTTCCATGTCTTAAAGGTCAATAATGGTTTCCGTAGATCAACAGTTGTTATTTAGATGGATATAGTGGAATTCTATGGGAAGAGTGTTTGAAGATGGTTATGGAGTCTTCTGATTAGTTTCGGGTAGGAGTGGATTGATTTTAGGAGTTTTTCGTGTGTGGTTATATGTTCGTTTTGTTTTCAAATCACACTAATGATTCGATGTTCCATTTGTGGTTCATTGTTGAAATTCTGAATAATTATATTCATATTTGATTTCATTGGTTTAGAAGTGCGTTCAAACCATAGAACTATACTTGTTTAACGTTTAATAAGTAGTTACCTTCATATTTATTAGTAATGCGTTCTTAAATACTCTTATACACCAATCTGTAGTTACATAATTTTAATTAACATACAAGAAAATCTTATTTACTTGATCATGTTACATTGATTTAACTTCATTTTGATCCATCAAACATTACGTTTCTTGTTGTTCGTCTAATTACTTTCTTCCCACCACTGTAATTTGATTATTGATTCTTATTAAGTGGAAACGAGTAGTTTCGTGGTCCTTTAATGGTCAATAATGGTTTCTTTAGATTAACAGTTGTTATTAAGATGGGCATAGTGGAATTCTGAGGGAAGAGTATTCCAAGATGGTTATGGAGTCTTCTGATAAGTTTCAAGTAGGAGTGCATTGATTTTAAGAGTTATTCTTGTGGTTATATGTTCGGTTTTGTTTTCGAATCACACTAATGATTCTATGTTCCATTTGTGATTCATTGTTAATATTCTTATGATAATTATATTCATATTTGATTACATTGGTTTTAGAAGTGCGTTCAAACCATAGAACTATACTTGTTAAATGTTTTAGTATAACTAGTTTTCTTTCCCCTGTATTTAGTAATCCTTCTTAAATACTCTTATACAACATTCTGTAGTTGCATAATTTTAATTACGTACAAGAAAATCTTATTTACTTTATCTTGTAACTTGATTTAACTCATTTGATCCATCAAACATTACGTTTTCTCGTTGTTCGTCTAAGTACTTCCATTCCACCCTGTAATTTGATTATTGATTCTTATTAATTGGAGATGAGTATTTCGTGGTCCCTTACAACTGGTTTCCTTGTCTTAATGGTCAATAATGGTTTCTTTAGATCAACAATTGTTATTAAGATGGGCATAGTGGAATTCTAAGGGAAGAGTATTCCAAGATGGTTATGGAGTCTTCTGATAAGTTTCGAGTAGGAGTGCAATGATTTTAGGAGTTATTCGTGTGGTTATATGTTCGGTTTTGTTTTCGAATCACACTAATGATTCTATGTTCCATTTGTGATTCATTGTTAATATTCTTATGATAATTATATTCATATTTGATTACATTGGTTTAGAAGTGCGTTCAAACCATAGGACTATACTTGTTAAATGTTTTAGTATAACTAGTTTTCTTTCCCATGTATTTAGTAATGCTTTCTTAAATACTCTTATACAATAATCTGTAGTTGCATAATTTTAATTAACGTACAAGAAAATCTTATTTACTTTATCTTGTAACATTGATTTACTTCATTTGATCCATCAAACATTACGTTTTCTTGTTGTTCGTCTAAGTACTTCCATTCCTCCACTGTAATTTGATTATTGATTCTTATTAAGTGGATACGAGTAGTTTCGTGGTCCTTTAACAACTGGTTTCCATGTCTTAAAGGTCAATAATGGTTTCCGTAGATCAACAGTTGTTATTTAGATGGATATAGTGGAATTCTATGGAAGAGTGTTTGAAGATGGTTATGGAGTCTTCTGATTAGTTTCGGGTAGGAGTGGATTGATTTTAGGAGTTTTTCGTGT
The DNA here is from genome assembly GCA_025506415.1 of Flaveria robusta. Classification (NCBI taxonomy): domain Eukaryota; kingdom Viridiplantae; phylum Streptophyta; class Magnoliopsida; order Asterales; family Asteraceae; genus Flaveria; species Flaveria robusta. Next base: position 20,206,183 of record CM046470.1, read on the forward strand.
GGTTAATGTTCGGTTTTGTTTTCAAATCACCAATGATTCGATGTTCCATTTGGGGTTCATTGTTGAAATTCTGAAGATAATTATATTCATATTTGATTTCATTGGTTTAGAAGTGCGTTCAAACCATAGAACTATACTTGTTTAACGTTTAATAAGTAGTTACTTTCACATTTATTTAGTAATGCGTTCTTAAATACTCTTATACACCAATCTGTAGTTACATAATTTTAATTAACATACAAGAAAATCTTATTTACTTGATCATGTTACATTGATTTAACTTCATTTTGATCCATCAAACATTACGTTTCTTGTTGTTCGTCTAATTACTTTCTTCCCACCACTGTAATTTGATTATTGATTCTTATTAAGTGGAAACGAGTAGTTTCGTGGTCCTTTACAACTGGTTTCCTTATCTTAATGGTCAATAATGGTTTCTTTAGATCAACAGGTTTATTAAGATGGCATAATGGAATTCTGAGGGAAGAGTATTCCAAGATGGTTATGGAGTCTTCTGATAAGTTTCAAGTAGGAGTGCATTGATTTTAAGAGTTATTCTTGTGGTTATATGTTGTAGTTGCATAATTTTAATTAACATACAAGAAATCTTATTTACTTTATCTTGTAACATTGATTAACTTCATTTTTGATCCATCAAACATTACGTTTTCTTGTTGTTCGTCTAATTACTTCCATCCACCACTGTAATTTGATTATTGATTCTTATTAAGTGGATACGAGTAGTTTCGTGGTCCTTTACAACTGGTTTCCTTCTTAATGGTCAATAATGGTTTCTTTAGATCAACAGTTGTTATTAAGATGGGCATAGTGGAATTCTGAGGGAAGAGTATTCCAAGATGGTTATGGAGTCTTCTGATAAGTTTCAGTAGAGTGCATTGATTTTAGGAGTTATTCGTGTGGTTATATGTTCGGTTTTGTTTTCGAATCACACTAATGATTCTATGTTCCATTTGTGATTCATTGTTAATATTCTTATGATAATTATATTCATATTTGATTACATTGGTTTAGAAGTGCGTTCAACCATAGACTATACTTGTTAAATGTTTTAGTATAACTAGTTTCTTTCCCATGTATTTAGTAATGCTTTCTTAAATACTCTTATACAACAATCTGTAGTTGCATAATTTTAATTAACGTACAAGAAAATCTTATTTACTTTATCTTGTAACATTGATTTAACTTCATTTGATCCATCAAACATTACGTTTTCTTGTTGTTCGTCTAATTACTTCCATTCCACCACTGTAATTTGATTATTGATTCTTATTAAGTGATACGAGTAGTTTTGTGGTCCTTTACAACTGGTTTCCTTGTCTTAAAGGTCAATAATGGTTTCTGTAGATCAAAGTTGTATTTAGATGGATATAGTGGAATTCTGAGGGAAGAGTGTTTAAAGATGGTTATGGAGTCTTCTGATTAGTTTCGGTAGGAGTGGATTGATTTTAGGAGTTTTCGTGTGGTTTTATATGTTCGGTTTTTTTTTCAAATCACACTAATGATTCGATGTTCCATTTGTGATTCATTGTTGAAATTCTGATGATAATTATATTCATATTTGATTACATTGGTTTAGAAGTGCGTTCAAACCATAGAACTATACTTGTTTAATGTTTTAGTATAGTAGTTCCTTTCCCATTTATTTAGTAATGCGTTCTTAAATACTCTTATACACCAATCTGTAGTTGCATAATTTTAATTAACATACAAGAAAATCTTATTTACTTGATCATGTTACATTGATTTAACTTCATTTTGATCCATCAAACATTACGTTTCTTGTTGTTCGTCTAATTACTTTCTTTCCCACACTGTAATTTGATTATTGATTCTTATTAAGTGGATACGAGTAGTTTCGTGGTCCTTTACAACTGGTTTCCTTTCTTAATGGTCAATAATGGTTTCTTAGATCAACAGTTGTTATTAGATGGGCATAGTGGAATTCTGAGGGAAGAGTATTCCAAGATGGTTATGGAGTCTTCTGATAAGTTTCGAGTAGGAGTGGATTGATTTTAAGAGTTATTCTGTGGTTATATGTTCGGTTTTGTTTTCGAATCACACTAATGATTCTATGTTCCATTTGTGATTCATTGTTGAAATTCTGAGATAATTATATTCATATTTGATTACATTGGTTTAGAAGTGCGTTCAAACCATAGAACTATACTTGTTTAATGTTTTAGTATAGTATTTCCTTTCCCATTTATTTAGTAATGCGTTCTTAAATACTCTTATACACCAATCTGTAGTTGCATAATTTTAATTAACATACAAGAAATCTTATTTACTTGATCATGTTACATTGATTTAACTTCATTTGATCCATCAAACATTACGTTTCTTGTTGTTCGTCTAATTACTTTCCTTCCCACACTGTAATTTGATTATTGATTCTTATTAAGTGGATACGAGTAGTTTCGTGGTCCTTTACAACTGGTTTCCTTGTCTTAAGGTCAATAATGGTTTCTTTAGATCAACAGTTGTTATTAAGATGGGCATAGTGGAATTCTGAGGAAGAGTATTCCAAGATGGTTATGGAGTCTTCTGATAAGTTTCAGTAGAAGTGCATTGATTTTAGGAGTTATTCGTGGGTTATATGTTCGGTTTTGTTTTCGAATCACACTAATGATTTTATGTTCCATTTGTGATTCATTGTTAATATTCTTATGATAATTATATTCATATTTGATTACATTGGTTTAGAAGTGCGTTCAAACCATAGAACTATACTTGTTAAATGTTTTAGTATAACTAGTTTTTTTCCCCTGTATTTAGTAATGCTTTCTTAAATACTCTTATACAACAATCTGTAGTTGCATAATTTTAATTAACGTACAAGAAAATCTTATTTACTTGATCTGTAACATTGATTTAACTTCATTTGATCCATCAAACATTACGTTTCTTGTTGTTCGTCTAATTACTTCTATTCCACCACTGTAATTTGATTATTGATTCTTATTAAGTGGATACGAGTAGTTTCGTGGTCCTTTACAACTGGTTTCCTTGTCTTAATGGTCAATAATGGTTTCTTTAGATCAACAGTTGTTATTAAGATGGATATAGTGGAATTCTGAGGGAAGAGTATTCCAAGATGGTTATGGAGTCTTCTGATAAGTTTCAGTAGGAGTGCATTGATTTTAGGAGTTATTCGTGTGGTTATATGTTCGGTTTTGTTTTCGAATCACACTAATGATTCTATGTTCCATTTGTGATTCATTGTTAATATTCTTATGATAATTATTTCATATTTGATTACATTGGTTTAGAAGTGCGTTCAAACCATAGAACTATACTTGTTAAATGTTTTAGTATAACTAGTTTTCTTTCCCTGTATTTAGTAATGCTTTCTTAAATACTCTTATACAACAATCTGTAGTTGCATAATTTAATTAACGTACAAGAAAATCTTATTTACTTTATCTTGTAACATTGATTTAACTTCATTTGATCCATCAAACATTACGTTTTCTTGTTGTTCGTCTAATTACTTCCATTCCACCACTGTAATTTGATTATTGATTCTTATTAAGTGGATACGAGTAGTTTCGTGGTCCTTTACAACTGGTTTCCTTGTCTTAAAGGTCAATAATGGTTTCTGTAGATCAACAGTTGTTATTAGATGGATATAGTGGAATTCTGAGGGAAGAGTGTTTCAAGATGGTTATGGAGTCTTCTGATAGTTTCTGGTAGGAGTGGATTGATTTTAGGAGTTTTTCGTGTGGTTATATGTTCGGTTTGTTTTCAAATCACACTAATGATTCGATGTTCCATTTGTGATTCATTGTTGAAATTCTGATGATAATTATATTCATTTTGATTATTGGTTTAGAAGTGCGTTCAAACCATAGAACTATACTTGTTTAATGTTTTAGTATAAGTAGTTCCTTTCCCATTTATTTAGTAATGCGTTCTTAAATACTCTTATACCCAATCTGTAGTTGCATAATTTTAATTAACATACAAGAAAATCTTATTTACTTGATCATGTTACATTGATTTAACTTCATTTTGATCCATCAAACATTACGTTTTTTGTTCGTCTAATTACTTTCCTTCCCCACTGTAATTTGATTATTGATTCTTATTAAGTGGATACGAGTAGTTTCGTGGTCCTTTACAACTGGTTTCCTTGTCTTAATGGTCAATAATGGTTTCGTTAGATCAACAGTTGTTATTAAGATGGATATAGTGGAATTCTGAGGGAAGAGTATTCCAAGATGTTATGGAGTCTTCTGATAAGTTTCAGTAGGAGTGCATTGATTTTAGGAGTTATTCGTGTGGTTATATGTTCGGTTTTGTTTTCGAATCACACTAATGATTCTATGTTCCATTTGTGATTCATTGTTGAAATTCTGAAGATAATTATATTCATATTTGATTACATTGGTTTTGAAGTGCGTTCAAACCATAGAACTATACTTGTTTAATGTTTTAGTATAAGTAGTTCCTTTCCCATTTATTTAGTAATGCTTCTTAAATACTCTTATACACCAATCTGTAGTTGCATAATTTTAATTAACATACAAGAAAATCTTATTTACTTTATCATGTTACATTGATTTAACTTCATTTTGATCCATCAAACATTACGTTTCTTGTTGTTCGTCTAATTACTTTCTTCCCACCACTGTAATTTGATTATTGATTCTTATTAAGTGGATACGAGTAGTTTCGTGGTCCTTTAACTGTTTCGTCTAATTACTTTCTTCCCACAACTGTAATTGATTATTGATTCTTATTAAGTGGATACGAATAGTTTCGTGGTCCTTTACAACTGTTTCCTTGTCTTAATGGTCAATAATGTTTTCTTTAGATCAACAGTTGTTATTAAGATGGGCGTAGTGGAATTCTGAGGGAAGAGTATTCCAGATGGTTATGGAGTCTTCTGATAAGTTTCAAGTAGGAGTGCATTGATTTTAGGAGTTATTCGTGTGGTTATATGTTCGGTTTTTTTTCGAATCACATAATGATTTTCTGTTCCATTTGTGATTCATTGTTAATATTCTTATGATAATTATATTCAATGATTACATTGGTTTAGAAGTGCGTCAAACCATAGAACTATACTTGTTAAATGTTTTAGTATAACTAGTTTTCTTTCCCTGTATTTAGTAATGCTTCTTAAATACTCTTATATATAATAATCTGTAGTTGCATATTTTAATTAACGTACAAGAAAATCTTATTTACTTTATCTTGTAACATTGATTTAACTTCATTTGATCCATCAACATTACGTTTTCTTGTTGTTCGTCTATGTACTTCATTCCACCACTGTAATTTGATTATTGATTCTTATTAAGTGGATACGAGTAGTTTTGGGGTCCTTTACAACTGGTTTCCTTGTCTAAAGGTCAATATTGGTTTCTGTAGATCAACAGTTGTTATTTAGATGGATATAGTGGAATTCTGTGGGAAGAGTGTTAAAGATGGTTATGGAGTCTTCTGATAGTTTCGGTAGGAGTGGATTGATTTTAGGAGTTTTTGTGTGGTTTTATGTTCGATTTTGTTTTCAAATCACACTAACGATTCGATGTTCCATTTGTGATTCATTGTTGAAATTCTAAATATAATTATATTCACATTTGATTATATTGGTTTAGAAGTGCGTTCAAACCATAGAACTATACTTGTTTAATGTTTTAGTATAAGTAGTTCCTTTCCATTTATTTAGTAATGCGTTTTAAATACTCTTATACACAATCTGTAGTTGCATAATTTTAATTAAATACAAGAAAATCTTATTTACTTGATCATGTTACATTGATTTAACTTATTTTGATCCATCAAACATTACGTTTCTTGTTGTTCGTCTAATTACTTTCTTCCCACAACTGTATTTGATTATGATTCTTATTAAGTGGATACGATTAGTTTCGTGGTCCTTTACAACTGGTTTCCTTGTCTTAATGGTCAATAATGGTTTCTTTAGATCAACAGTTGTTATTAAGATGGGCATAGTGGAATTCTGAGAGAAGAGTATTCCAAGATGGTTATGGAGTCTTCGATAAGTTTCAAGTAGGAGTGCATGATTTAAGAGTATTTTTGTGGTTATATGTTCGGTTTTGTTTTCAAATCACACTAATGATTCTATGTTCCATTTGTGATTCATTGTTAATATTCTTATGATAATTATATTCATATTTGATTACATTGGTTTAGAAGTGCGTTCAAACCATAGAACTATATTTGTTAAATGTTTTAGTATAACTAGTTTTCTTTCCCCTGTATTTAGTAATGCTTTCTTAAATACTCTTATACAACAATCTGTAGTTGCATAATTTTAATTAACGTACAAGAAAATCTTATTTACTTTATCTTGTAACATTAATTTAACTTCATTTGATCCATCAAACATTACGTTTTCTTGTTGTTCGTCTAAGACTTCCATTCCACCACTGTAATTTGATTATTGATTCTTATTAAGTGGATACGAGTAGTTTTGTGGTCCTTTACAACTGGTTTCCTTGTCTTAAAGGTCAATAATGGTTTCTGTAGATCAACAGTTGTTATTTAGATGGATATAGTGGAATTCTGTGGGAAGAGTGTTTAAAGATGGTTATGGAGTCTTTTGATTAGTTTCTGGTAGGAGTGGATTGATTTTAGGAGTTTTTCGTGTGGTTTTATGTTCGGTTTTGTTTTCAAATCACACTAACGATTCGATGTTCCATTTGAGATTCATTGTTGAAATTCTGATGATAATTATATTCACTTTTGATTATATTGGTTTAGAAGTGCATTCAAACCATAGAACTATACTTGTTTAATGTTTTAGTATAAGTAGTTCCTTTAACATTTATTTAGTAATGCGTTCTTAAATACTCTTATACACCAATCTGTAGTTGCATAATTGTAATTAACATACAAGAAAATCTTATTTACTTGATCATGTTACATTGATTTAACTTTATTTTGATCCATCAAACATTACGTATTGTTGTTCGTCTAATTACTTTCTTCCCACAACTGTAATTTGATTATTGATTCTTATTAAGTGGATACGATTAGTTTCGTGGTCCTTTACAACTGGGTTCCTTGTCTTAATGGTCAATAATGGTTTCTTTAGATCAACAGTTGTTATTAAGATGGGCATAGTGGAATCTGAGGGAAGAGTATTCCAAGATGGTTATGGAGTCTTTGATAAGTTCAAGTAGGAGTGCATTGATTTAAGAGTTATTCTTGTGGTTATATGTTCGGTTTTGTTTTCGAATCACACTAATGATTTATGTTCCCTTTGTGATTCATTGTTGAAATTCTGAAGATAATTATATCATATGTGATTACATTGGTTTTGAAGTGCGTTCAAACCATAGAACTATACTTGTTTAATGTTTAGTATAAGTAGTTCCTTTCACATTTTTAGTAATGCGTTCTTAAATACTCTTATACACCAATCTGTAGTTGCATAATGTAATTAACATACAAGAAAATCTTATTTACTGATCATGTTGCATGATTTAACTTTATTTTGATCCATCAAACATTACGTTTCTTGTTGTTCGTCTAATTACTTCTTCCCACAACTGTAATTTGATTATGATTTTATTAAGTGGATACGAATAGTTTGTGGTCCTTTACAACGTTCCTTGTCTTAATGGTCAATACGTTTTCTTAGATCAACAGTGTTATTAAGATGGGCGTAGTGGAATTCTGAGGGAAGAGTATTCCAAGATGGTTATGGAGTCTTCTGATAAGTTTCAGTAGGAGTGCATTGATTTTAGGAGTATTCGTGTGGTTATATGTTCGGTTTGTTTTCGAATCACAATGATTTTCTGTTCCATTTGTGATTCATTGTTAATATTCTATGATAATTATATTCATATTGATTACATTGGTTTAGAAGTGCGTTGAAACCATAGAACTATACTTGTTAAATGTTTAGTATAACTAGTTTTCTTTCCCCTGTATTTAGTAATGCTTTCTTAAATACTCTTATACAATAATCTGTAGTTGCATAATTTTAATTAACGTACAAGAAAATCTTATTTACTTTATCTTGTAACATTAATTTAACTTCATTTGATCCATCAAACAATACGTTTCTTGTTGTTCGTCTATGTACTTCCATTCCACCACTGTAATTTGATTATTGATTCTTATTAAGTGGATACGAGTAGTTTTGTGGTCCTTTACAACTGGTTTCCTTGTCTTAAAGGTCAATAATGGTTTCTGTAGATCAACAGTTGTTATTTAGATGGATATAGTGGAATTCTGTGGGAGAGTGTTTAAAGATGGTTATGGAGTCTTTGATTAGTTCGGGTAGGAGTGGATTGATTTTAGGAGTTTTCGTGTGGGTTTATGTTCGATTTTGTTTTCAAATCACACTAACGATTCGATGTTCCATTTGAGATTCATTGTTGAAATTCTAAATATAATTATATTCACATTTGATTATATTGGTTTAGAAGTGCGTTCAACCATAGAACTATCTTGTTTAATGTTTTAGTATAAGTAGTTCTTTCACATTTATTAGTAATGCGTTTTAATACTCTATACACCAATCTGTAGTTGCATAATTGTAATTACATACAAGAAAATCTATTTACTTGATCATGTTACATTGATTTAACTTATTTTGATCCATCAAACATTACGTTTCTTGTTGTTCGTCTAATTACTTTCTTCCCACAACTGTAATTTGATTATGATTCTTATTAAGTGGATACGATAGTTTCGTGGTCCTTTACAACTGGTTTCTTATCTTAATGGTCAATAATGGTTTCTTTAGATCAACAGGTGTATTAAGATGGGCATAGTGGAATTCTGAGGAGAGGTATTCCAGATGGTTATGGAGTCTTCTGATAAGTTTCAAGTAGGAGTGCATTGATTTTAAGAGATTATTGTGGTTATATGTTTGGTTTTGTTTTGAATCACACTAACGATTCTATTTCCATTTGTGATTCATTGTTGAATTCTGAAGATAATTATATTCAATGTGATTACATTGGTTTAGAAGTGCGTTCAAACCATAGAACTATACTTGTTTAATGTTTTAGTATAAGTAGTTCCTTTCCCATTTATTTAGTAATGCGTTCTTAAATACTCTTATACACCAATCTGTAGTTGCATAATTGTAATTAACATACAAGAAAATCTTATTTACTTGATCATGTTGCATTGATTTAACTTTATTTGATCCATCAAACATTACGTTTCTTGTTGTTCGTCTAATTACTTCCTTCCACAACTGTAATTTGATTATTGATTCTTATTAAGTGGATACGAGTAGTTTCGTGGTCCTTTACAAATGGGTTCTTGTCTTAATGGTCAATAATGGTTTCTTTAGATCAACAGTTGTTATTAAGATGGGCATAGTGGAATTCTGAGGGAAGAGTATTCCAAGATGGTTATGGAGTCTTCTGATAAGTTTCAAGTAGGAGGGCATTGATTTTAGGAGTTATTCGTGTGGTTATATGTTCGGTTGTTTTCGAATCACAATAATGTTTATGTTCCATTTGTGATTCATTGTTAATATTCTTATGATAATTATATTCATATTGATTACATTGGTTTAGAAGTGCGTTCAAACCATAGAACTATACTTGTTAAATGTTTAGTATAACTAGTTTTCTTCCCCTGTATTTAGTAATGCTTTTTAAATATCTTATACAACAATCTGTAGTTGCATAATTTTAATTAACGTACAAGAAAATCTTATTTACTTTATTGTTAACATTGATTTAACTTCATTTGATCCATCAAACATTACGTTTTCTTGTTGTTCGTCTAAGTACTTCCATTCCACCACTGTAATTTGATTATTGATTCTTATTAAGTGGATACGAGTAGTTTTTTGGTCCTTTACAACTGGTTTCCTTGTCTTAAGGTCAATAATGGTTTTGTAGATCAACAGTTGTTATTTAGATGATATAGTGGAATTCTATGGGAAGAGTGTTTAAAGATGGTTATGGAGTCTTCTGATAGTTTAGGTAGGAGTGGATTGATTTTAGGAGTTTTTCGTGTGGTTTTATGTTCGGTTTTGTTTTCAAATCACACTAATGATTTGATGTTCTATTGAGATTCATTGTTGAAATTTGAAGATAATTATATTCACATTTGATTATATTGGTTTAGAAGTGCGTTCAACCATAGAACTATACTGTTTAATGTTTAGTATAGTAGTTCCTTTCACATTATTTAGTAATGCGTCTTAAATACTCTTATACACCAATCTGTAGTTGCATAATTGTAATTAACAACAAGAAAATCTTATTTACTTGATCATGTTACATTGATTTAACTTATTTTGATCCATCAAACATTACGTTTCTTGTTGTTCGTCTAATTACTTTCTTCCACAACTGTAATTTGATTATTGATTCTTATTAAGTGGATACGATTAGTTTCGTGGTCCTTTACAACTGGTTTCCTTGTCTTAATGGTCAATAATGGTTTTTAGATCAACAGTTGTTATTAAGATGGGCATATAGTGAAATTCGGGAAGAGTATTCCAAGATGGTTATGGAGTCTTCTGATAAGTTTCAAGTAGAGTGCATTGATTTTAAGAGTTATTCGTGGTATGTTCGGTTTTGTTTTCGAATCACACTAATGATTCTATGTTCCATTGTGATTCATTGTTAATATTCTTATGATAATTATATTCATATTTGATTACATTGGTTTGGAAGTGCGTTCAAACCATAGAACTATACTTGTAAATGTTTTAGTATAACTAGTTTTCTTTCCCATGTATTTAGTAATGCTTCTTAAATACTCTTATACAACAATCTGTAGTTGCATAATTTTAATTAACGTACAAGAAAATCTTATTTACTTATCTTGTACATTGATTTAACTTCATTTGATCCATCAAACATTACGTTTTCTCGTTGTTCGTCTAAGTACTTCCATTCCACCACTTAATTTGATTATTGATTCTTATTAAGTAGATACGAGTAGTTTGTGGTCCTTTACAACTGGTTTCCTTGTCTTAAGGTCAATAATGGGTTCTATAGATTACAGTTGTTATTTAGATGATATAGTGGAATTCTGTGGGAAGAGTGTTAGAAGATGGTTATGGAGTCTTCTGATTAGTTTCGGTAGGAGTGATGATTTTAGGAGTTTTGTGTGGTATATGTTCGGTTTGTTTTCAAATCGTACTAATGATTCGATGTTCCATTTGAGATTCATTGTTGAAATTCTGAAGATAATTATATTCACATTTGATTACATTGGTTTAGAAGTGCGTTCAAACCATAGAACTATACTTGTTTAATGTTTAGTATAAGTAGTTCCTATCACATTATTTAGTAATGCGTTCTTAAATACTCTTATACACCAATCTGTAGTTGCATAATTTTAATTAACATACAAGAAATCTTATTTACTTGATCATGTTACATTGATTTAACTTCATTTGATCCATCAAACATTACATTTCTTGTTGTTCGTCTAGTCATTCCTTCCACCACTGTAATTTGATTATTGATTCTTATTAAGTGGATACGAGTAGTTTCGTGGTCCTTACAACTGGTTTCCTTGTCTTAATGGTCAATAATGGTTTCTTTAGATCAACAGTTGTATTAAGATGGGCATAGTGGAATTCTGAGGGAAGAGTATTCCAAGATGGGTATGGAGTCTTCTGATAGTTTCGAGTAGGAGTGGATGATTTTAGGAGTTATTCGTGTGGTTATATGTTCGGTTTTGTTTTCGAATCACACTAATGATTCTATGTTCCATTTAAGATTCATTGTTAATATTCTTATGATAATTTATTCATATTTGATTACATTGGTTTAGAAGTGCGTTCAAACATAGAACTATACTTGTTAATGTTTTAGTATAACTAGTTTTCTTTCCATGTATTTAGTAATGCTTTCTTAAATACTCTTAACAGCAATCTGTAGTTGCATAATTTAATTAACGTACAAGAAAATCTTATTTACTTTATCTTGTAACATTGATTTAACTTCATTTGATCCATCAAACATTACGTTTTCTTGTTGTTCGTCTAATTACTTCCATTCCACCACTGTAATTTGATTATTGATTCTTATTAAGTGGATACGAGTAGTTTCGTGGTCCTTTACAACTTGTTCCATGTCTTAAAGGTCAATAATGGTTTTGTAGATCAACAGTTGTTATTTAGATGGATATAGTGGAATTCTATGGGAAGAGTGTTGAAGATGGTTATGGAGTCTTCTGATAGTTTCGGGAGGAGTGGATTGATTTAGGAGTTTTTCGTGTGGTTATATGTTCGGTTTTGTTTTCAAATCACACTAATGATTCGATGTTCCATTTGTGATTCATGTTGAAATTCTGAAGATAATTATATTCATATTGATTTCATTGGTTTAGAAGTGCATTCAAACCATAGAACTATACTTGTTTATGTTTAATAAGTAGTTACTTTCCCATTTATTTAGTAATGCGTTCTTAATACTCTTATACACCAATCTGTAGTTGCATAATTTTAATTAACATACAAGAAAATCTTATTTACTTGATTATGTACATTGATTTAACTTCATTTTGATCCATCAAACATTACGTTTCTTGTTGTTCGTCTAATTACTTTTTCCCACCACTGTAATTTGATTATTGATTCTTATTAAGTGGATACGAGTAGTTCGTGGTCCTTTACAACTGGTTTCTTGTCTTAATGGTCAATAATGGTTTCTTTAGATCAACAGTTGTTATTAAGATGGCATAGTGGAATTCTGATGAAGAGTATTCCAAGATGGTTATGGAGTCTTCTGATAAGTTTCAAGTAGAGTGCATTGATTTTAAGAGTTATTCTTGTGGTTATATGTTCGGTTTTGTTTTCGAATCACACTAATGATTCTATTCCATTGTGATTCATTGTTAATATTCTTATGATAATTATATTCATATTGATTACATTGGTTTAGAAGTGCGTTCAAACCATAGAACTATACTTGTTAAATGTTTTAGTATAATAGTTTCTTTCCCCTGTATTTAGTAATGTTTTCTTAAATACTCTTATACAACATTCAGTAGTTGCATAATTTTAATTAACGTACAAGAAAATCTTATTTACTTTATCTTGTAACATTGATTTAACTTCATTTGATCCATCAAACATTACGTTTTCTCGTTGTTCGTCTAAGTACTTCCATTCCACCACTGTAATTTGATTATTGATACTTATTAAGTGGATACGAGTAGTTTCGTGGTCCTTTACAACTGGTTTCCTTGTCTTAATGGTCAATAATGGTTTCTTTAGATCAACAGTTGTTATTAAGATGGGCATAGTGGAATTCTAAGGGAAGAGTATTCCAAGATGGTTATGGAGTCTTCTGATAAGTTTCGAGTAGGAGTGCAATGATTTTAGGAGTTATTCGTGTGGTTATATGTTCGGTTTTGTTTTCGAATCACACTAATGATTCTATGTTCCATTTAAGATTCATTGTTAATATTCTTATGATAATTATATTCATATTTGATTACATTGGTTTAGAAGTGCGTTCAAACCATAGAACTATACTTGTTTAATGTTTCTTTTAGTATTAGTTTTTCCATGTATTTAGTAATGCTTCTTAAATACTCTTACACAGCAATCTGTAGTTGCATAATTTTAATTAACGTACAAGAAAATATTTACTTTATCTTGTAACATTGATTTAACTTCATTGATCCATCAAACATTACGTTTTTTGTTGTTCGTCTAAGTACTTCCATTCCACCACTGTAATTTGATTATTGATTCTTATTAAGTGGATACGAGTAGTTTCGTGGTCCTTTACAACTTGTTTCCATGTCTTAAAGGTCAATAATGGTTCTGTAGATCAACAGTTGTTATTTAGATGGATATAGTGGAATTCTATGGGAAGAGTGTTGAAGATGGTTATGGAGTCTTCTGATTAGTTCGGGTAGGAGTGGATTGATTTTAGGAGTTTTTAGTGTGGTTATATGTTCGGTTTGTTTTCAAATCACACTAATGATTCGATGTTCCATTTGTGGTTCATTGTTGAATTCTGAAGATAATTATATTCATATTGATTTCATTGGTTTAGAAGTGCATTCAAACCATAGAACTATACTTGTTTAACGTTTTATAAGTAGTTACTTTCACATTTATTTAGTAATGCGTTCTAAATACTCTTATACACATCTGTAGTTGCATAATTTTAATTAACATACAAGAAAATCTTATTTACTTGATCATTTACATTGATTTAACTTCATTTTGATCCATCAAACATTACGTTTCTTGTTGTTCGTCTAATTACTTTCTTCCCACAACTGTAATTTGATTATTGATTCTTATTAAGTGGATACGAGTAGTTTCGTGGTCCTTTACAACTGGTTTCCTTGTCTTAATGGTCAATAATGGTTTCTTTAGATCAACAGTTGTTATTAAGATGGCATAGTGGAATTCTGAGGGAAGAGTATTCCAAGATGGTTACGGAGTCTTCTGATAAGTTTAAAGTAGGAGTGCATTGATTTTAAGAGTTATTCTTGTGGTTATATGTTCGGTTTTGTTTTCGAATCACACTAATGATTCTATGTTCCATTTGTGATTCATTGTTAATATTCTTATGATAATTATATTCATATTTGATTACATTGGTTTAGAAGTGCGTTCAAACCATAGAACTATACTTGTTAAATGTTTTAGTATAACTAGTTTTCTTTCCCCTGTATTTAGTAATGTTTTCTTAAATACTCTTATACAACATTCAGTAGTTGCATAATTTTAATTAACATACAAGAAAATCTTATTTACTTTATCTTGTAACATTGATTTAGCTTCATTTGATCCATCAAACATTACGTTTTCTCGTTGTTCGTCTAAGTACTTCCATTCCACCACTGTAATTTGATTATTGATACTTATTAAGTGGATACGAGTAGTTTCGTGGTCCTTTACAACTGGTTTCCTTGTCTTAATGGTCAATAATGGTTTCTTTAGATCAACAGTGTTTATTAAGATGGGCATAGTGGAATTCTGAGGGAAGAGTATTCCAAGATGGTTATGGAGTCTTCTGATAAGTTTCGAGTAGGAGTGCAATGATTTTAGGAGTTATTCGTGTGGTTATATGTTCGGTTTTGTTTTCGAATCACACTAATGATTCTATTTTCCATTTGTGATTCATTGTTATATTCTTATGATAATTATATTCATATTGATTACATTGGTTTAGAAGTGCGTTCAAACCATAGAACTATACTTGTTAAATGTTTTAGTAACTAGTTTTCTTTCCCATGTATTTAGTAATGCTTTCTTAAATACTTATACAGCAATGTGTAGTTGCATAATTTTAATTAACGTACAAAAAATCTTATTTACTTTATCTTGTAACTTGATTTAACTTCATTTGATCCATCAAACATTACGTTTTCTTGTTTGTTCGTCTAAGTACTTCATTCCTCCACTGTAATTTGATTATTGATTCTTATTAAGTGGATACGAGTAGTTTCGTGGTCCTTTACAACTGTTTTCATGTCTTAAAGGTCAATATGGTTCTGTAGATCAACTTTGTTATTTAGATGGATATAGAGGAATTCTATGGAAAGTGTTTGAAGATGGTTATGGAGTCTTCTGATTAGTTTCGGGTAGGAGTGGATTGATTTTAGGAGTTTTTCGTGTGGTTATATGTTCGGTTTTGTTTTCAAATCACACTAATGATTCGATGTTCCATTTGTGGTTCATTGTTTAAATTCTGAAGATACTTATATTCATATTTGATTTCATTGGTTTAGAAGTGCGTTCAAACAATAGAACTATACTTGTTTAACGTTTAATAAGTAGTTACGTTCACATTTATTTAGTAATGCGTTCTTAAATACTCTTATACACCAATCTGTAGTTGCATAATTTTAATTAACATGCAAGAAAATCTTATTTACTTGATCATGTTACATTGATTTAACTTCATTTTGATCCATCAAACATTACGTTTCTTGTTGTTCGTCTAATTACTTTCTTCCCACCACTGTAATTTGATTATTGATTCTTATTAAGTGGAAACGAGTAGTGTCGTGGTCCTTTACAACTGGTTTCCTTATCTTAATGGTCAATAATGGTTTCTTTAGAACAACAGTTGTTATTAAGATGGGCATAGTGGAATTCTGAGGGAAGAGTATTCCAAGATGGTTATGGAGTCTTCTAATAAGTTTCAAGTAGGAGTGTATTGATTTTAAGAGTTATTCTTGTGGTTATATGTTCGGTTTTGTTTTCGAATCACACTAATGATTCTATGTTCCATTTGTGATTCATTGTTAATATTCTTATGATAATTATATTCATATTTGATTACATTGGTTTAGAAGTGCGTTCAAACCATAGGACTATACTTGTTAATGTTTTAGTATAACTAGTTTCTTTCCCATGTTTTAGTAATGCTTTCTTAATACTCTTATACAATAATCTGTAGTTGCATAATTTTAATTAACGTACAAGAAAATCTTATTTACTTTATCTTGTAACATTGATTTAACTTCATTTGATCCATCAAACATTACGTTTTCTTGTGTCGTCTTAGTACTTCCCTTCCTCCACTGTAATTTGATTATTGATTCTTATTAAGTGGATACGAGTAGTTTCGTGGTCCTTTCAACTGGTTCCATGTCTTAAAGGTCAATAATGGTTTCCGTAGATCAACAGTTGTTATTTAGAGGGATATAGTGGAATTCTATGGGAAGAGTTTTGAAGATGGTTATGGAGTCTTCTGATTAGTTTCGGGTAGGAGTGGATTGATTTTAGGAGTTTTTCGTGTGTTATATGTTCGGTTTTGTTTTCAAATCACATTAATGATTCGATGTTCCATTTGTGTTCATTGTTGAAATTATGAGATAATTATATTCATATTTGATTTCATTGGTTTAGAAGTGCATTCAAACCATAGAACTATACTTGTTTAACGTTTAATAAGTAGTTACTTTCACATTTATTTAGTAATGCGTTCTTAAATACTCTTATACACCAATCTGTAGTTGCATAATTTTAATTAACATACAAGAAAATCTTATTTACTTGATCATGTTACATTGATTTAACTTCATTTGATCCATCAAACATTACGTTTCTTGTTGTTCGTCTAATTACTTCTTCCCACCACTGTAATTGATTATTGATTCTATTAAGTGGATACGAGTAGTTTCGTGGTCCTTTACACTGGTTTCTTTTGTCTTAATGGTAAATAATGGTTTCTTTAGATCAACAGTTGTTATTAAGATGGCATAGTGGAATTCTGAGGGAAGAGTATTCCAAGATGGTTATGGAGTCTTCTGATAAGTTTAAAGTAGGAGTGCATTGATTAAGAGTTATTCTGTGGTTATATGTTCGGTTTTGTTTTCGAATCACACTAATGATTCTATGTTCCATTTGTGATTCATTGTTAATATTCTTATGATAATTATATTCATATTTGATTACATTGGTTTAGAAGTGCCTTCAAACCATAGAACTATACTTGTTAAATGTTTTAGTATAACTAGTTTTCTTTCCCCTGTATTTAGTAATGTTTTCTTAAATACTCTTATACAACATTCAGTAGTTGCATAATTTTAATTAACGTACAAGAAAATCTTATTTACTTTATCTTGTAACATTGATTTAGCTTCATTTGATCCATCAAACATTACGTTTTCTCGTTGTTCGTCTAAGTACTTCCATTCCACCACTGTAATTTGATTATTGATACTTATTAAGTGGATACGAGTAGTTTCGTGGTCCTTTACAACTGGTTTCCTTGTCTTAATGGTCAATAATGGTTTCTTTAGATCAACAGTTGTTATTAAGATGGGCATAGTGGAATTCTGAGGGAAGAGTATTCCAAGATGGTTATGGAGTCTTCTGATAAGTTTCGAGTAGGAGTGCAATGATTTTAGGAGTTATTCGTGTGGTTATATGTTCGGTTTTATTTTCGAATCACACTAATGATTCTATGTTCCATTTGTGATTCATTGTTAATATTCTTATGATAATTATATTCATATTTGATTACATTGGTTTAGAAGTGCGTTCAAACCATAGAACTATACTTGTTAAATGTTTTAGTATAACTAGTTTTCTTTCCCATGTATTTAGTAATGCTTTCTTAAATAATCTTATACAGCAATGTGTAGTTGCATAATTTTAATTAACGTACAAGAAAATCTTATTTACTTTATCATGTAACATTGATTTAACTTCATTTGATCCATCAAACATTACGTTTTCTTGTTGTTCGTCTAATTACTTCCATTCCTCCACTGTAATTTGATTATTAATACTTATTAAGTGGATACGAGTAGTTTCGTGGTCCTTTACAACTGGTTTCCATGTCTTAAAGGTCAATAATGGTTTCTGTAGATCAACAGTTGTTATTTAGATGGATATAGTGGAATTCTATGGGAAGAGTGTTTGAAGATGGCTATGGAGTCTTCTGATTAGTTTCGGGTAGGAGTGGATTGATTTTAGGAGTTTTTCGTGTGGTTATATGTTGGGTTTCGTTTTCAAATCACACTAATGATTCGATGTTCCATTTGTGGTTCATTGTTGAAATTCTGAAGATAATTATATTCATATTTGATTTCATTGGTTTAGAAGTGCGTTCAAACAATAGAACTATACTTGTTTAACGTTTAATAAGTAGTTACGTTCACATTTATTTAGTAATGCGTTCTTAAATACTCTTATACACCAATCTGTAGTTGCATAATTTTAATTAACATGCAAGAAAATCTTATTTACTTGATCATGTTACATTGATTTAACTTCATTTTGATCCATCAAACATTACGTTTCTTGTTGTTCGTCTATTACTTTCTGCCCACCACTGTAATTTGATTATTTTCTATTAAGTGGAAACGAGTAGTTCGTGGTCCTTTACAACTGGTTTCCTTATCTTAATGGTCAATAATGGTTTCTTTAGAACAACAGTTGTTATTAAGATGGACATAGTGGAATTCTGAGGGAAGAGTATTCCAAGATGGTTATGGAGTCTTCTAATAAGTTTCAAGTAGGAGTGTATTGATTTTAAGATATTCTTGTGTTATATGTTCGGTTTGTTTTGTTTTCGAATCACACTAATGATTCTATGTTCCATTTGTGATTCATTGTTAATATTCTTATGATAATTATATTCATATTTGATTACATTGGTTTAGAAGTGCGTTCAAACCATAGAACTATACTTGTTAAATGTTTTAGTATAACTAGTTCTTTCCCTGTATTTAGTAATCCTTTTTAAATACTCTTATACAACATTCTGAAGTTGCATAATTTTAATTAACGTACAAGAAAATCTTATTTACTTTATCTTGTAACATTGATTTAACTTCATTTGATCCATCAAACATTACGTTTTCTCGTTGTTCGTCTAAGTACTTACATTCCACCACTGTAATTTGATTATTGATTCTTTTTAAGTGGATACGAGTAGTTTCGTGGTCCTTTACAACTGGTTTCCATGTCTTAAAGGTCAATAATGGTTTCTGTGTAGATCACAGTTGTTATTTAGATGGATATAGTTGAATTCTATGGGAAGAGTGTTTGAAGATGGTTATGGAGTCTTCTGATAGTTTCGGGTAGGAGTGGATTGATTTTAGAAGTTTTTCGTGTGGTTATATGTTCGGTTTTGTTTTCAAATCACACTAATGATTCGATGTTCCATTGTGGTTCATTGTTGAAATTCTGAAGATAATTATATTCATATTTGATTTCATTGGTTTGAAGTGCGTTCAAACCATAGAACTATACTTGTTTAACGTTTATAAGTAGTTACTTTCGCATTTATTTAGTAATGCGTTCTTAAATACTCTTATACACCAATCTGTAGTTGCATAATTTTAATTAACATACAAGAAAAATCTTATTTACTTGATCATGTTACATTGATTTAACTTCATTTTGATCCATCAAACATTACGTTTCTTGTTGTTCGTCTAATTACTTTCTTCCCACCACTGTAATTTGATTATTGATTCTTATTAAGTGGAAACGAGTAGTTTCGTGGTCCTTTACAACTGGTTTCCTTATCTTAATGGTCAATAATGGTTTCTTTAGATCAACAGTTGTTATTAAGATGGGCATAGTGGAATTCTGAGGGAAGAGTATTCCAAGATGGTTATAGAGTCTTCTGATAAGTTTCAAGTAGGAGTGCATTGATTTTAAGGGTTATTCTTGTGGTTACATGTTCGGTTTTGTTTTCGAATCACACTAATGATTCTATGTTCCATTTGTGATTCATTGTTAATATTCTTATGATAATTGTATTCATATTTGATTACATTGGTTTAGAAGTGCGTTCAAACCATAGAACTATACTTGTTAAATGTTTTAGTATAACTAGTTTTCTTTCCCATGTATTTAGTAATGCTTTCTTAAATACTCTTATACAACATTCTGTAGTTGCATAATTTTAATTAGCGTACAAGAAAATCTTATTTACTTTATCTTGTAACATTGATTTAACTTCATTTGATCCATCAAACATTACGTTTTCTCGTTGTTCGTCTAAGTACTTCCATTCCACCACTGTAATTTGATTATTGATTCTTATTAAGTGGATACGAGTAGTTTCGTGGTCCTTTACAACTGGTTTCCTTGTCTTAATGGTCAATAATGGTTTCTTTAGATCAACAGTTGTTATTAAGATGGGCATAGTGGAATTCTGAGGGAAGAGTATTCCAAGATGGTTATGGAGTCTTCTGATAAGTTTCGAGTAGGAGTGCAATGATTTTAGGAGTTATTCGTGTGGTTATATGTTCGGTTTTGTTTTCGAATCACACTAATGATTCTATGTTCCATTTGTGATTCATTGTTAATATTCTTATGATAATTATATTCATATTTGATTACATTGGTTTAGAAGTGCGTTCAAACCATAGAACTATACTTGTTAAATGTTTTAGTATAACTAGTTTTCTTTCCCATGTATTTAGTAATGCTTTCTTAAATAATCTTATACAGCAATGTGTAGTTGCATAATTTTAATTATCGTACAAGAAAATCTTCTTTACTTTATCTTGTAACATTGATTTAACTTCATTTGATCCATCAAACATTACGTTTTCTTGTTGTTCGTCTAAGTACTTTCATTCCTCCACTGTAATTTGATTATTGATTCTTATTAAGTGGATACGAGTAGTTTCGTGGTCCTTTACAACTGGTTTCCATGTCTTAAAGGTCAATAATGGTTTCTGTAGATCAACAGTTGTTATTTAGATGGATATAGTGGAATTCTATGGGAAGAGTGTTTGAAGATGGTTATGGAGTCTTCTGATTAGTTTCGGGTAGGAGTGGATTGATTTTAGGAGTTTTTCGTGTGGTTATATGTTCGGTTTTGTTTTCAAATCACACTAATGATTCGATGTTCCATTTGTGGTTCATTGTTGAAATTCTGAAGATAATTATATTCATATTTGATTTCATTGGTTTAGAAGTGCGTTCAAACCATAGAACTATACTTGTTGAACGTTTAATAAGTAGTTACTTTCACATTTATTTAGTAATGCGTTCTTAAATACTCTTATACAACAATCTGTAGTTGCATAATTTTAATTAACATACAAGAAAATCTTATTTACTTGATCATGTTACATTGATTTAACTTCAATTTGATCCATCAAACATTACGTTTTCTCGTTGTTCGTCTAAGTACTTCCATTCCACCACTGTAATTTGATTATTGATTCTTATTAAGTGGATACGAGTAGTTTCGTGGTCCTTTACAACTGGTTTCCTTGTCTTAATGGTCAATAATGGTTTCTTTAGATCAGCAGTTGTTATTAAGATGGGCATAGTGGAATTCTGAGGGAAGAGTATTCAAAGATGGTTATGGAGTCTTCTGATAAGTTTCAAGTAGGAGGGCATTGATTTTAGGAGTTATTCGTGTGGTTATATGTTCGGTTTGTTTTCGAATCACATAATGATTTTATGTTCCATTTGTGATTCAATGTTAATATTCTTATGATAATTATATTCATATTTGATTACATTGGTTTAGAAGTGCGTTCAAACCATAGAACTATACTTGTTAAATGTTTTAGTATAACTAGTTTTCTTTCCCCTGTACTTAGTAATGCTTTCTTAAATACTCTTATACAACAATCTGTAGTTGCATAATTTTAATTAACGTACAAGAAAATCTTATTTACTTTATCTTGTAACATTAATTTAACTTCATTTGATCCATCAAACATTACGTTTCTTGTTGTTCGTCTAATTACTTTCTTCCCACAACTGTAATTTGATTATTGATTCTTATTAAGTGGATACGATTAGTTTCGTGGTCCTTTACAACTGGTTTCCTTGTCTTAATGGTCAATAATGGTTTCTTTAGATCAACAGTTGTTATTAAGATGGGCATAGTGGAATTCTGAGGGAAGAGTATTCCAAGATGGTTATGGAGTCTTCTGATAAGTTTCAAGTAGGAGTGCATTGATTTTAAGAGTTATTCTTGTGGTTATATGTTCGGTTTTGTTTTCGAATCACACTAATGATTCTATGTTCCATTTGTGATTCATTGTTGAAATTCTGAAGATAATTATATTCATATGTGATTACATTGGTTTAGAAGTGCGTTCAAACCATAGAACTATACTTGTTTAATGTTTTAGTATAAGTAGTTCCTTTCACATTTATTTAGTAATGCGTTCTTAAATACTCTTATACACCAATCTGTAGTTGCATAATTATAATTAACATACAAGAAAATCTTATTTACTTGATCATGTCATTGATTTAACTTTATTTGATCCATCAAACATTACGTTTCTTGTTGTTGTCTAATTACTTTCTTCCCACACTGTAATTTGATTATTGATTCTTATTAAGTGGATACGAATAGTTTCGTGGTCCTTTACAACTAGTTTCCTTGTCTTAATGGTCAATAATGGTTTCTTTAGATCAACAGTTGTTATTAAGATGGGCATAGTGGAATTCTGAGGGAAGAGTATTCCAAGATGGTTATGGAGTCTTCTGATAAGTTTCAAGTAGGAATGCATTGATTTTAGGAGTTATTCGTGTGGTTATATGTTCGGTTTTGTTTTCGAATCACATAATGATTTTATGTTCCATTTGTGATTCATTGTTAATATTCTTATGATAATTATATTCATATTTGATTACATTGGTTTAGAAGTGCGTTCAAACCATAGAACTATACTTGTTAAATGTTTTAGTATAACTAGTTTTCTTTCCCCTGTATTTAGTAATGCTTTCTTAATACTCTTATACAACAATCTGTAGTTGCATAATTTTAATTAACGTACAAGAAAATCTTATTTACTTTATCTTGTAACATTGATTTAACTTCATTTGATCCATCAAACATTACGTTTCTTGTTGTTCGTCTAAGACTTCCATTCCACCACTGTAATTTGATTATTGATTCTTATTAAGTGGATACGAGTAGTTTTGTGGTCCTTTACAACTGGCTTCCTTGTCTTAAAGGTCAATAATGGTTTCTGTAGATCAACAGTTGTTATTTAGATGGATATAGTGGAATTCTATGGGAAGAGTGTTAAAGATGGTTATGGAGTCTTCTGATTAGTTTCGGGTAGGAGTGGATTGATTTTAGTAGTTTTCGTGTGGTTATATGTTCGGTTTTGTTTTCAAATCACACTAATGATTCGATGTTCCATTTGAGATTCATTGTTGAAATTCTGAAGATAATTATATTCACATTTGATTACATTGGTTTAGAAGTGCGTTCAAACCATAGAACTATACTTGTTTAATGTTTTAGTATAAGTAGTTCCTTTCACATTTATTTAGTAATGCGTTCTTAAATACTCTTATACACCAATCTGTAGTTGCATAATTGTAATTAACATACAAGAAAATCTTATTTACTTGATCATGTTACATTGATTTAACTTTATTTTGATCCATCAAACATTACGTTTCTTGTTGTTCGTCTAATTACTTTCTTCCCACAACTGTAATTTGATTATTGATTCTTATTAAGTGGATACGAGTAGTTTCGTGGTCCTTTACAACTGGTTTCCTTGTCTTAATGGTCAATAATGGTTTCTTTAGATCAACAGTTGTTATTAAGATGGGCATAGTGGAATTCTGAGGGAAGAGTATTCCAAGATGGTTATGGAGTCTTCTGATAAGTTTCAAGTAGGAGTGCATTGATTTTAGGAGTTATTCGTGTGGTTATATGTTCGGTTTTGTTTTCGAATCACAATAATGATTTTATGTTCCATTTGTGATTCATTGTTAATATTCTTATGATAATTATATTCATATTTGATTACATTGGTTTAGAAGTGCGTTCAAACCATAGAACTATACTTGTTAAATGTTTTAGTATAACTAGTTTTCTTTCCCCTGTATTTAGTAATGCTTTCTTAAATACTCTTATACAACAATCTGTAGTTGCATAATTTTAATTAACGTACAAGAAAATCTTATTTACTTTATCTTGTAACATTGATTTAACTTCATTTGATCCATCAAACATTACGTTTCTTGTTGTTCGTCTATGTACTTCCATTCCACCACTGTAATTTGATTATTGATTCTTATTAAGTGGATACGAGTAGTTTTGTGGTCCTTTACAACTGGTTTCCTTGTCTTAAAGGTCAATAATGGTTTCTGTAGATCAACAGTTGTTATTTAGATGGATATAGTGGAATTCTATGGGAAGAGTGTTTAAAGATGGTTATGGAGTCTTCTGATTAGTTTCAGGTAGGAGTGGATTGATTTTAGGAGTTTTTCGTGTGGCTTTATGTTCGGTTTTGTTTTCAAATCACACTAACGATTCAATGTTCCATTTGAGATTCATTGTTTAAATTCTGAAGATAATTATATTCACATTTGATTATATTGGTTTAGAAGTGCGTTCAAACCATAGAACTATACTTGTTTAATGTTTTAGTATAAGTAGTTCCTTTCACATTTATTTAGTAATGCGTTCTTAAATACTCTTATACACCAATCTGTAGTTGCATAATTGTAATTAACATACAAGAAAATCTTAATTACTTGATCATGTTACATTGATTTAACTTTATTTTGATCCATCAAACATTACGTTTCTTGTTGTTCGTCTAATTACTTTCTTCCCACAACTGTAATTTGATTATTGATTCTTATTAAGTGGATACGATTAGTTTCGTGGTCCTTTACAACTGGTTTCCTTGTCTTAATGGTCAATAATGATTTCTTTAGATCAGCAGTTGTTATTAAGATGGGCATAGTGGAATTCTGAGGGAAGAGTATTCAAAGATGGTTATGGAGTCTTCTGATAAGTTTCAAGTAGGAGTGCATTGATTTTAGGAGTTATTTGTGTGGTTATATGTTCGGTTTTGTTTTCGAATCACAATAATGATTGTATGTTCCATTTGTGATTCATTGTTAATATTCTTATGATAATTGTATTTATATTTGATTACATTGGTTTAGAAGTGCGTTCAAACCATAGAACTATACTTGTTAAATGTTTTAGTATAACTAGTTTTCTTTCCCATGTATTTAGTAATGCTTTCTTAAATAATCTTATACAGCAATGTGTAGTTGCATAATTTTAATTATCGTACAAGAAAATCTTATTTACTTTATCTTGTAACATTGATTTAACTTCATTTGATCCATCAAACATTACGTTTTCTTGTTGTTCGTCTAAGTACTTCCATTCCTCCACTGTAATTTGATTATTGATTCTTATTAAGTGGATACGAGTAGTTTCGTGGTCCTTTACAACTGGTTTCCATGTCTTAAAGGTCAATAATGGTTTCTGTAGATCAACAGTTGTTATTTAGATGGATATAGTTGAATTCTATGGGAAGAGTGTTTGAAGATGGTTATGGAGTCTTCTGATTAGTTTCGGGTAGGAGTGGATTGATTTTAGGAGTTTTTCGTGTGGTTATATGTTCGGTTTTGTTTTCAAATCACACTAATGATTCGATGTTCCATTTGTGGTTCATTGTTGAAATTCTGAAGATAATTATATTCATATTTGATTTCATTGGTTTAGAAGTGCGTTCAAACCATAGAACTATACTTGTTTAACGTTTAATAAGTAGTTACTTTCACATTTATTTAGTAATGCGTTCTTAAATACTCTTATACAACAATCTGTAGTTGCATAATTTTAATTAACATACAAGAAAATCTTATTTACTTGATCATTTTACATTGATTTAACTTCATTTTGATCCATCAAACATTACGTTTCTTGTTGTTCGTCTAATTACTTTCTTCCCACCACTGTAATTTGATTATTGATTCTTATTAAGTGGAAACGAGTAGTTTCGTGGTCCTTTACAACTGGTTTCCTTATCTTAATGGTCAATAATGGTTTCTTTAGATCAACAGTTGTTATTAAGATGGGCATAGTGGAATTCTGAGGGAAGAGTATTCCAAGATGGTTATGGAGTCTTCTGATAAGTTTCAAGTAGGAGTGCATTGATTTTAAGAGTTATTCTTGTGGTTATATGTTCAGTTTTGTTTTCGAATCACACTAATGATTCTATGTTCCATTTGTGATTCATTGTTAATATTCTTATGATAATTATATTCATATTTGATTACATTGGTTTAGAAGTGCGTTCAAACCGTAGAACTATACTTGTTAAATGTTTTAGTATAACTAGTTTTATTTCCCCTGTATTTAGTAATGCTTTCTTAAATACTCTTATACAACATTCGGTAGTTGCATAATTTTAATTAACATACAAGAAAATCTTATTTACTTTATCTTGTAACATTGATTTAACTTCATTTGATCCATCAAACATTACGTTTTCTCGTTGTTCGTCTAAGTACTTCCATTCCACCACTGTAATTTGATTATTGATTCTTATTAAGTGGATACGAGTAGTTTCGTGGTCCTTTACAACTGGTTTCCTTGTCTTAATGGTCAATAATGGTTTCTTTAGATCAGCAGTTGTTATTAAGATGGGCATAGTGGAATTCTGAGGGAAGAGTATTCAAAGATGGTTATGGAGTCTTCTGATAAGTTTCAAGTAGGAGGGCATTGATTTTAGGAGTTATTCGTGTGGCTATATGTTCGGTTTTGTTTTCGAATCACAATAATGATTTTATGTTCCATTTGTGATTCATTGTTAATATTCTTATGATAATTATATTCATATTTGATTACATTGGTTTAGAAGTGCGTTCAAACCATAGAACTATACTTGTTAAATGTTTTAGTATAACTAGTTTTCTTTCCCCTGTATTTAGTAATGCTTTCTTAAATACTCTTATACAACAATCTGTAGTTGCATAATTTTAATTAACGTACAAGAAAATCTTATTTACTTTATCTTATAACATTAATTTAACTTCATTTGATCCATCAAACATTACGTTTTCTTGTTTTTCGTCTAAGACTTCCATTCCACCACTGTAATTTGATTATTGATTCTTATTAAGTGGATACGAGTAGTTTTGTGGTCCTTTACAACTGGCTTCCTTGTCTTAAAGGTCAATAATGGTTTCTGTAGATCAACAGTTGTTATTTAGATGGATATAGTGGAATTCTGTGGGAAGAGTGTTTAAAGATGGTTATGGAGTCTTCTGATTAGTTTCGGGTAGGTGTGGATTGATTTTAGGAGTTTTTCGTGTGGTTTATGTTCGGTTTTGTTTTCAAATCACACTAACGATTCGATGTTCCATTTGAGATTCATTGTTGAAATTCTGAAGATAATTATATTCACATTTGATTATATTGGTTTAGAAGTGCGTTCAAACCATAGAACTATACTTGTTTAATGTTTTAGTATAATTAGTTCCTTTCACATTTATTTAGTAATGCGTTCTTAAATACTCTTATCCACCAAACTGTAGTTGCATAATTGTAATTAACATACAAGAAAATCTTATTTACTTGATCATGTTACATTGATTTAACTTTATTTTGATCCATCAAACATTACGTTTCTAGTTGTTCGTCTAATTACTTTCTTCCCACAACTGTAATTTGATTATTGATTCTTATTAAGTGGATACGATTAGTGTCGTGGTCCTTTACAACTGGTTTCCTTGTCTTAATGGTCAATAATGGTTTCTTTAGATCAACAGTTGTTATTAAGATGGGCATAGTGGAATTCTGAGGGAAGAGTATTCCAAGATGGTTATGGAGTCTTCTGATAAGTTTCAAGTCGGAGTGCATTGATTTTAAGAGTTATTCTTGTGGTTATATGTTCGGTTTTGTTTTCGAATCACACTAATGATTCTATGTTCTATTTGTGATTCATTGTTGAAATTCTGAAGATAATTATATTCATATGTGATTACATTAGTTTAGAAGTGCGTTCAAACCATAGAACTATACTTGTTTAATGTTTTAGTATAAGTAGTTCCTTTCACATTTATTTAGTAATGCGTTCTTAAATACTCTTATACACCAATCTATAGTTGCATAATTATAATTTACATACAAGAAAATCTTATTTACTTGATCATGTGGCATTGATTTAACTTTATTTTGATCCATCAAACATTACGTTTCTTGTTGTTCGTCTAATTACTTTCTTCCCACAACTGTAATTTGATTATTGATTCTTATTAAGTGAATACGAATAGTTTCGTGGTCCTTTACAACTAGTTTCCTTGTCTTAATGGTCAATAATGGTTTCTTTAGATCAACAGTTGTTATTAAGATGGGCATAGTGGAATTCTGAGGGAAGAGTATTCCAAGATGGTTATGGAGTCTTCTGATAAGTTTCAAGTAGGAATGCATTGATTTTAGGAGTTATTCGTGTGGTTATATGTTCGGTTTTGTTTTCGAATCACAATAATGATTTTATGTTCCATTTGTGATTCATTGTTAATATTCTTATGATAATTATATTCATATTTGATTACATTGGTTTAGAAGTGCGTTCAAACCATAGAACTATACTTGTTAAATGTTTTTGTATAACTAGTTTTCTTTCCCCTGTATTTAGTAATGCTTTCTTAAATACTCTTATACAACAATCTGTAGATGTATAATTTTAATTAACGTACAAGAAAATCTTATTTACTTTATCTTGTAACACTAATTTAACTTCATTTGATCCATCAAACATTACGTTTTCTTGTTGTTCGTCTAAGACTTCCATTCCACCACTGTAATTTGATTATTGATTCTTATTAAGTGGATACGAGTAGTTTTGTGGTCCTTTACAACTGGCTTCCTTGTCTTAAAGGTCAATAATGGTTTCTGTAGATCAACAGTTGTTATTAGATGGATATAGTGGAATTCTGGGGAAGAGTGTTTAAAGATGGTTATGGAGTCTTCTGATTAGTTTCGGGTAGGAGTGGATTGATTTTAGGAGTTTTTCGTGTGGTTTATGTTCGGTTTTGTTTTCAAATCACACTAACGATTCGATGTTCCATTTGAGATTCATTGTTGAAATTCTGAAGATAATTATATTCATTTGATTATATTGGTTTAGAAGTGCGTTCAAACCATAGAACTATACTTGTTTAATGTTTTAGTATAAGTAGTTCCTTTCACATTTATTTAGTAATGCGTTCTTAAATACTCTTATACACCAATCTGTAGTTGCATAATTGTAATTAACATACAAGAAAATCTTATTTACTTGATCATGTTACATTGATTTAACTTATTTTGATCCATCAAACATTACGTTTCTTGTTGTTCGTCTAATTACTTTCTTCCCACAACTGTAATTTGATTATTGATTCTTATTAAGTGGATACGATTAGTTTCGTGGTCCTTTACAACTGGTTTCCTTGTCTTAATGGTCAATAATGGTTTCTTTAGATCAACAGTTGTTATTAAGATGGGCATAGTGGAATTCTGAGGGAAGAGTATTCCAAGATGGTTATGGAGTCTTCTGATAAGTTTCAAGTAGGAATGCATTGATTTTAGGAGTTATTCATGTGGTTATATGTTCGGTTTTGTTTTCGAATCACAATAATGATTTTATGTTCCATTTGTGATTCATTGTTAATATTCTTATGATAATTATATTCATATTTGATTACATTGGTTTAGAAGTGCGTTCAAACCATAGAACTATACTTGTTAAATGTTTTAGTATAACTAGTTTTCTTTCCCCTGTATTTAGTAATGCTTTCTTAAATACTCTTATACAACAATCTGTAGTTGCATAATTTTAATTAACGTACAAGAAAATCTTATTTACTTTATCTTGTAACATTAATTTAACTTCATTTGATCCATCAAACATTACGTTTTCTTGTTGTTCGTCTAAGACTTCCATTCCACCACTGTAATTTGATTATTGATTCTTATTAAGTGGATACGAGTAGTTTTGTGGTCCTTTACAACTGGCTTCCTTGTCTTAAAGGTCAATAATGGTTCCTGTAGATCAACAGTTGTTATTTAGATGGATATAGTGGAATTCTGTGGGAAGAGTGTTTAAAGATGGTTATGGAGTCTTCTGATTAGTTTCGGGTAGGAGTGGATTGATTTTACGAGTTTTTCGTGTGGTTTATGTTCGGTTTTGTTTTCAAATCACACTAACGATTCGATGTTCCATTTGAGATTCATTGTTGAAATTCTGAAGATAATTATATTCACATTTGATTATATTGGTTTAGAAGTGCGTTCAAACCATAGAACTATACTTGTTTAATGTTTTAGTATAAGTAGTTCCTTTCACATTTATTTAGTAATGCGTTCTTAAATACTCTTATACACCAATCTGTAGTTGCATAATTGTAATTAACATACAAGAAAATCTTATTTACTTGATCATGTTACATTGATTTAACTTTATTTTGATCCATCAAACATTACGTTTCTTGTTGTTCGTCTAATTAATTTCTTCCCACAACTGTAATTTGATTATTGATTCTTATTAAGTGGATACGATTAGTTTCGTGGTCCTTTACAACTGGTTTCTTTGTCTTAATGGTCAATAATGGTTTCTTTAGATCAGCAGTTGTTATTAAGATGGGCATAGTGGAATTCTGAGGGAAGAGTATTCCAAGATGGTTATGGAGTCTTCTGATAAGTTTCAAGTAGGAATGCATTGATTTTAGGAGTTATTCGTGTGGTTATATGTTCGGTTTTGTTTTCGAATCACAATAATGATTTTGTGTTCCATTTGTGATTCATTGTTAATATTCTTATGATAATTATATTCATATTTGATTACATTGGTTTAGAAGTGCGTTCAAACCATAGAACTATACTTGTTAAATGTTTTAGTATAACTAGTTTTCTTTCCCCTGTATTTAGTAATGCTTTCTTAAATACTCTTATACAACAATCTGTAGTTGCATAATTTTAATTAACGTACAAGAAAATCTTATTTACTTTATCTTGTAACATTAATTTAACTTCATTTGATCCATCAAACAATACGTTTTCTTGTTGTTCGTCTATGTACTTCCATTCCACCACTGTAATTTGATTATTGATTCTTATTAAGTGGATACGAGTAGTTTTGTGGTCCTTTACAACTGGTTTCCTTGTCTTAAAGGTCAATAATGGTTTCTGTAGATCAACAGTTGTTATTTAGATGGATATAGTGGAATTCTGTGGGAAGAGTGTTTAAAGATGGTTATGGAGTCTTCTGATTAGTTTCGGGTAGGAGTGGATTGATTTTAGGAGTTTTTCGTGTGGTTTTATGTTCGGTTTTGTTTTCAAATCACACTAACGATTCGATGTTCCATTTGAGATTCGTTGTTGAAATTCTGAAGATAATTATATTCACATTTGATTATATTGGTTTAGAAGTGCGTTCAAACCATAGAACTATACTTGTTTAATGTTTTAGTATAAGTAGTTCCTTTCACATTTATTTAGTAATGCGTTCTTAAATACTCTTATACACCAATCTGTAGTTGCATAATTGTAATTAACATACAAGAAAATCTTATTTACTTGACCATGTTACATTGATTTAACTTTATTTTGATCCATCAAACATTACGTTTCTTGTTGTTCGTCTAATTACTTTCTTCCCACAACTGTAATTTGATTATTGATTCTTATTAAGTGGATACGATTAGTTTCGTGGTCCTTTACAACTGGTTTTCTTGTCTTAATGGTCAATAATGGTTTCTTTAGATCAGCAGTTGTTATTAAGATGGGCATAGTGGAATTCTGAGGGAAGAGTATTCAAAGATGGTTATGGAGTCTTCTGATAAGTTTCAAGTAGGAGTGCATTGATTTTAGGAGTTATTCGTGTGGTTATATGTTCGGTTTTGTTTTCGAATCACAATAATGATTTTATGTTCCATTTGTGATTCATTGTTAATATTCTTATGATAATTATATTCATATTTGATTACATTGGTTTAGAAGTGCGTTCAAACCATAGAACTATACTTGTTAAATGTTTTAGTATAACTAGTTTTCTTTCCCCTGTATTTAGTAATGCTTTCTTAAATACTCTTATACAACAATCTGTAGTCGCATAATTTTAATTAACGTACAAGAAAATCTTATTTACTTTATCTTGTAACATTAATTTAACTTCATTTGATCCATCAAACATTACGTTTTCTTGTTGTTCATCTAAGACTTCCATTTCACCACTGTAATTTGATTATTGATTCTTATTAAGTGGATACGAGTAGTTTTGTGGTCCTTTACAACTGGCTTCCTTGTCTTAAAGGTCAATAATGGTTTCTGTAGATCAACAGTTATTTAGATGGATATAGTGGAATTCTGTGGGAAGAGTGTTCAAAGATGGTTATGGAGTCTTCTAATTAGTTTCGGGTAGAAGTGGATTGATTTTAGGAGTTTTTCGTGTGGTTTTATGTTCGGTTTTGTTTTCAAATCACACTAACGATTCGATGTTCCATTTGAGATTCATTGTTGAAATTCTGAAGATAATTATATTCACATTTGATTATATTGGTTTAGAAGTGCGTTCAAACCATAGAACTATACTTGTTTAATGTTTTAGTATAAGTAGTTCCTTTCACATTTATTTAGTAATGCGATCTTAAATACTCTTATACACCAATCTGTAGTTGCATAATTGTAAGTAACATACAAGAAAATCTTATTTACTTGATCATGTTACATTGATTTAACTTTATTTTGATGCATCAAACATTACGTTTCTTGTTGTTCGTCTAATTACTTTCTTCCCACAACTGTAATTTGATTATTGATTCTTATTAAGTGGATACGATTAGTTTCGTGGTCCTTTACAACTGGTTTCCTTGCTTAATGGTCAATAATGGTTTCTTTAGATCAACAGTTGTTATTAAGATGGACATAGTGGAATTTTGAGGGAAGAGTATTCCAAGATGGTTATGGAGTCTTCTGATAAGTTTCAAGTAGGAGTGCATTGATTTTAAGAGTTATTCTTGTGGTTATATGTTCGGTTTTGTTTTCGAATCACAATAATGATTTTGTGTTCCATTTGTGATTCATTGTTAATATTCTTATGATAATTATATTCATATTTGATTACATTGGTTTAGAAGTGCGTTCAAACCATAGAACTATACTTGTTAAATGTTTTAGTATAACTAGTTTTCTTTCCCCTGTATTTAGTAATGCTTTCTTAAATACTCTTATACAACAATCTGTAGTTGCATAATTTTAATTAACGTACAAGAAAATCTTATTTACTTTATCTTGTAACATTAATTTAACTTCATTTGATCCATCAAACAATACGTTTTCTTGTTGTTCGTCTATGTACTTCCATTCCACCACTGTAATTTGATTATTGATTCTTATTAAGTGGATACGAGTAGTTTTGTGGTCCTTTACAACTGGTTTCCTTGTCTTAAAGGTCAATAATGGTTTCTGTAGATCAACAGTTGTTATTTAGATGGATATAGTGGAATTCTGTGGGAAGAGTGTTTAAAGATGGTTATGGAGTCTTCTGATTAGTTTCGGGTAGGAGTGGATTGATTTTAGGAGTTTTTCGTGTGGTTTTATGTTCGGTTTTGTTTTCAAATCACACTAACGATTCGATGTTCCATTTGAGATTCGTTGTTGAAATTCTGAAGATAATTATATTCACATTTGATTATATTGGTTTAGAAGTGCGTTCAAACCATAGAACTATACTTGTTTAATGTTTTAGTATAAGTAGTTCCTTTCACATTTATTTAGTAATGCGTTCTTAAATACTCTTATACACCAATCTGTAGTTGCATAATTGTAATTAACATACAAGAAAATCTTATTTACTTGACCATGTTACATTGATTTAACTTTATTTTGATCCATCAAACATTACGTTTCTTGTTGTTCGTCTAATTACTTTCTTCCCACAACTGTAATTTGATTATTGATTCTTATTAAGTGGATACGATTAGTTTCGTGGTCCTTTACAACTGGTTTTCTTGTCTTAATGGTCAATAATGGTTTCTTTAGATCAGCAGTTGTTATTAAGATGGGCATAGTGGAATTCTGAGGGAAGAGTATTCAAAGATGGTTATGGAGTCTTCTGATAAGTTTCAAGTAGGAGTGCATTGATTTTAGGAGTTATTCGTGTGGTTATATGTTCGGTTTTGTTTTCGAATCACAATAATGATTTTATGTTCCATTTGTGATTCATTGTTAATATTCTTATGATAATTATATTCATATTTGATTACATTGGTTTAGAAGTGCGTTCAAACCATAGAACTATACTTGTTAAATGTTTTAGTATAACTAGTTTTCTTTCCCCTGTATTTAGTAATGCTTTCTTAAATACTCTTATACAACAATCTGTAGTCGCATAATTTTAATTAACGTACAAGAAAATCTTATTTACTTTATCTTGTAACATTAATTTAACTTCATTTGATCCATCAAACATTACGTTTTCTTGTTGTTCATCTAAGACTTCCATTTCACCACTGTAATTTGATTATTGATTCTTATTAAGTGGATACGAGTAGTTTTGTGGTCCTTTACAACTGGCTTCCTTGTCTTAAAGGTCAATAATGGTTTCTGTAGATCAACAGTTCTTATTTAGATGGATATAGTGGAATTCTGTGGGAAGAGTGTTCAAAGATGGTTATGGAGTCTTCTAATTAGTTTCGGGTAGAAGTGGATTGATTTTAGGAGTTTTTCGTGTGGTTTTATGTTCGGTTTTGTTTTCAAATCACACTAACGATTCGATGTTCCATTTGAGATTCATTGTTGAAATTCTGAAGATAATTATATTCACATTTGATTATATTGGTTTAGAAGTGCGTTCAAACCATAGAACTATACTTGTTTAATGTTTTAGTATAAGTAGTTCCTTTCACATTTATTTAGTAATGCGATCTTAAATACTCTTATGCACCAATCTGTAGTTGCATAATTGTAAGTAACATACAAGAAAATCTTATTTACTTGATCATGTTACATTGATTTAACTTTATTTTGATGCATCAAACATTACGTTTCTTGTTGTTCGTCTAATTACTTTCTTCCCACAACTGTAATTTGATTATTGATTCTTATTAAGTGGATACGATTAGTTTCGTGGTCCTTTACAACTGGTTTCCTTGCTTAATGGTCAATATTGGTTTCTTTAGATCAACAGTTGTTATTAAGATGGACATAGTGGAATTTTGAGGGAAGAGTATTCCAAGATGGTTATGGAGTCTTCTGATAAGTTTCAAGTAGGAGTGCATTGATTTTAAGAGTTATTCTTGTGGTTATATGTTCGGTTTTGTTTTCGAATCACACTAATGATTCTATGTTCCATTTGTGATTCATTATTGAAATTCTGAAGATAATTATATTCATATGTGATTACATTAGTTTAGAAGTGCGTTCAAACCATAGAACTATACTTGTTTAATGTTTTAGTATAAGTAGTTCCTTTCACATTTATTTAGTAATGTGTTCTTAAATACTCTTATACACCAATCTGTAGTTGCATAATTGTAATTAACATACAAAAAAATCTTATTTACTTGATCATTTTGCATTGATTTAACTTTATTTTGATCCATCAAACATTTCGTTTCTTGTTGTTCGTCTAATTACTTTCTTCCCACAACTGTAATTTGATTATTGATTCTTATTAAGTGGATACGAATAGTTTCGTGGTCCTTTACAACTGGTTTCCTTGTCTTAATGGTCAATAATGGTTTCTTTAGATCAACAGTTGTTATTAAGATGGGCATAGTGGAATTCTGAGGGAAGAGTATTCCAAGATGGTTATGGAGTCTTCTGATAAGTTTCAAGTAGGAATGCATTGATTTTAGGAGTTATTCGTGTGGTTATATGTTCGGTTTTGTTTTCGAATCACAATAATGATTTTATGTTCCATTTGTGATTCATTGTTAATATTCTTATGATAAATATATTCATATTTGATTACATTGGTTTAGAAGTGCGTTCAAACCATAATACTATACTTGTTAAATGTTTTAGTATAACTAGTTTTCTTTCCCCTGTATTTAGTAATGCTTTCTTAAATACTCTTATACAACAATCTGTAGTTGCATAATTTTAATTAACGTACAAGAAAATCTTATTTACTTTATCTTGTAACATTAATTTAACTTCATTTGATCCATCAAACAATACGTTTTCTTGTTGTTCGTCTATGTACTTCCATTCTACCACTGTAATTTGATTATTGATTCTTATTAAGTGGATACGAGTAGTTTTGTGGTCCTTTACAACTGGTTTCCTTGTCTTAAAGGTCAATAATGGTTTTTGTAGATCAACAGTTGTTATTTAGATGGATATAGTGGAATTCTGTGGGAAGAGTGTTTAAAGATGGTTATGGAGTCTTCTGATTAGTTTCGGGTAGGAGTGGATTGAT
Source organism: Flaveria robusta (assembly GCA_025506415.1). Lineage (NCBI taxonomy): Eukaryota > Viridiplantae > Streptophyta > Magnoliopsida > Asterales > Asteraceae > Flaveria > Flaveria robusta. The sequence continues at coordinate 20,242,771 of CM046470.1, forward strand.
TTTAGGAGATTTTCGTGTGGTTTTATGTTCGGTTTTGTTTTCAAATCACACTAACAATTCGATGTTCCATTTGAGATTCATTGTTGAAATTCTGAAGATAATTATATTCACATTTGATTATATTGGTTTAGAAGTGCGTTCAAACCATAGAACTATACTTGTTTAATGTTTTAGTATAAGTAGTTCCTTTCACATTTATTTAGTAATGCGTTTTTAAATACTCTTATACACCAATCTGTAGTTGCATAATTGTAATTAACATACAAGAAAATCTTATTTACTTGATCATGTTACATTGATTTAACTTTATTTTGATCCATCAAACATTACGTTTCTTGTTGTTCGTCTAATTACTTTCTTCCCACAACTGTAATTTGATTATTGATTCTTATTAAGTGGATACGATTAGTTTCGTGGTCCTTTACAACTGGTTTCTTTGTCTTAATGGTCAATAATGGTTTCTTTAGATCAACAGTTGTTATTAAGATGGGCATAGTGGAATGCTGAGGGAAGAGTATTCCAAGATGGTTATGGAGTCTTCTGATAAGTTTCAAGTAGGAGTGCATTGATTTTAAGAGTTATTCTTGTGGTTATATGTTCGGTTTTGTTTTCGAATCACACTAATGATTCTATGTTCCATTTGTGATTCATTGTTGAAATTCTGAAGATAATTATATTCATATGTGATTACATTGGTTTAGAAGTGCGTTCAAACCATAGAACTATACTTGTTTAATGTTTTAGTATAAGTAGTTCCTTTCACATTTATTTAGTAATGCGTTCTTAAATACTCTTATACACCAATCTGTAGTTGCATAATTGTAATTAACATACAAGAAAATCTTATTTACTTGATCATGTTGCATTGATTTAACTTTATTTTAATCCATCAAACATTACGTTTCTTGTTGTTCGTCTAATTACTTTCTTCCCACAACTGTAATTTGATTATTGATTCTTATTAAGTGGATACGATTAGTTTCGTGGTCCTTTACAACTGGTTTTCTTGTCTTAATGGTCAATAATGGTTTCTTTAGATCAGCAGTTGTTATTAAGATGGGCATAGTGGAATTCTGAGGGAAGAGTATTCAAAGATGGTTATGGAGTCTTCTGATAAGTTTCAAGTAGGAGTGCATTGATTTTAGGAGTTATTCGTGTGGTTATATGTTCGGTTTTGTTTTCGAATCACAATAATGATTTTATGTTCCATTTGTGATTCATTGTTAATTTTCTTATGATAATTATATTCATATTTGATTACATTGGTTTAGAAGTGCGTTCAAACCATAGAACTATACTTGTTAAATGTTTTAGGATAACTAGTTTTCTTTCCCCTGTATTTAGTAATGCTTTCTTAAATACTCTTATACAACAATCTGTAGTCGCATAATTTTAATTAACGTACAAGAAAATCTTATTTACTTTATCTTGTAACATTAATTTAACTTCATTTGATCCATCAAACATTACGTTTTCTTGTTGTTCATCTAAGACTTCCATTTCACCACTGTAATTTGATTATTGATTCTTATTAAGTGGATACGAGTAGTTTTGTGGTCCTTTACAACTGGCTTCCTTGTCTTAAAGGTCAAAAATGGTTTCTGTAGATCAACAGTTGTTATTTAGATGGATATAGTGGAATTCTGTGGGAAGAGTGTTTAAAGATGGTTATGGAGTCTTCTAATTAGTTTCGGGTAGAAGTGGATTGATTTTAGGAGTTTTTCGTGTGGTTTTATGTTCGGTTTTGTTTTCAAATCACACTAACGATTCGATGTTCCATTTGAGATTCATTGTTGAAATTCTGAAGGTAATTATATTCACATTTGATTATATTGGTTTAGAAGTGCGTTCAAACCATAGAACTATACTTGTTTAATGTTTTAGTATAAGTAGTTCCTTTCACATTTATTTAGTAATGCGATCTTAAATACTCTTATACACCAATCTGTAGTTGCATAATTGTAAGTAACATACAAGAAAATCTTATTTACTTGATCATGTTACATTGATTTAACTTTATTTTGATCCATCAAACATTACGTTTCTTGTTGTTCGTCTAATTACTTTCTTCCCACAACTGTAATTTGATTATTGATTCTTATTAAGTGGATACGATTAGTATCGTGGTCCTTTACAACTGGTTTCCTTGCTTAATGGTCAATAATGGTTTCTTTAGATCAACAGTTGTTATTAAGATGGACATAGTGGAATTTTGAGGGAAGAGTATTCCAAGATGGTTATGGAGTCTTCTGATAAGTTTCAAGTAGGAGTGCATTGATTTTAAGAGTTATTCTTGTGGTTATATGTTCGGTTTTGTTTTCGAATCACACTAATGATTCTATGTTCCATTTGTGATTCATTGTTGAAATTCTGAAGATAATTATATTCATATGTGATTACATTAGTTTAGAAGTGCGTTCAAACCATAGAACTATACTTGTTTAATGTTTTAGTATAAGTAGTTCCTTTCACATTTATTTAGTAATGTGTTCTTAAATACTCTTATACACCAATCTGTAGTTGCATAATTGTAATTAACATACAAAAAAATCTTATTTACTTGATCATATTGCATTGATTTAACTTTATTTTGATCCATCAAACATTTCGTTTCTTGTTGTTCGTCTAATTACTTTCTTCCCACAACTGTAATTTGATTATTGATTCTTATTAAGTGGATACGAATAGTTTCGTGGTCCTTTACAACTGGTTTCCTTGTCTTAATGGTCAATAATGGTTTCTTTAGATCAACAGTTGTTATTAAGATGGGCATAGTGGAATTCTGAGGGAAGAGTATTCCAAGATGGTTATGGAGTCTTCTGATAAGTTTCAAGTAGGAATGCATTGATTTTAGGAGTTATTCGTGTGGTTATATGTTCGGTTTTGTTTTCGAATCACAATAATGATTTTATGTTCCATTTGTGATTCATTGTTAATATTCTTATGATAAATATATTCATATTTGATTACATTGGTTTAGAAGTGCGTTCAAACCATAATACTATACTTGTTAAATGTTTTAGTATAACTAGTTTTCTTTCCCCTGTATTTAGTAATGCTTTCTTAAATACTCTTATACAACAATCTGTAGTTGCATAATTTTAATTAACGTACAAGAAAATCTTATTTACTTTATCTTGTAACATTAATTTAACTTCATTCGATCCATCAAACAATACGTTTTCTTGTTGTTCGTCTATGTACTTCCATTCTACCACTGTAATTTGATTATTGATTCTTATTAAGTGGATACGAGTAGTTTTGTGGTCCTTTACAACTGGTTTCCTTGTCTTAAAGGTCAATAATGGTTTCTGTAGATCAACCGTTGTTATTTAGATGGATATAGTGGAATTCTGTGGGAAGAGTGTTTAAAGATGGTTATGGAGTCTTCTGATTAGTTTCGGGTAGGAGTGGATTGATTTTAGGAGATTTTCGTGTGGTTTTATGTTTGGTTTTGTTTTCAAATCACACTAACGATTCGATGTTCCATTTGAGATTCATTGTTGAAATTCTGAAGATAATTATATTCACATTTGATTATATTGGTTTAGAAGTGCGTTCAAACCATAGAACTATACTTGTTTAATGTTTTAGTATAAGTAGTTCCTTTCACATTTATTTAGTAATGCGTTTTTAAATACTCTTATACACCAATCTGTAGTTGCATAATTGTAATTAACATACAAGAAAATCTTATTTACTTGATCATGTTACATTGATTTAACTTTATTTTGATCCATCAAACATTACGTTTCTTGTTGTTCGTCTAATTACTTTCTTCCCACAACTGTAATTTGATTATTGATTCTTATTAAGTGGATACGATTAGTTTCGTGGTCCTTTACAACTGGTTTCTTTGTCTTAATGGTCAATAATGGTTTCTTTAGATCAACAGTTGTTATTAAGATGGGCATAGTGGAATGCTGAGGGAAGAGTATTCCAAGATGGTTATGGAGTCTTCTGATAAGTTTCAAGTAGGAGTGCATTGATTTTAAGAGTTATTCTTGTGGTTATATGTTCGGTTTTGTTTTCGAATCACACTAATGATTCTATGTTCCATTTGTGATTCATTGTTGAAATTCTGAAGATAATTATATTCATATGTGATTACATTGGTTTAGAAGTGCGTTCAAACCATAGAACTATACTTGTTTAATGTTTTAGTATAAGTAGTTCCTTTCACATTTATTTAGTAATGCGTTCTTAAATACTCTTATACACCAATCCGTAGTTGCATAATTGTAATTAAAATACAAGAAAATCTTATTTACTTGATCATGTTGCATTGATTTAACTTTATTTTGATCCATCAAACATTACGTTTCTTGTTGTTCGTCTAATTACTTTCTTCCCACAACTGTAATTTGATTATTGATTCTTATTAAGTGGATATGAATAGTTTCGTGGTCCTTTACAACTGGTTTCCTTGTCTTAATGGTCAATAATGGTTTCTTTAGATCAACAGTTGTTATTAAGATGGGCATAGTGGAATTCTGAGGGAAGAGTATTCCAAGATGGTTATGGAGTCTTCTGATAAGTTTCAAGTTAGAGTGCATTGATTTTAGGTGTTATTCGTGTGGTTATATGTTCGGTTTTGTTTTCGAATCACAATAATGATTTTATGTTCCATTTGTGATTCATTGTTAATATTCTTATGATAATTATATTCATATTTGATTACATTGGTTTAGAAGTGCTTTCAAACCATAGAACTATACTTGTTAAATGTTTTAGTATAACTAGTTTTCTTTCCCCTGTATTTAGTAATGCTTTCTTAAATACTCTTATACAACAATCTGTAGTTGCATAATTTTAATTAACGTACAAGAAAATCTTATTTACTTTATCTTGTAACATTAATTTAACTTCATTTGATCCATCAAACATTACGTTTTCTTGTTGTTCGTCTAAGTACTTCCATTCCACCACTGTAATTTGATTATTGATTCTTATTAAGTGGATACGAGTAGTTTTGTGGTCCTTTACAACTGGTTTCCTTGTCTTAAAGGTCAATAATGGTTTCTGTAGATCAACAGTTGTTATTTAGATGGATATAGTGGAATTCTGTGGGAAGAGTGTTTAAAGATGGTTATGGAGTCTTCTGATTAGTTTCGGGTAGGAGTGGATTGATTTTAGGAGATTTTCGTGTGGTTTTATGTTTGGTTTTGTTTTCAAATCACACTAACGATTCGATGTTCCATTTGAGATTCATTGTTGAAATTCTGAAGATAATTATATTCACATTTGATTATATTGGTTTAGAAGTGCGTTCAAACCATAGAACTATACTTGTTTAATGTTTTAGTATAAGTAGTTCCTTTCACATTTATTTAGTAATGCGTTTTTAAATACTCTTATACACCAATCTGTAGTTGCATAATTGTAATTAACATACAAGAAAATCTTATTTACTTGATCATGTTACATTGATTTAACTTTATTTTGATCCATCAAACATTACGTTTCTTGTTGTTCGTCTAATTACTTTCTTCCCACAACTGTAATTTGATTATTGATTCTTATTAAGTGGATACGATTAGTTTCGTGGTCCTTTACAACTGGTTTCTTTGTCTTAATGGTCAATAATGGTTTCTTTAGATCAACAGTTGTTATTAAGATGGGCATAGTGGAATGCTGAGGGAAGAGTATTCCAAGATGGTTATGGAGTCTTCTGATAAGTTTCAAGTAGGAGTGCATTGATTTTAAGAGTTATTCTTGTGGTTATATGTTCGGTTTTGTTTTCGAATCACACTAATGATTCTATGTTCCATTTGTGATTCATTGTTGAAATTCTGAAGATAATTATATTCATATGTGATTACATTGGTTTAGAAGTGCGTTCAAACCATAGAACTATACTTGTTTAATGTTTTAGTATAAGTAGTTCCTTTCACATTTATTTAGTAATGCGTTCTTAAATACTCTTATACACCAATCTGTAGTTGCATAATTGTAATTAAATACAAGAAAATCTTATTTACTTGATCATGTTGCATTGATTTAACTTTATTTTGATCCATCAAACATTACGTTTCTTGTTGTTCGTCTAATTACTTTCTTCCCACAACTGTAATTTGATTATTGATTCTTATTAAGTGGATATGAATAGTTTCGTGGTCCTTTACAACTGGTTTCCTTGTCTTAATGGTCAATAATGGTTTCTTTAGATCAACAGTTGTTATTAAGATGGGCATAGTGGAATTCTGAGGGAAGAGTATTCCAAGATGGTTATGGAGTCTTCTGATAAGTTTCAAGTTAGAGTGCATTGATTTTAGGTGTTATTCGTGTGGTTATATGTTCGGTTTTGTTTTCGAATCACAATAATGATTTTATGTTCCATTTGTGATTCATTGTTAATATTCTTATGATAATTATATTCATATTTGATTACATTGGTTTAGAAGTGCTTTCAAACCATAGAACTATACTTGTTAAATGTTTTAGTATAACTAGTTTTCTTTCCCCTGTATTTAGTAATGCTTTCTTAAATACTCTTATACAACAATCTGTAGTTGCATAATTTTAATTAACGTACAAGAAAATCTTATTTACTTTATCTTGTAACATTAATTTAACTTCATTTGATCCATCAAACATTACGTTTTCTTGTTGTTCGTCTAAGTACTTCCATTCCACCACTGTAATTTGATTATTGATTCTTATTAAGTGGATACGAGTAGTTTTGTGGTCCTTTACAACTGGTTTCCTTGTCTTAAAGGTCAATAATGGTTTCTGTAGATCAACAGTTGTTATTTAGATGGATATAGTGGAATTCTGTGGGAAGAGTGTTTAAAGATGGTTATGGAGTCTTCTGATTAGTTTCGGGTAGGAGTGGATTGATTTTAGTAGTTTTTCGTGTGGTTTTATGTTCGGTTTTGTTTTCAAATCACACTAACGATTCGATGTTCCATTTGAGATTCATTGTTGAAATTCTGAAGATAATTATATTCACATTTGATTATATTGGTTTAGAAGTGCGTTCAAACCATAGAACTATACTTGTTTAATGTTTTAGTATAAGTAGTTCCTTTCACATTTATTTAGTAATGCGTTTTTAAATACTCTTATACACCAATCTGTAGTTGCATAATTGTAATTAACATACAAGAAAATCTTATTTACTTGATCATGTTACATTGATTTAACTTTATTTTGATCCATCAAACATTACGTTTCTTGTTGTTCGTCTAATTACTTTCTTCCCACAACTGTAATTTGATTATTGATTCTTATTAAATGGATACGATTAGTTTCGTGGTCCTTTACAACTGGTTTCTTTGTCTTAATGGTCAATAATGGTTTCTTTAGATCAACAGTTGTTATTAAGATGGGCATAGTGGAATGCTGAGGGAAGAGTATTCCAAGATGGTTATGGAGTCTTCTGATAAGTTTCAAGTAGGAGTGCATTGATTTTAAGAGTTATTCTTGTGGTTATATGTTCGGTTTTGTTTTCGAATCACACTAATGATTCTATGTTCCATTTGTGATTCATTGTTGAAATTCTGAAGATAATTATATTCATATGTGATTACATTAGTTTAGAAGTGCGTTCAAACCATAGAACTATACTTGTTTAATGTTTTAGTATAAGTAGTTCCTTTCACATTTATTTAGTAATGTGTTCTTAAATACTCTTATACACCAATCTGTAGTTGCATAATTGTAATTAACATACAAAAAAATCTTATTTACTTGATCATATTGCATTGATTTAACTTTATTTTGATCCATCAAACATTTCGTTTCTTGTTGTTCGTCTAATTACTTTCTTCCCACAACTGTAATTTGATTATTGATTCTTATTAAGTGGATACGAATAGTTTCGTGGTCCTTTACAACTGGTTTCCTTGTCTTAATGGTCAATAATGGTTTCTTTAGATCAACAGTTGTTATTAAGATGGGCATAGTGGAATTCTGAGGGAAGAGTATTCCAAGATGGTTATGGAGTCTTCTGATAAGTTTCAAGTAGGAATGCATTGATTTTAGGAGTTATTCGTGTGGTTATATGTTCGGTTTTGTTTTCGAATCACAATAATGATTTTATGTTCCATTTGTGATTCATTGTTAATATTCTTATGATAATTATATTCATATTTGATTACATTGGTTTAGAAGTGCTTTCAAACCATAGAACTGTACTTGTTAAATGTTTTAGTATAACTAGTTTTCTTTCCCCTGTATTTAGTAATGCTTTCTTAAATACTCTTATACAACAATCTGTAGTTGCATAATTTTAATTAACATACAAGAAAATCTTATTTACTTTATCTTGTAACATTAATTTAACTTCATTCGATCCATCAAACAATACGTTTTCTTGTTGTTCGTCTATGTACTTCCATTCTACCACTGTAATTTGATTATTGATTCTTATTAAGTGGATACGAGTAGTTTTGTGGTCCTTTACAACTGGTTTCCTTGTCTTAAAGGTCAATAATGGTTTCTGTAGATCAACAGTTGTTATTTAGATGGATATAGTGGAATTCTGTGGGAAGAGTGTTTAAAGATGGTTATGGAGTCTTCTGATTAGTTTCGGGTAGGAGTGGATTGATTTTAGGAGATTTTCGTGTGGTTTTATGTTTGGTTTTGTTTTCAAATCACACTAACGATTCGATGTTCCATTTGAGATTCATTGTTGAAATTCTGAAGATAATTATATTCACATTTGATTATATTGGTTTAGAAGTGCGTTCAAACCATAGAACTATACTTGTTTAATGTTTTAGTATAAGTAGTTCCTTTCACATTTATTTATTAATGCGTTTTTAAATACTCTTATACACCAATCTGTAGTTGCATAATTGTAATTAACATACAAGAAAATCTTATTTACTTGATCATGTTACATTGATTTAACTTTATTTTGATCCATCAAACATTACGTTTCTTGTTGTTCGTCTAATTACTTTCTTCCCACAACTGTAATTTGATTATTGATTCTTATTAAGTGGATACGATTAGTTTCGTGGTCCTTTACAACTGGTTTCTTTGTCTTAATGGTCAATAATGGTTTCTTTAGATCAACAGTTGTTATTAAGATGGGCATAGTGGAATGCTGAGGGAAGAGTATTCCAAGATGGTTATGGAGTCTTCTGATAAGTTTCAAGTAGGAGTGCATTGATTTTAAGAGTTATTCTTGTGGTTATATGTTCGGTTTTGTTTTCGAATCACACTAATGATTCTATGTTCCATTTGTGATTCATTGTTGAAATTCTGAAGATAATTATATTCATATGTGATTACATTGGTTTAGAAGTGCGTTCAAACCATAGAACTATACTTGTTTAATGTTTTAGTATAAGTAGTTCCTTTCACATTTATTTAGTAATGCGTTCTTAAATACTCTTATACACCAATCTGTAGTTGCATAATTGTAATTAAAATACAAGAAAATCTTATTTACTTGATCATGTTGCATTGATTTAACTTTATTTTGATCCATCAAACATTACGTTTCTTGTTGTTCGTCTAATTACTTTCTTCCCACAACTGTAATTTGATTATTGATTCTTATTAAGTGGATATGAATAGTTTCGTGGTCCTTTACAACTGGTTTCCTTGTCTTAATGGTCAATAATGGTTTCTTTAGATCAAAAGTTGTTATTAAGATGGGCATAGTGGAATTCTGAGGGAAGAGTATTCCAAGATGGTTATGGAGTCTTCTGATAAGTTTCAAGTTAGAGTGCATTGATTTTAGGTGTTATTCGTGTGGTTATATGTTCGGTTTTGTTTTCGAATCACAATAATGATTTTATGTTCCATTTGTGATTCATTGTTAATATTCTTATGATAATTATATTCATATTTGATTACATTGGTTTAGAAGTGCTTTCAAACCATAGAACTATACTTGTTAAATGTTTTAGTATAACTAGTTTTCTTTCCCCTGTATTTAGTAATGCTTTCTTAAATACTCTTATACAACAATCTGTAGTTGCATAATTTTAATTAACGTACAAGAAAATCTTATTTACTTTATCTTGTAACATTAATTTAACTTCATTTGATCCATCAAACATTACGTTTTCTTGTTGTTCGTCTAAGTACTTCCATTCCACCACTGTAATTTGATTATTGATTCTTATTAAGTGGATACGAGTAGTTTTGTGGTCCTTTACAACTGGTTTCCTTGTCTTAAAGGTCAATAATGGTTTCTGTAGATCAACAGTTGTTATTTAGATGGATATAGTGGAATTCTGTGGGAAGAGTGTTTAAAGATGGTTATGGAGTCTTCTGATTAGTTTCGGGTAGGAGTGGATTGATTTTAGTAGTTTTTCGTGTGGTTTTATGTTCGGTTTTGTTTTCAAATCACACTAACGATTCGATGTTCCATTTGAGATTCATTGTTGAAATTCTGAAGATAATTATATTCACATTTGATTATATTGGTTTAGAAGTGCGTTCAAACCATAGAACTATACTTGTTTAATGTTTTAGTATAAGTAGTTCCTTTCACATTTATTTAGTAATGCGTTTTTAAATACTCTTATACACCAATCTGTAGTTGCATAATTGTAATTAACATACAAGAAAATCTTATTTACTTGATCATGTTACATTGATTTAACTTTATTTTGATCCATCAAACATTACGTTTCTTGTTGTTCGTCTAATTACTTTCTTCCCACAACTGTAATTTGATTATTGATTCTTATTAAATGGATACGATTAGTTTCGTGGTCCTTTACAACTGGTTTCTTTGTCTTAATGGTCAATAATGGTTTCTTTAGATCAACAGTTGTTATTAAGATGGGCATAGTGGAATGCTGAGGGAAGAGTATTCCAAGATGGTTATGGAGTCTTCTGATAAGTTTCAAGTAGGAGTGCATTGATTTTAAGAGTTATTCTTGTGGTTATATGTTCGGTTTTGTTTTCGAATCACACTAATGATTCTATGTTCCATTTGTGATTCATTGTTGAAATTCTGAAGATAATTACATTCATATGTGATTACATTGGTTTAGAAGTGCGTTCAAACCATAGAACTATACTTGTTTAATGTTTTAGTATAAGTAGTTCCTTTCACATTTATTTAGTAATGCGTTCTTAAATACTCTTATACACCAATCTGTAGTTGCATAATTGTAATTAACATACAAGAAAATCTTATTTACTTGATCATGTTGCATTGATTTAACTTTATTTTGATCCATAAAACATTACGTTTCTTGTTGTTCGTCTAATTACTTTCTTCCCACAACTGTAATTTGATTATTGATTCTTATTAAGTGGATATGAATAGTTTCGTGGTCCTTTACAACTGGTTTCCTTGTCTTAATGGTCAATAATGGTTTCTTTAGATCAACAGTTGTTATTAAGATGGGCATAGTGGAATTCTGAGGGAAGAGTATTCCAAGATGGTTATGGAGTCTTCTGATAAGTTTCAAGTTAGAGTGCATTGATTTTAGGTGTTATTCGTGTGGTTATATGTTCGGTTTTGTTTTCGAATCACAATAATGATTTTATGTTCCATTTGTGATTCATTGTTAATATTCTTATGATAATTATATTCATATTTGATTACATTGGTTTAGAAGTGCTTTCAAACCATAGAACTATACTTGTTAAATGTTTTAGTATAACTAGTTTTCTTTCCCCTGTATTTAGTAATGCTTTCTTAAATACTCTTATACAACAATCTGTAGTTGCATAATTTTAATTAACGTACAATAAAATCTTATTTACTTTATCTTGTAACATTAATTTAACTTCATTTGATCCATCAAACATTACGTTTTCTTGTTGTTCGTCTAAGTACTTCCATTCCACCACTGTAATTTGATTATTGATTCTTATTAAGTGGATACGATTAGTTTTGTGGTCCTTTACAACTGGTTTCTTGTCTTAAAGGTCAATAATGGTTTCTGTAGATCAACAGTTGTTATTTAGATGGATATAGTGGAATTCTGTGGGAAGAGTGTTTAAAGATGGTTATGGAGTCTTCTGATTAGTTTCGGGTAGGAGTGGATTGATTTTAGTAGTTTTTCGTGTGGTTTTATGTTCGGTTTTGTTTTCAAATCACACTAAGGATTCGATGTTCCATTTGAGATTCATTGTTGAAATTCTGAAGATAATTATATTCACATTTGATTATATTGGTTTAGAAGTGCGTTCAAACCATAGAACTATACTTGTTTAATGTTTTAGTATAAGTAGTTCCTTTCACATTTATTTAGTAATGCGTTCTTAAATACTCTTATACACCAATCTGTAGTTGCATAATTGTAATTAACATACAAGAAAATCTTATTTACTTGATCATGTTACATTGATTTAACTTTATTTTGATCCATCAAACATTACGTTTCTTGTTGTTCGTCTAATTACTTTCTACCCACAACTGTAATTTGATTATTGATTCTTATTAAGTGGATACGATTAGTTTCGTGGTCCTTTACAACTGGTTTCCTTGTCTTAGTGGTCAATAATGGTTTCTTTAGATCAACAGTTGTTATTAAGATGGGCATAGTGGAATTCTAAGGGAAGAGTATTCCAAGATGGTTATGGAGTGTTCTGATAAGTTTCAAGTAGGAGTGCATTGATTTTAAGAGTTATTCTTGTGGTTATATGTTCGGTTTTGTTTTCGAATCACACTAATGATTCTATGTTCCATTTGTGATTCATTGTTAATATTCTTATGATAATTATATTCATATTTGATTACGAAGTGCGTTCAAACCATAGAACTATACTTGTTAAATGTTTTAGTATAACTAGTTTTCTTTCCCCTGTATTTAGTAATGCTTTCTTAAATACTTTTATACAACATTCTGTAGTTGCATAATTTTAATTAACGTAGAAGAAAATCTTATTTACTTTATCTTGTAACATTGATATAACTTCATTTGATCGATCAAACATTACGTTTTCTCGTTGTTCGTCTAAGTACTTCCATTCCACCGCTGTAATTTGATTATTGATTCTTATTAAGTGGATACGAGTAGTTTTGTGGTCCTTTACAACTGGTTTCCTTGTCTTAAAGTTCAATAATGGTTTGTGTAGATCAACAGTTGTTATTTAGATGGATATAGTGGAATCCTGTGGGAAGAGTGTTTAAAGATGGTTATGGAGTCCTCTGATTAGTTTCGGGTAGGAGTGGATTGATTTTAAGAGTTTTTTGTGTGGTTATATGTTCGGTTTTGTTTTCAAATCACACTAATGATTCGATGTTCCATTTGTGGTTCATTGTTGAAATTCTGAAGATAATTATATTCATATTTGATTTCATTGGTTTAGAAGTGCGTTTAAACCATAGAACTATACATGTTTAACGTTTAATAAGTAGTTACTTTCACATTTATTTAGTAATGCGTTCTTAAATACTCTTATACACCAATCTGTAGTTGCATAATTTTAATTAACATACAAGAAAATCTTATTTACTTGATCATGTTACATTGATTTAACTTCATTTTGATCCATCAAACATTACGTTTCATGTTGTTCGTCTAATTACTTTCTTCCCACCACTGTAATTTGATTATTGATTCTTATTAAGTGGATACGAGTAGTTTCGTGGTCCTTTACAACTGGTTTCCTTGTCTTAATGGTCAATAATGGTTTCTGTAGATCAACAGTTGTTATTAAGATGGGCATAGTGGAATTCTGAGGGAAGAGTATTCCAAGATGGTTATGGAGTCTTCTGATAAGTTTCGAGTAAGAGTGCATTGATTTTAGGAGTTATTAGTGTGGTTATATGTTCGGTTTTGTTTTTGAATCACAATAATGATTCTATGTTCCATTTGTGATTCATTGTTAATATTCTTATGATAATTATATTCATATTTGATTACATTGGTTTAGAAGTGCGTTCAAACCATAGAACTATACTTGTTAAATATTTTAGTATAACTAGTTTTCTTTCCCCTGTATTTAGTAATGCTTTCTTAAATACTCTTATACAACAATCTGTAGTTGCATAATTTTAATTAACGTACAAGAAAATCTTATTTACTTTATCTTGTAACATTGATTTAACTTCATTTGATCCATCAAACATTACGTTTTCTTGTTGTTCGTCTAAGTACTTCCATTCCACCACTGTAATTTGATTATTGATTCTTATTAAGTTGATACGAGTAGTTTTGCGGTCCTTTACAACTGGTTTCCTTGTCTTAAAGGTCAATAATGGTTTCTGTAGATCAACAGTTGTTATTTAGATAGATATAGTGGAATTCTTTGGGAAGAGTGTTTAAAGATGGTTATGGAGTCTTCTGATTAGTTTCGAGTAGGAGTGGATTGATTTTAGGAGTTTTTCGTGTGGTTTTATGTTCGGTTTTGTTTTCAAATCACACAAATGATTCGATGTTCCATTTGAGATTCATTGTTGAAATTCTGAAGATAATTATATTCACATTTGATTATATTGGTTTAGAAGTGCGCTCAAACCATAGAACTATACTTGTTTAATGTTTTTGTATAAGTAGTTCCTTTCACATTTATTTAGTAATGCGTTCTTAAATACTCTTATACACCATTCTGTAGTTGTATAATTGTAATTAACATACAAGAAAATCTTATTTACTTGATCATGTTACATTGATTTAACTTTATTTTGATCCATCAAACATTACGTTTCTTGTTGTTCGTCTAATTACTTTCTTCCCACAACTGTAATTTGATTATTGATTCTTAATAAGTGGATACGATTAGTTTCGTGGTCCTTTACAACTAGTTTTCTTGTCTTAATGGTCAATAATGGTTTCTTTAGATCAACAGTTGTTATTAAGATGGGCATAGTGGAATTCTAAGGGAAGAGTATTCCAAGATGGTTATGGAGTCTTTTGATAAGTTTCAAGTAGGAGTGCATTGATTTTAAGAGTTATTCTTGTGGTTATATGTTCGTTTTAGTTTTCGAATCACACTAATGATTCTATGTTTCATTTGTGATTCATTGTTAATATTCTTATGATAATTATATTCATATTTGATTACATTGGTTTAGAAGTGCGTTCAAACCATAGAACTATACTTGTTAAATGTTTTAGTATAACTAGTTTTCTTTCCCCTGTATTTAGTAATGCTTTCTTAAATACTCTTATACAACATTCTGTAGTCGCATAATTTTAATTAACGTACAAGAAAATCTTATTTACTTTATCTTGTAACATTGATTTAACTTCATTTGATCCATCAAACATTACGTTTTCTCGTTGTTCGTCTAAGTACTTCCATTCCACCACTGTAATTTGATTATTGATTCTTATTAAGTGGATACGAGTAGTTTTGTGGTCCTTTACAACTGGTTTCCTTGTCTTAAAGGTCAATAATGGTTTCTGTAGGTCAACAGTTGTTATTTAGATGGATATAGTGGAATTCTGTGGGAAGAGTGTTTAAAGATGGTTATGGAGTCTTCTGATTAGTTTCGGGTAGGAGTGGATTGATTTTAGGAGTTTTTCGTGTGGTTTTATGTTCGGTTTTGTTTTCAAATCACACTAATGATTCGATGTTCCATTTGAGATTCATTGTTGAAATTCTGAAGATAATTATATTCACATTTGATTATATTGGTTTAGAAGTGCGTTCAAACCATAGAACTATAGTTGTTTAATGTTTTAGTATAAGTAGTTCCTTTCACATTTATTTAGTAATGCGTTCTTAAATACTCTTATACACCAATCTGTAGTTGCATAATTGTAATTAACATACAAGAAAATCTTATTTACTTGATCATGTTACATTGATTTAACTTTATTTTGATCCATCAAACATTACGTTTCTTGTTGTTCGTCTAATTACTTTCTTCCCACAACTGTAATTTGATTATTGATTCTTATTAAGTGGATACGATTAGTTTCGTGGTCCTTTACAACTGGTTTTCTTGTCTTAATGGTCAATAATGGTTTCTTTAGATCAACAGTTGTTATTAAGATGGGCATAGTGGAATTCTGAGGGAAGAGTATTCCAAGATGGTTATGGAGTCTTCTGATAAGTTTCAAGTAGGAGTGCATTGATTTTAAGAGTTATTCTTTTGGTTATATGTTCGGTTTTGTTTTCGAATCACACTAATGATTCTATGTTCCATTTGTGATTCATTGTTAATATTCTTATGATAATTATATTCATATTTGATTACATTGGTTTAGAAGTGCGTTCAAACCATAGAACTATACTTGTTAAATGTTTTAGTATAACTAGTTTTCTTTCCCCTGTATTTAGTAATACTTTCTTAAATACTCTTATACAACATTCTGTAGTCTCATAATTTTAATTAACGTATAAGAAAATCTTATTTACTTTATATTGTAACATTGATTTAACTTCATTTGATCCATCAAGCATTACGTTTTCTCGTTGTTCGTCTAAGTACTTCCATTCCACCACTGTAATTTGATTATTGATTCTTATTAAGTGAATACGAGTAGTTTTGTGATCCTTTACAACTGGTTTCCTTGTCTTAAAGGTCAATAATGGTTTCTGTAGATCAACAGTTGTTATTTAGATAGATATAGTGGAATTCTATGGGAAGACTGTTTAAAGATGGTTATGGAGTCTTCTGATTAGTTTCGGGTAGGAGTGGATTGATTTTAGGAGTTTTTCGTGTGGTTTTATGTTCGGTTTTGTTTTCAAATCACACTAATGATTCGATGTTCCATTTGAGATTCATTGCTGAAATTCTGAAGATAATTATTGTAACAACCAACTCCTAGGTCCAACCCTAACCCTAAAATTTATTTAACATTATTTCATTCATAGTATTATTATTATTATCATCTTTACATGATTATTTGATTACATGCTTGATTGCCTTAGATGATACCTTTATGCCTTGCCTTAGTCTAGAAATTAATAGATAATCCTTGACAAGTATTAATTAGGTGATGAAATTTAATTTCTAGGTAAAATAAATCATTTGTGATAATAATAAATCAAATTTCAATCTTGAATCATATATATGAATTGTTACACGTAAAAACTTATAAACAAGAAACTACTACCAAATAACACTACCTAATAAAACTTATACTACACTTAACCTACTCTAATTAATAAAACAATTAAAATTCAAATTAAAACCACCCAACCATCCCCATAATCGGCCGCCCACCCTTCACCCACTCACACTCTACCTTGGTCTTCCCCAACACTCCTCCCCACCTCTCTCTTTTCAATGCATGCAACCATTCAAACCCACTTTCACTCCTCCCTATCTCTCTCTCGGATCTTCACCACCGAAAACACTCTCAACCTGAATTTCATCACCATTTCAGCAAGGTTTCACGAGATAGCAACACTCCTCCATCGGCCAAGCTCAAAGCAAGCAAGGGAGTACCATTTTGTGAACCTTGGTGCACGGTTCTTGCAAGAACAAACTACAACAGCCCATGTTCGAGAGTCTCCAGTTCATCTTGTCCCTCTAACCTCTCAAAGTCGCGAACCATTCAAAGTGTAAGCACCATTTTACCCGAATGAAGCTAAACCTTGAGTTTTTCACCTTTATTCTACCAAAAGTCTCACTTTTCTTGTTGCAACAGAAACTTGCTGCCATTAACCTGTTCTTGTGAGACTCATAGCTACACTCAAGGTATATCTCTCGATAGATTAGTGACTCTATGGATGGTGCACAAGTTTTCACCTTGAAAACCCTCTTTTTCATGGGTTTAGCACCAAAAACCCACCTATTTTTAAAAGCCTCTCAACCTATGCTAAACTTCTGCTCTAAAACAGTTTATGAACTCCTTATGAAGCTGGTTTAAAAGTTAAATAATGGTTTGGTGATGATTATGCTTGAAACATATCGATTACACATGTGCAAAAAGTGATTAACACCCTCTAAATGAATCAATGGTGACTTGTATGTAAAAATCCGTGAGTTGAACTTTTGTTCTAGTAGTTTGATGATATTAAACCTGTAAAATTCGTGACTTGGGGTCAACATTATGAAAAGAATGGTAAAATGGTGTAAATGAGGTAAATCTAGGACCCGAAAAGTGGTAAAATTGGAAGTTATGGGTTAAACTTAACAAATATCAAATTTTATAATTTTCAGGCCCTAAAATATATATTTTAGTGTTAAAAACCGAATTTGGTAATTTATTGGGTTAAATTGTAATTTTTATGAATTTAATTAGCAAAATAGACCTAAACCGGGAGATTTTGGAGAAAATTTCTAAAAATTGTGTAACAAGTATAAAATCATGGAATTAATGAAATTTAAGTAACTTAGTGACCTCAAGGTGGTAATTTGGTAAAAGTTTGAAGAAAAATTAACTTAGAATGTTCGGTTTCGGTTAAAAACGAGTTTACAAACGATTTCTTACAAACCAAAGCCTTTGGCTATAATGACTCAAAAATCCCATTTAAAACAGATTAAAAAGTTTATTAGAAGTGTTTAAAAACTAATACATAAGTCTTATGGGTTAAAAACTACAATATTCAAAACTAGACGATAAATTGTCGGTTAACCGTAACCGGTAGCTAGTTATAGGTATTTTAAATTCTCCAAATTAAAATACTGAAAATTTGGGTTAAAATAAGTCATTTTAAATATGTAAAACTTCTGGAAATTATTAAGAGCCATAATGGATCATGAAATAATAGAAATCAAACTTGAGGGTAAAAACTGTAAATTATGAAACTTGAGGGACTAAAGTGTAATTCTGTAATTTCACCCTAAAATGATCAATATATGACTAAAAATTGCTTGTTAAACTTATCATCACCTTATCAAACTGATTTAAATCATAAAAACATGTTAGTTACATAAAGAAATACAACTTACCTAAAAAGGAAACTTTTTAAACGCAATTGTTAAAGAACCAAAGTTAGTTGAACTTCTAACCATAAATTAACCTAGTTACTCTTATAATGACCATAGATCATTTAGCTTATTACTCGAATCATGATGATAGGGTGCTAGGAATTGAATCTATCTTTGCTCAAGGAATCATTGACTTAACCCTAAGGTGAGTTCTAGTATTCCCTTTTTACTACCGTTTTGGGATGAAACATGCTATGCTTACTTTGAAATCATTTATGTGCTATGATAGTTGTATGTTGTGGTTAATATTGAACCTGCTCTTAATTGTATCACAATCATTAATTCTTGTGTGAACCGCTTGTTCTATATGGGTAGATCTACTTGGGGAATCCCCCACACACAGTGCCTTCCCTCATGAATGGGAAGGGTACCACACTGAGATCCTGCGGGGTTGTTTGTGTCATGTGACAGGTATTATAAGATACTAAGGTGAACCATCCAGCAGGTATGGTTCACTATTTAAGGCTCAGTTATCCCTATGGGTTAACCGGTATTAACACAAATTTAGAAGAGGCTAGCCGGGACTGAGTGCAGGGTTGATTGTGACCCCACAACAGTGATATTTATGATTTCAAAATTTACTTATGGATTTGTTTTTAAACTTTAAGCACTTGAATTCACCAACTTTTTAGTTGACACAAAAATCTTTTGAGCATGTTTCAGGTAATCCTTGATGAGAGCTTGGAATAGTTGGAGAACCTCTTTGGATGACCTAGTTCCGTGACCACCACATGGCATTAATTAGTTTGAATCTATCATTAGACAATTTGTTGGATGTTTGTTGAACTTATGAATTTACTTTAATTTGGATTAAGTCTGTTATGACCCGGCTTTTGCCCGTTGTATTTGGGTTGTTAAAACTTTTATTGTAATGCCATGTGATTTCTTTCCTTGTGTGCTCTTTTGATGGTTAGTTTCCGTTGCCATATATGTTGCCAGTCTGTGATGTCCCACCCTACTTAGGCCCGGGGTGTGACAGATTGGTATCAGAGCCACAGGTTGTAGAGAAATTGGGAATACCCTAGTAGACCCTAGGCTACAACCTTGATTCCTTAGGACTGTCCTTGTTTGGAACGTGTCGGAGTAAGCGGGTTGGGTAAATTGATGATTACACTTGATCAACGTAATCATGAATTTACCGAACGCGTGAGTTCTGGCATGGACCCC
Organism: Flaveria robusta; assembly: GCA_025506415.1. Taxonomy (NCBI): domain Eukaryota; kingdom Viridiplantae; phylum Streptophyta; class Magnoliopsida; order Asterales; family Asteraceae; genus Flaveria; species Flaveria robusta. The sequence continues at coordinate 20,262,698 of CM046470.1, forward strand.
TAGGTGATGTTAAACTCTGTATTTGGGTTAATGATTCAAGAAATTTCTTTTGTGTGGCCAAAAATTTTAAAAGTGACTATCATGCCTGTTATATCGAGATACTACTGATTTCTGATGCTACTAATTACTGATACTACTGATTATTGATGCTACTGCCATCACTGCTATAGATACTATTATTATTACTATTATTATTATCATGAGCTATGAGAAACCAATTTACTCATGAAAATCTTACAGGATTTGTAGGCTATGGCTGATAAAGGAAAAGCGCCCGCATACCCTGTTGATGAGACTACCCATGTGGGAAGTGTTAAGAAGTCAACGCCTCAGATTGAATACGAAGAGTACCTGCGAAGGTGTGGACACCCTGGATGGATTTCCGTGACCTCGGAAGACTCTGAGCCCTCGGAAGACTCTGTATCATCATCTCCGGTCAGAAGCGGAACGCGATCCCACTCTCCTCATGTCACCGCGCCTACCCTCTCTCCCATCCCGCCTATTAGGAGTAGTGGTGCTCGTGTTGTCACCCGTCCCCGAAAGAGTACCAGGCCAGGGACATCCGTTTCTTTCAGGATGCCGCCCCCTCCGCCCCCTCCTGCAGTTGCTCCAGCTCCAGCACCTCCAGTGATTGACCCGCCTAGACGCCACACACACGACGAGTATTGGATGCCGCCAAGGCGAAGCATGTTTGACGGCCCGAGTGTCCTTGCCAGAGATCCCTACACCCAGTCTAGCCGTCGGGCTAGTGACTTTGGTCTTTCCGACCCTACTCTTGGAGAGATACTCCGGACTATTCAGCGTCACGAGGTGACCCTGCAGCATGCTACTCGAACCTCCCAGTCCGCACAGTTCCAAGCCATGATGGCGTCTCATAGTGTTCAGCACATGGAACAGGAGCAGAAGAAGAAAACTTCAGGTTGGTTTGGATGGCTAAAGAAGAAATGGCAATGATGACGTGAGAAGCATTGGAGTGTGTGCAAGAAACTATTGATCTATTTGAGAAACTATTTATCTATTTCAGACACTATTATTATTATGGGGGTGATGGCACCTTCCAATTTGTGAAACTATGATGTTTTAACTATTATGTTTGATTGTGGTTTCATTTATCTATTTATGGACTTTTGCTTATGATGCTAACTTTTGCAGAATGATTTTGAATGAAATTATGCGATGTTATGTGACATTAGTTAAATTATGTTGTCTTGTGATATAATCTATCCCATTAATTGATTGAAGCATCTTTGAATGTCATGAAATGTGGTACAAAACCTTTATGTCCTGGGTTTAGTGGCTAGTAGGAGTATAATCGGTTGTTATGAGATACTTGAAACCAATTTATGAGATGCTAAACAGATTTGTCTATGATGACACCAGAATGCCACCGAGACGAGGAGTTCGTTTGGGAAGAAGAGGAGCAACTAGTGGAAGAAATGAAGAAGCTAGGAACCAGAATGAAAACCAAGCACCTACCCAACCAGAAGCTCCACGTGGAGAGAATGTCAACTTGGAAAACGAGGAAAGGATTGCCAACTTGGTGGCGCAACAAATTGCAAATGCCATTCCAACCATCATTGCCCAGATCAACGCTGATCGTGGTAATGCAACCGGGAACGGTGAACCCGGGAATGACGAAGCCAACAATGATGACACCGAGGAGATAAGGAATGGGTGTTCTTACAAAACCTTTATGGCGTGCAAACCAAAGGACTTCTATGGCACTGAGGGTGCGATTGAGACCTACCGATGGCTGGATGAGATGGAAGCCGTGCTGGACATCAGTGAGTGCAAACTCGAGCACATGGTAAGGTTTGCTTCTCAATCACTTAAGGGATCAGCACTAGAGTGGTGGAGAACTATTGTTCAACCTCGTGGAAGGAATGCTGTTGGAAGGATGAACTGGTCCGAATTCAGGGAGCTAATGACCAACAAATACTGTCCAATCAATCAGCTTGAGAAGCTAGAATCTGAATTTCTGAGCTTGGAAATGAAAGGCCCGAACTACACGGAGTACATCAACCGTTTTCTGGCTTTGTCCCGACTGGTGCCACATCTAGTGACACCGGAAACCAAAGGTGTAGCCCGTTTCATCTGGGGATTACATCCCAGGGTTAGAGGCATGGTTCGATCTTCCAGGCCCACGACCCTACAAGCTGCAGTTGATTTCACAAGTAGCTTGACTGATGACTTGATTAGAGCTGGATGGACAGAGCATGTGAAGGTAGAAGACAAAAAGAAGGTAATGGGTGAGAAAAGGAAGTGGTTTGATGTTAAAAAGACAATGGGTAGCAGTGGTAGTTCAAGCAAGAGAACCGGTGAAGGAGCAAGGTGTGATGATCATGGTGGAAGGGCTCGAAAACTATACTTAGGCACAAGCCCCTTTTGCAACAAGTGCAAACTACACCACCAAGGAGATTGCAACCCAATGCCTTGTTTCAGGTGTAAAAGAACTGGTCATTTGATTAAAGATTGTACGTATGAACCAGGTAAGCAATGCTATGAATATGGAGATCCAGGACATATGAGGAACAAGTGCCCTAAATTAGCAAGGGACAAGGATGCCAAACCCAACAAACCCAAGGGAAGAGCGTTCGTGATGGATCCAAACGGTGCTCGTAAGGAACCCGATGTGGTCAATGGTACGTTTCTCATTAACCACCAACCTGCTACTGTTCTATTTGATACTGGAGCGACAGGTAGCTTTGTTTCTACTACCTTTAGGCCCTTGATTGATTTAAAAGCTTGCACCTTAACCGATGCCTATACCATAGAGTTAGCTGACGGTAATATAATAGAAACCAATGAAATCATCAGGGGTTGCTCAATGGAACTAGGGGGTAATTTATTTAAGATAGACCTGATGCCTATAACGCTAGGAGGATTTGATGTAGTTGTTGGGATGGATTGGTTAGCCAAAAATAGGGCTGAAATCGTGTGTGATGAACGTTTACTTAAAATACCTTTAAGCGATGGGAAAACGTTAGTTGTTCATGGTGAAAGAAGTAACACGCTATATCCTATGATATCCCACCTAAAGGCTACCAAGAGTCTCATGAAAGGATGCTCAGCTTTCATAGTCTATGTGATGAGGGCAAAAGAGGAAAAGAAGATCGAGGACATACCGGTGGTTTCTGAATATCCGGAAGTATTTCCTGAAGATCTACCGGGACTCCCTCCAACCCGACAAGTTGAGTTCCAAATAGATCTATTGCCTGGAGCTGCACCAGTAGCTAAGGCACCATACCGACTCGCCCTGCCCGAGATGAAAGACCTAATGATACAAATCCAAGAGCTACTTGACAAGGGATTTATTCGACCAAGTGTTTCTCCATGGGGTGCCCCGGTGCTATTCGTGAAGAAGAAGGATGGAACCCTATGTATGTGTATTGATTACCGAGAATTAAACAAGCTGACAATAAAGAATCGTTATCCTCTCCCAAGAATTGATGATCTATTTGATCAACTACAAGGAGCTAGCTATTTTTCCAAAATAGATTTAAGATCGGGATACCATCAACTGAAGATAAGAGAAGAAGACATACCCAAAACAGCCTTTAGAACTAGATATGGACACTATGAGTACCTCGTCATGCCCTTTGGACTGACTAATGCACCAGCGGCATTTATGGATCTCATGAACCGAGTATGTCGCCCATATCTAGACAAGTTTGTGATTGTGTTCATTGATGATATCTTAATCTACTCCTGTAGTAAAGAAGAGCATGAGAAGCATCTTAGACTGATTCTTGAGTTGCTCAAGAATGAGCAACTATATGCCAAATTCTCCAAATGCGAATTTTGGATGCGTGAAATCCAGTTTCTAGGGCATGTAGTGAATAAAGATGGGATTCAAGTGGACCCCTCAAAATAGAGGCTATCAAGAATTGGAAGATTCCTGAAACTCCTACCGAGATAAGACAATTTCTTGGTTTAGCTGGATACTACAGGAGGTTCATCAAAGACTTCTCGCGATTAGTGCAGCCGTTAACTGCTTTGACTAAGAAGAATACAGCCTTTGTATGGGAACAAGAGCAGAACAAAGCATTTGTAACACTCAAGGAGAAACTGTGTAGTGCACCTATCCTCGCCCTACCAGAAGGAGTTGAGGATTTCGTAGTCTATTGTGACGCCTCGCGTCAGGGACTAGGATGCGTGCTGATGCAACGAGATAAGGTGATTGCTTATGCATCCAGACTGTTGAATGAGCATGAAAAGAACTACACGACTCATGATCTGGAATTGGGTGCCGTGGTGTTTGCACTCAAAATGTGGAGGCACTACCTTTATGGCACCAAGTGCATTATCTATACTGATCATAGAAGCTTGCAGCACATTCTTGATCAGAAGATGTTAAACATGCGTCAGAGAAGATGGGTTGAGCTATTGAATGATTACGAATGTGAAATCCGCTACCACCCTGGCAAGGCAAATGTAGTGGCAGATGCCTTGAGTAGAAAGGAAAGGGGAAAAACCCCTTCGCGTCCGTGCCTTAAGGATGAGTGTGTATACCAGCCTTATTGCTAGGCTAAAGGAAACTCAAGGTGAAGCACTGAAGGAGGATAACCTAGCTGAGGAGATGCTAACAGGAATGGAAAAGCGTTTAGAGTTGAGCAACGATGGTTTATACAAGTGTGAAGGAAGAACGTGGGTACCAAAGTATGGAGGGATTAGAGAGACAATCCTAGATGAAGCTCACAAGTCTAGATACTCGATTCACCCAGGAAGTGATAAAATGTACCAAGACTTAAAGGCACTGTTCTGGTGGCCTGGAATCAAGAAATCAATCGCCACCTATGTTGGGAAGTGTCTGACGTGCGCAATGGTAAAAGCTGAAAATCAAAAGCCGTCAGGAACTTTGCAACAACCCGAAATTCCAGAGTGGAAATGGGATAACATCACAATGGATTTCGTTACGAAGTTACCAAGAACCTTCAGAGGACATGATGCCATTTGGGTAATAGTGGATAGGCTTACCAAATCAGCCCATTTCTTGCCAATTCGAGAGGACTATGACTTGCCAAAGCTAGCCCAACTTTACATCGACGAAATAGTGACCAGACATGGAGTGCCACTATCGATTATCTCAAACCGTGATAGTCGCTTCACTTCTCGTTTTTGGAGAACACTCCAACAGGCTTTAGGGACCCGTCTGGATTTAAGCACTGCATACCACCCTCAAACCGACGGACAAAGTGAAAGAACCATTCAAACTTTGGAAGATATGTTAAGAGCTTGCGTGATTGACTTCGGTGGGAACTGGGACAACCATCTTCCTCTAGTAGAGTTTTCCTACAATAATAGTTACCACGCAAGTATAAAAGCAGCCCCGTATGAAGCCCTATATGGTAGGAAATGTCGATCGCCGTTAAGTTGGAATGAGGTTGGTGACAGCCAAGTGATGGGACCCGACATCATGATGGAGACCACAGACAAAATATTTAAAATCAAAGAGCGTCTAAGAGCAGCCCGAGATCGTCAGAAGAAATACGCTGACAGAAGGCGAAAACCATTGGAATTCCAGGTCGGTGATAGAGTGATGCTAAAAGTCGCACCCTGGAAGGGAGCCGTAAGATTTGGTAAGAAAGGCAAGCTAAGCCCAAGATACATTGGACCATTTGAAATACTTACTAGAATCGGCCCAGTGGCTTATCAATTAAAACTACCTCAAGAGCTAAGCTACATACATGACACATTCCATGTGTCTAACTTGAAGAAGTGTTTGGTAGACAAAGCCCTGGAATTGCCTTTGAAGGAAGCTAGAATTAATAACAAGCTGAATTTTGTGGAAGAACCTATTGAGATCACTGACCGATTGGTCAAGAAACTCAGACGAAGTCGTATACCCAAGGTCAAAGTAAGATGGAATTCTAGGCGAGGGCCTGAATTCACTTGGGAACGAGAAGATGAAATGAGAAAAGATTTTCCGCACCTCTTCGGACCCACCCGTTCTGGATCTAATCGAGGCTAAAATTTCGGGACGAAATTTCCTAAACGGTGGGAGAATGTAACAACCAACTCCTAGGTCCAACCCTAACCCTAAAATTTATTTAACATTATTTCATTCATAGTATTATTATTATTATCATCTTTACATGATTATTTGATTACATGCTTGATTGCCTTAGATGATACCTTTATGCCTTGCCTTAGTCTAGAAATTAATAGATAATCCTTGACAAGTATTAATTAGGTGATGAAATTTAATTTCTAGGTAAAATAAATCATTTGTGATAATAATAAATCAAATTTCAATCTTGAATCATATATATGAATTGTTACACGTAAAAACTTATAAACAAGAAACTACTACCAAATAACACTACCTAATAAAACTTATACTACACTTAACCTACTCTAATTAATAAAACAATTAAAGTTCAAATTAAAACCACCCAACCATCCCCATAATCGGCCGCCCACCCTTCACCCACTCACACTCTACCTTGGTCTTCCCCAACACTCCTCCCCACCTCTCTCTTTTCAATGCATGCAACCATTCAAACCCACTTTCACTCCTCCCTATCTCTCTCTCGGATCTTCACCACCGAAAACACTCTCAACCTGAATTTCATCACCATTTCAGCAAGGTTTCACGAGATAGCAACACTCCTCCATCGGCCAAGCTCAAAGCAAGCAAGGGAGTACCATTTTTTGAACCTTGGTGCACGGTTCTTGCAAGAACAAACTACAACAGCCCATGTTCGAGAGTCTCCAGTTCATCTTGTCCCTCTAACCTCTCAAAGTCGCGAACCATTCAAAGTGTAAGCACCATTTTACCCGAATGAAGCTAAACCTTGAGTTTTTCACCTTTATTCTACCAAAAGTCTCACTTTTCTTGTTGCAACAGAAACTTGCTGCCATTAACCTGTTCTTGTGAGACTCATAGCTACACTCAAGGTATATCTCTCGATAGATTAGTGACTCTATGGATGGTGCACAAGTTTTCACCTTGAAAACCCTCTTTTTCATGGGTTTAGCACCAAAAACCCACCTATTTTTAAAAGCCTCTCAACCTATGCTAAACTTCTGCTCTAAAACAGTTTATGAACTCCTTATGAAGCTGGTTTAAAAGTTAAATAATGGTTTGGTGATGATTATGCTTGAAACATATCGATTACACACGTGCAAAAAGTGATTAACACCCTCTAAATGAATCAATGGTGACTTGTATGTAAAAATCCGTGAGTTGAAGTTTTGTTCTAGTAGTTTGATGATATTAAACCTGTAAAATTCGTGACTTGGGGTCAACATTATGAAAAGAATGGTAAAATGGTGTAAATGAGGTAAATCTAGGACCCGAAAAGTGGTAAAATTGGAAGTTATGGGTTAAACTTAACAAATATCAAATTTTATAATTTTCAGGCCCTAAAATATATATTTTAGTGTTAAAAACCGAATTTGGTAATTTATTGGGTTAAATTGTAATTTTTATGAATTTAATTAGCAAAATAGACCTAAACCGGGAGATTTTGGTGAAAATTTCTAAAAATTGTGTAACAAGTATAAAATCATGGAATTAATGAAATTTAAGTAACTTAGTGACCTCAAGGTGGTAATTTGGTAAAAGTTTGAAGAAAAATTAACTTAGAATGTTCGGTTTCGGTTAAAAACGAGTTTACAAACGATTTCTTACAAACCAAAGCCTTTGGCTATAATGACTCAAAAATCCCATTTAAAACAGATTAAAAAGTTTATTAGAAGTGTTTAAAAACTAATACATAAGTCTTATGGGTTAAAAACTACAATATTCAAAACTAGACGATAAATTGTCGGTTAACCGTAACCGGTAGCTAGTTATAGGTATTTTAAATTCTCCAAATTAAAATACTGAAAATTTGGGTTAAAATAAGTCATTTTAAATATGTAAAACTTCTGGAAATTATTAAGAGCCATAATGGATCATGAAATAATAGAAATCAAACTTGAGGGTAAAAACTGTAAATTATGAAACTTGAGGGACTAAAGTGTAATTCTGTAATTTCACCCTAAAATGATCAATATATGACTAAAAATTGCTTGTTAAACTTATCATCACCTTATCAAACTGATTTAAATCATAAAAACATGTTAGTTACATAAAGAAATACAACTTACCTAAAAAGGAAACTTTTTAAACGCAATTGTTAAAGAACCAAAGTTAGTTGAACTTCTAACCATAAATTAACCTAGTTACTCTTATAATGACCATAGATCATTTAGCTTATTACTCGAATCATGATGATAGGGTGCTAGGAATTGAATCTATCTTTGCTCAAGGAATCATTGACTTAACCCTAAGGTGAGTTCTAGTATTCCCTTTTTACTACCGTTTTGGGATGAAACATGCTATGCTTACTTTGAAATCATTTATGTGCTATGATAGTTGTATGTTGTGGTTAATATTGAACCTGCTCTTAATTGTATCACAATCATTAATTCTTGTGTGAACCGCTTGTTCTATATGGGTAGATCTACTTGGGGAATCCCCCACACACAGTGCCTTCCCTCATGAATGGGAAGGGTACCACACTGAGATCCTGCGGGGTTGTTTGTGTCATGTGACAGGTATTATAAGATACTAAGGTGAACCATCCAGCAGGTATGGTTCACTATTTAAGGCTCAGTTATCCCTATGGGTTAACCGGTATTAACACAAATTTAGAAGAGGCTAGCCGGGACTGAGTGCAGGGTTGATTGTGACCCCACAACAGTGATATTTATGATTTCAAAATTTACTTATGGATTTGTTTTTAAACTTTAAGCACTTGAATTCACCAACTTTTTAGTTGACACAAAAATCTTTTGAGCATGTTTCAGGTAATCCTTGATGAGAGCTTGGAATAGTTGGAGAACCTCTTTGGATGACCTAGTTCCGTGACCACCACATGGCATTAATTAGTTTGAATCTATCATTAGACAATTTGTTGGATGTTTGTTGAACTTATGAATTTACTTTAATTTGGATTAAGTCTGTTATGACCCGGCTTTTGACCGTTGTATTTGGGTTGTTAAAACTTTTATTGTAATGCCATGTGATTTCTTTCCTTGTGTGCTCTTTTGATGGTTAGTTTCCGTTGCCATATATGTTGCCAGTCTGTGACGTCCCACCCTACTTGGGCCCGGGGTGTGACAATTATATTCACGTTTGATTATATTGGTTTAGAAGTGCGTTCAAACCATAGAACTATACTTGTTTAATGTTTTAGTATAAGTAGTTCCTTTCACATTTATTTAGTAATGCGTTCTTAAATACTCTTATACACCAATCTGTAGTTGCATAATTGTATTTAACATACAAGAAAATCTTATTTACTTGATCATGTTACATTGATTTAACTTTATTTTGATCCATCAAACATTACGTTTCTTGTTGTTCGTCTAATTACTTTCTTCCCACAACTGTAATTTGATTATTGATTCTTATTAAGTGGATACGATTAGTTTCGTGGTCCTTTACAACTGGTTTCCTTGTCTTAATGGTCAATAATGGTTTCTTTAGATCAACAGTTGTTATTAAGATGGGCATAGTGGAATTCTGAGGGAAGAGTATTCCAAGATGGTTATGGAGTCTTCTGATAAGTTTCAAGTAGGAGTGCATTGATTTTAAGAGTTATTCTTGTGGTTATATGTTCGGTTTTGTTTTCGAATCACACTAATGATTCTATGTTCCATTTGTGATTCATTGTTAATATTCTTATGATAATTATATTCATATTTGATTACATTGGTTTAGAAGTGCGTTCAAACCATAGAACTATACTTGTTAAATGTTTTAGTATAACTAGTTTTCTTTCCCCTGTATTTAGTAATGCTTTCTTAAATACTCTTATACAACATTCTGTAGTTGCATAATTTTAATTAACGTACAAGAAAATCTTATTTACTTTATCTTGTAACATTGATTTAACTTCATTTGATCCATCAAACATTACGTTTTCTCGTTGTTCGTCTAAGTACTTCCATTCCACCACTGTAATTTGATTATTGATTCTTATTAAGTGGATACGAGTAGTTTTGTGGTCCTTTACAACTGGTTTCCTTGTCTTAAAGGTCAATAATGGTTTCTGTAGATCAACAGTTGTTATTTAGATGGATATAGTGGAATTCTGTGGGAAGAGTGTTAGAAGATGGTTATGGAGTCTTCTGATTAGTTTCGGGTAGGAGTGGATTGATTTTAGGAGTTTTTCGTGTGGTTATATGTTCGGTTTTCTTTTCAAGTCGCACTAATGATTCGATGTTCCATTTGAGATTCATTGTTGAAATTCTGAAGATAATTATATTCACATTTGATTACATTGGTTTAGAAGTGCGTTCAAACCATAGAACTATACTTGTTTAATGTTTTAGTATAAGTAGTTCCTTTCCCATTTATGTAGTAATGCGTTCTTAAATACTATTATACCCCAATATGTAGTTGCATAATTTTAATTAACATACAAGAAAATCTTATTTACTTGATCATGTTACATTGATTTAACTTCATTTTGATCCATCAAACATTACGTTTCTTGTTGTTCGTCTAATTACTTTCTTCCCACCACTGTAATTTGATTATTGATTCTTATTAAGTGGATACGATTAGTTTCGTGGTCCTTTACAGCTGGTTTCCATGTCTTAATGGTCAATAATGGTTTCTTTAGATCAATAGTTGTTATTAAGATGGGTATAGTGGAATTCTGAGGGAAGAGTATTCCAAGATGGTTATGGAGTCTTCTGATAAGTTTCGAGTAGGAGTGCATTGATTTTAGGAGTTATTCGTGTGGTTATATGTTCGTTTTTGTTTTCGAATCACACTAATGATTCTATGCTCCATTTGTGATTCATTGTTAATATTCTTCTGATAATTATATTCATATTTGATTACATTGGTTTAGAAGTGCGTTCAAACCATAGAACTATACTTGTTAAATGTTTTAGTATAACTAGTTTTCTTTCCCATGTACTTAGTAATGCTTTCTTAAATACTCTTATACATCAACCTGTAGTTGCATAATTTTAATTAATGTACACGAAAATCTTATTTACTTTATCTCGTAACATTGATTTAACTTCATTTGATCCATCAAACATTACGTTTCTCGTTGTTCGTCTAATTACTTCCATTCCACCACTGTAATTTGATTATTAGTTCTTATTAAGTGGATACGAGTAGTTTTATGGTCCTTTACAACTGTTTTCCTTGTCTTAATGGTTAATAATGATTTTTGTAGATCAACAGTTGTTATTTAGATGGATATAGTGGAATTCTGTGGGAAGAGTGTTTGAAGATGGTTATGGAGGCTTCTGATTAGTTTCGGGTAGGAGTGGATTGATTTTAGGAGTTTTTCGTGTGGTTATATGTTCGGTTTTGTTTTCAAATCACACTAATGATTCGATGTTCCATTTTAGATTCATTGTTGAAATTCGGAAGATAATTATATTCACATTTGATTACATTGATTTAGAAGTGCGTTCAAACCATAGAACTATACTTGTTTAATGTTTTAGTATAAGTAGTTCCTTTCATATTTATTTAGTAATGCGTTTTTAAATACTCTTATACACTAATCTGTAGTTGCATAATTGTAATTAACATACAAGAAAATCTTATTTACTTGATCATGTTACATTGATTTAACTTTATTTTGATCCATCAAACATTATGTTTCTTGTTGTTCGTCTAATTACTTTCTTCCCACAATTGTAATTTGATTATTGATTCTTATTAAGTGGATACGTGTAGTTTCGTGGTCCTTTACAACTGGTTTCCTTGTCTTAATGGTCAATAATGGTTTCTTTAGATCAACAGTTGTTATTAAGATGGGCATAGTGGAATTCTGAGGGAAGAGTATTCCAAGATGGTTATGGAGTCTTCTAATAAGTTTCAAGTAGGAGTGCATTGATTTTAGGAGTTATTCGTGTGGTTATATGTTCGGTTTTGTTTTCGAATCACACTAATGATTCTATGTTCCATTTGTGATTCATTGTTAATATTCTTATGATAATTATATTCATATTTGATTACATTGGTTTAGAAGTGCGTTCAAACCATAGAACTATACTTGTTAAATGTTTTAGTATAACTAGTTTTCTTTCCCCTGTATTTAGTAATGCTTTCTTAAATACTCTTATACAACATTCTGTAGTTGCATAATTTTAATTAACGTACAAGAAAATCTTATTTACTTTATCTTGTAACATTGATTTAACTTCATTTGATCCATCAAACATTACGTTTTCTTGTTGTTCGTCTAAGTACTTCCATTCTACCACTGTAATTTGATTATTGATTCTTATTAAGTGGATACGAGTAGTTTTGTGGTCCTTTACAACTTGTTTCCTTGTCTTAAAGGTCAATAATGGTTTCTGTAGATTAACAGTTGTTATTTAGATGGATATAGTGGAATTCTATGGGAAGAGTGTTAGAAGATGGTTATGGAGTCTTCTGATTAGTTTCGGGTAGGAGTGGATTGATTTTAGGAGTTTTTCGTGTGGTTATATGTTCGGTTTTGTTTTCAAATCACACTAATGATTCGATGTTCCATTTGAGATTCATTGTTGAAATTCTGAAGATAATTATATTCACATTTGATTACATTGTTTTAGAAGTGCGTTCAAACCATAGAACTATACTTGTTTAATGTTTTAGTATAAGTAGTTCATTTCCCACTTATGTAGTAATGCGTTCTTAAATACTCTTATACACCAATATGTAGTTGCATAATTTTAATTAACATACAAGAAAATCTTTTTTACTTGATCATGTTACATTGATTTAACTTCATTTTGATCCATCAATCATTACGTTTCTTGTTGTTCGTCTAATTACTTTCTTCCCACCACTGTAATTTGATTATTGATTCTTATTAAGTTGATACGAGTAGTTTCGTGGTCCTTTACAACTGGTTTCCTTGTCTTAATGGTCAATAATGGTTTCTTTAGATCAACAGTTGTTATTAAGATGGGCATAGTGGAATTCTGAGGGAAGAGTATTCCAAGATGGTTATGGAGTCTTCTGATAAGTTTCAAGTAGGAGTGCATTGATTTTAAGAGTTATTCTTGTGGTTATATGTTCGGTTTTGTTTTCGAATCACAGTAATGATTCTATGTTCCATTTGTGATTCATTGTTAATATTCTTATGATAATTATATTCATATTTGATTACATTGGTTTAGAAGTGTGTTCAAACCATAGAACTATACTTGTTAAATGTTTTAGTATTGCTAGTTTTCTTTCCCCTGTATTTAGTAATGCTTTCTTAAATACTCTTATACAACATTCTGTAGTTGCATAATTTTAATTAACGTACAAGAAAATATTATTTACTTTATCTTGTAACATTGATTTAACTTCATTTGATCCATCAAACATTATGTTTTCTCGTTGTTCGTCTAAGTACTTCCATTCCACCACTGTAATTTGATTATTGATTCTTATTAAGTGGATACGAGGAGTTTGTGGTCCTTACAACTGGTTCCTTGTCTTAAGGTCAATAATGGTTTCTGTAGATCAACAGTTGTTATTTAGATGGATATAGTGGAATTCTGTGGGAAGAGTGTTCGAAGATGGTTATGGAGTCTTCTGATAAGTTTCGGGTAGGAGTGGATTGATTTTAGGAGTTTCGTGTGGTTATGTTTGGTTTTGTTTTCAATCACACTAATGATTCGATGTTCCATTTGTGATTCATTGTTGAAATTCTGAAGATAATTATATTCATATTTGATTACATTGGTTTAGAAGTGCGTTCAAACCATAGAACTATTTGTTTAATGTTTTAGTATAAGTAGTTCCTTTCCATTATTTAGTAATGCTTTCTTAAATACTTTATACCCAATCTGTAGTTGCATAATTTTAATTAACATACAAGAAAATCTTATTTACTTGATCATGTTACATTGATTTAACTTCATTTGATCCATCAAACATTACGTTTCTTGTTGTTCGTCTAATTACTTCTTCCCACCACTGTAATTTGATTATTGATTCTTATTAAGTGGATACGAGTAGTTTCGTGGTCCTTTACAACTGGTTTCCTTGTCTTAATGGTCAATAATGGTTCTTTAGATCAACAGTGTTATAAGATGGGATATAGTGGAATTCTGAGGGAAGAGTATTCCAAGATGATTATGGAGTCTTCTGATAAGTTTCGAGTAGGAGGGATTGATTTTAGGAGTTATCGTGTGGTTATATGTTCGTTTTGTTTTCGCACACTAATGATTCTATGTTCCATTTGTGATTCATTGTTAATATTCTTATGATAATTATATTCATATTTGATTACATTGGTTTAGAAGTGCGTTCAAACCATAGAACTATACTTGTTAAAGTTTTAGTATAACTAGTTTCTTTCCCATGTATTAGTAATGCTTTCTTAAATACTCTATACATCAATCTGTAGTTGCATAATTTTAATTAACGTACAAGAAATCTTATTTACTTTATCTCGTAACATTGATTTAACTTCATTTGATCCATCAAACATTACGTTTCTTGTTGTTCGTCTAATTACTTCCATTCCACCACTGTAATTTGATTATTATTCTTATTAAGTGGATACGAGTAGTTTTGTGGTCTTTACAACTGGTTTCCTTGTCTAAAGGTCAATAATGGTTTCTGTAGATCAACAGTTGTTATTTAGATGGATATAGTGGAATTCTGTGGAAGAGTATTGAAGATGGTTATGGAGTCTTCTGATTAGTTTCGGGTAGGTGGATTGATTTAGGAGTTTTTCGTGTGGTTATATGTTCGGTTTGTTTTCAATCACACTAATGATTCGATGTTCCATTGTGATTCATTGTGAAATTCTTATGATATTATATTCATATTTGATTACATTGGTTTAGAAGTGCGTTCAAACCATAGAACTATACTTGTTTAATGTTTTAGTATAAGTAGTTCCTTCCCATTTATTTAGTAATGCGTTTTAAATACTCTTATACCCAATCTGTAGTTGCATAATTTTAATTAACACAAGAAAATCTTATTTACTTGATCATGTTACATTGATTTAACTTCATTTTGATCCATCAAACATTACGTTTCTTGTTGTTCGTCTAATTACTTTCTTCCCAACTGTAATTTGATTATTGATTCTTATTAAGTGGATCGAGTAGTTTCGTGGTCCTTTACAACTGGTTTCCTTGTTAATGGTCAATAATGGTTTCTTTAGATCAACAGTTGTTATTAAGATGGGTATAGTGGAATTCTGAGGGAAGAGTATTCAAGATGGTTATGGAGTCTTCTGATAAGTTTCGAGTAGGAGTGGATTGATTTTAGAGTTATTCGTGTGGTTATATGTTCGGTTTTGTTTTCGAATCACACTAATGATTCTATGTTCCATTTGTGATTCATTGTTAATATTCTTATGATAATTATATTCATATTGATTACATTGGTTTAGAAGTGCGTTCAAACCATAGAACTATACTTGTTAAATGTTTTAGTATAACTAGTTTTCTTTCCCATTATTAGTAATGCTTTCTTAAATACTCTTATACAACAATCTGTAGTTGCATAATTTTATTAACGTACAAGAAAATCTTATTTACTTTATCTTGTAACATTGATTTAACTTCATTTGATCCATCAAACATTACGTTTCTTGTTGTTCGTCTAATTACTTCCATTCCACCACTGTAATTTGATTATTGATTCTTATTAAGTGGATACGAGTAGTTTCGTGGTCCTTTACAACTGGTTTCCTTGTCTTAATGGTCAATAATGGTTTCTGTAGATCAACAGTTGTTATTTAGATGGATATAGTGGAATTCTGGGGAAGAGTGTTCGAAGATGGTTATGGAGTCTTCTGATTAGTTTCGGGTAGGAGTGGATTGATTTTAGGAGTTTTTCGTGTGGTTATATGTTCGGTTTTGTTTTCAAATCACACTAATGATTCGATGTTCCATTTGTGATTCATTGTTGAAATTCTGAAGATAATTATATTCATATTTGATTACATTGGTTTAGAAGTGCGTTCAAACCATAGAACTATACTTGTTTAATGTTTAGTATAAGTAGTTCTTTCCCATTTAGTAATGCTTTCTTAAATACTCTTATACACCAATCTGTAGTTGCATAATTTAATTAACATACAAGAAAATCTTATTTACTTGATCATGTTACATTGATTTAACTTCTTTGATCCATCAAACATTACGTTTCTTGTTGTTCGTCTAATTACTTTTCCCACACTGTAATTTGATTTTGATTCTTATTAAGTGGATACGAGTAGTTTCGTGGTCCTTTACAACTGGTTTCCTTGTCTTAATGGTCAATAATGGTTTCTTTAGATCAACAGTTGTTATTAAGATGAGTATAGTGGAATTCTGAGGGAAGAGTATTCCAAAATGGTTATGGAGTCTTCTGATAAGTTTCGAGTAGGAGTGCATTGATTTTAGGAGTTATTCGTGTGGTTATATGTTCGGTTTTGATTTAATGATTCTATGTTCCATTTGTGATTCATTGTTAATATTCTTATTATAATTATATTCATATTTGATTATATTGGTTTAGAAGTGCGTTCAAACCATAGAACTATACTTGTTAAATGTTTTATTATAACTAGTTTTCTTTCCCATTTATTAGTAATGCTTTCTTAAATACTCTTATACAGCAATCTGTAGTTGCATAATTTTAATTAACGTACAAGAAAATCTTATTTACTTTATCTCGTAATTGATTAACTTCATTTGATCCATCAAACATTACGTTTTTCGTTGTTCGTCTAATTACTTCCATTCCACCACTGTAATTGATTATGATTCTTATTAAGTGGATACGAGTAGTTGTGTGGTCCTTTACAACTGTTTCCTTGTCTTAATGGTCAATAATGGTTTCTGTAGATCAACAGTTGTTATTTAGATGGATATAGTGGAATTCTAGGGAAGAGTGTTCGAAGATGGTTATGGAGTCTTCTGATTAGTTTCGGGTAGGAGTGGATTGATTTTAGGAGTTTTTCGTGTGGTTATATGTTCGGTTTTGTTTTCAAATCACACTAATGATTCGATGTTCCATTTGTGATTCATTGTTGAATTCTGAATGATAATTATATTCATATTTGATTACATTGTTTAGAAGTGCGTTCAAACCATAGAACTATACTTGTTTAATGTTTTAGTATAAGTAGTTCCTTTCCAGTATTTAGTAATGCTTTCTTAAATACTCTTATACACCAATCTGTAGTTGCAATTTTAATTACATACAAGAAAATCTTTTTTACTTGATCATGTTACATTGATTTAACTTCTTTGATCCATCAAACATTACGTTTCTTGTTGTTCGTCTAATTACTTTCTTCCCACCACTGTAATTTGATTATTGATTCTTATTAAGTGGATACGAGTAGTTTCGTGGTCCTTTACAACTGGTTTCCTTGTCTTAATGGTCAATAATGGTTTTGTAGATCAACAGTTGTTATTAGATGGGTATAGTGGAATTCTAAGGGAAGAGTATTCCAAGATGGTTATGGAGTCTTCTGATAAGTTTCGAGTAGGAGTGGATTGATTTTAGGAGTTATTCGTGTGGTTATATGTTCGTTTTTTTTTCGAATCACACTAATGATTATGTTCCATTTGTGATTCATTGTTAATATTCTTATGATAATTATATTCATATTTGATTACATTGGTTTAGAAGTGCGTTCAAACCATAGAACTATACTTGTTAAATGTTTTAGTATAACTAGTTTCTTTCCCATGTATTTAGTAATGCTTTCTTAAATACTCTTATACAGCAATCTGTAGTTGCATAATTTTAATTAACGTACAAGAAAATCTTATTTACTTATCTCGTAACATTGATTTAACTTCATTTGATCCATCAAACATTACGTTTTTTGTTGTTCGTCTAATTACTTCCATTCCACCACTGTAATTTGATTATTGATTCTTATTAAGTGGATACGAGTAGTTTGTGGTCCTTTACAACTGGTTCCTTGTCTTAAAGGTCAATAATGGTTTCTGTAGATCAACAGTTGTTATTTAGATGGATATAGTGGAATTCTGAGGGAAGAGTGTTTAGAAGATGGTTATGGAGTCTTCTGATAAGTTTCGGGTAGGAGTGGATTGATTTTAGGAGTTATTCGTGTGGTTATATGTTCGGTTTTGTTTTCAAATCACACTAATGATTCTATGTTCCATTTGTGATTCATTGTTGAAATTCTGATGATAATTATATTCATATTTGATTACATTGGTTTAGAAGTGCGTTCAAACCATAGAACTATACTTGTTAATGTTTAGTATAAGTAGTTCCTTTCCCATTATGTAGTAATGCGTTCTTAAATACTCTTATACACCAATATGTAGTTGCATAATTTTAATTAACATACAAGAAAATCTTATTTACTTGATCATGTTACATTGATTTAACTTCATTTTGATCCATCAACATTACGTTTCTTGTGTGTTCGTCTAATTACTTTCTTCCCACCACTGTATTTGATTATTGATTCTTATTAAGTGGATACGAGTAGTTTCGTGGTCCTTTACAACTGGTTTCCTTGTCTTAATGGTCAATAATGGTTTCTTAGATCAACAGTTGTTATTAAGATGGTTATAGTGAATTCTGAGGGAAGAGTATTCCAAGATGGTTATGGAGTCTTCTAATAAGTTTCGAGTAGAAGTGGATTGATTTTAGGAGTTATTCGTGTGGTTATATGTTCGGTTTTGATTTAATGATTCTATGTTCCATTTGTGATTCATTGTTAATATTCTTATGATAATTATATTCATATTTGATTACATTGGTTTAGAAGTGCGTTCAAACCATAGAACTATACTTGTTAATGTTTTAGTATACTAGTTTCTTTCCCATGTACTTAGTATGCTTCTTTTAAATACTCTTATACAGCAATCTGTAGTTGCATAATTTTAATTAAATGTACAAGAAAATCTTATTTACTTTATCTCGTACATTGATTTAACTTCATTTGATCCATCAAACATTACGTTTTTTGTTGTTCGTCTAATTACTTCCATTCCACCACTGTAATTTGATTATTGATTCTTATTAGTGGATACGAGTAGTTTGTGGTCCTTTACAACTTGTTTCCTTGTCTTAAAGGTCAATAATGGTTTCTGTAGATCAACAGTTGTTATTTAGATGGATATAGTGGAATTCTGTGGGAAGAGTGTTAGAAGATGGTTATGGAGTCTTCTGATTAGTTTCGGGTAGGAGTGGATTGATTTTAGGAGTTTTTCGTGTGGTTATATGTTCGGTTTTGTTTTCAAATCACACTAATGATTCGATGTTCCATTTGAGATTCATTGTTGAAATTCTAAAGATAATTATATTCATATTTGATTACATTGTTTTAAAAGTGCGTTCAAACCATAGAACTATACTTGTTTAATGTTTTAGTATAAGTAGTTCCTTTCCCATTTATGTAGTAATGCGTTCTTAAATACTCTTATACACCAATATGTAGTTGCATAATTTAATTAACATACAAGAAATCTTATTTACTTGATCATGTTACATTGATTTAACTTCATTTTGATCCATCAATCATTACGTTTCTTGTTGTTCGTCTAATTACTTTCTTCCCACCACTGTAATTTGATTATTGATTCTTATTAAGTGGATACGAGTAGTTTCGTGGTCCTTTACAACGGGTTTCCTTGTCTTAATGGTCAATAATGGTTTCTTTAGATCAACAGTTGTTATTAAGATGGGTATAGTGGAATTCTGAGGGAAGAGTATTCCAAGATGGTTATGGAGTCTTCTAATAAGTTTCGAGTAGAAGTGGATTGATTTTAGGAGTTATTCGTGTGGTTATATGTTCGGTTTTGATTTAATGATTCTATGTTCCATTTGTGATTCATTGTTAATATTCTTATGATAATTATATTCATATTTGATTATATTGGTTTAGAAGTGCGTTCAAACCATAGAACTATACTTGTTAAATGTTTTAGTATAACTAGTTTTCTTTCCCATGTACTTAGTAATGCTTTCTTAAATACTCTTATACAGCAACCTGTAGTTGCATAATTTTAATTAACGTACAAGAAACTTATTTACTTTATCTCGTAACATTGATTTAACTTCATTTGATCCATCAAACATTACGTTTTTCGTTGTTCGTCTAATTACTTCCATTCCACCACTGTAATTTGATTATTGATTCTTATTAAGTGGATACGAGTAGTTTTGTGGTCCTTTACAACTGGTTTCCTTGTCTTAAAGGTCAATAATGGTTTCTGTAGATCAACAGTTGTTATTTGGATGGATATAGTGGAATTCTGTGGGAAGAGTGTTAGAAGATGGTTATGGAGTCTTCTGATTAGTTTCGGGTAGGAGTGGATTGATTTTAGGAGTTTTTCGTGTGGTTATATGTTCGGTTTTGTTTTCAAATCACACTAATGATTCGATGTTCCATTTGAGATTCATTGTTGAAATTCTAAAGATAATTATATTCACATTTGATTACATTGTTTTAGAAGTGCGTTCAAACCATAGAACTATACTTGTTTAATGTTTTAGTATAAGTAGTTCCTTTCCCATTTATGTAGTAATGCGTTCTTAAATACTCTTATACACCAATATGTAGTTGCATAATTTTAATTAACATACAAGAAAATCTTATTTACTTGATCATGTTACATTGATTTAACTTCATTTTGATCCATCAATCATTACGTTTCTTGTTGTTCGTCTAATTACTTTCTTCCCACCACTGTAATTTGATTATTGATTCTTATTAAGTGGATACGAGTAGTTTCGTGGTCCTTTGCAACGGGTTTCACTGTCTTAATGGTCAATAATGGTTTCTTTAGATCAACAGTTGTTATTAAGATGGGTATAGTGGAATTCTAAGGGAAGAGTATTCCAAGATGGTTATGGAGTCTTCTGATAAGTTTCGAGTAGGAGTGCATTGATTTTAGGAGTTATTCGTGTGGTTATATGTTCGGTTTTGTTTTCGAATCACACTAATGATTCTATGTTCCATTTGTGATTCATTGTTAATATTCTTATGATAATTATATTCATATTTGATTATATTGGTTTATAAGGGCGTTCAAACCATAGAACTATACTTGTTAAATGTTTTAGTATAACTAGTTTTCTTTCCCATGTACTTAGTAATGCTTTCTTAAATACTCTTATACAGCAACCTGTAGTTGCATAATTTTAATTAATGTACACGAAAATCTTATTTACTTTATCTCGTAACATTGATTTAACTTTATTTGATCCATCAAACATTACGTTTCTCGTTGTTCGTCTAATTACTTCCATTCCACCACTGTAATTTGATTATTAGTTCTTATTAAGTGGATACGAGTAGTTTTGTGGTCCTTTACAACTTGTTTCCTTGTCTTAAAGGTCAATAATGGCTTCTATAGATCAACAGTTGTTATTTAGATGGATATAGTGGAATTCTGTGGGAAGAGTGTTTGAAGATGGTTATGGAGGCTTCTAATTAGTTTCGGGTAGGAGTGGATTGATTTTAGGAGTTTTTCGTGTGGTTATATGTTCGGTTTTGTTTTCAATCACACTAATGATTCGATGTTCCATTTGAGATTCATTGTTAAATTCGAAGATAATTATATTCCATTTGATTACATTGTTTTAGAAGTGCGTTCAAACCATAGAACTATACTTGTTTAATGTTTTAGTATAAGTAGTTCCTTTCCATTTATTTAGTAATGCTTCTTAAATACTCTTATACACCAATCTGTAGTTGCATAATTTAATTAACATACAAGAAATCTTATTTACTTGATCATGTTACATTGATTTAACTTCATTTTGATCCATCAAACATTACGTTTCTTGTTGTTCGTCTAATTACTTCTTCCCACCACTGTAATTTGATTATTGATTCTTATTAAGTGGATACGAGTAGTTTCGTGGTCCTTTACAACGGTTTCCTTGTCTTAATGGTCAATAATGGTTTCTTTAGATCAACAGTTGTTATTAAGATGGTATAGTGGAATTCTAGGGAAGAGTATTCCAAGATGGTTATGGAGTCTTCTGATAAGTTTCGAGTAGGAGTGCATTGATTTTAGGAGTTATTCGTGTGGTTTATATGTTCTGTTTTGATTCAATGATTCTATTTCCATTTGTGATTCATTGTTAATATTCTTATGATAATTATATTCATATTTGATTACATTGGTTTAGAAGTGCGTTCAAACCATAGAACTATACTTGTTAAATGTTTTAGTATAACTAGTTTTCTTTCCCATGTATTAGTAATGCTTTCTTAAATACTCTTATACAGCAACCTGTAGTTGCATAATTTTAATTAACGTACAAGAAATCTTATTTACTTTATCTCGTACATTGATTTAACTTCATTTGATCCATCAACATTACGTTTTTGTTGTTCGTCTAATTACTTCCATTCCACCACTGTAATTTGATTATTGATTCTTATTAGTGGATACGAGTAGTTTTGTGGTCCTTTACAACTGGTTTTCCTTGTCTTAAAGGTCATAATGGTTTCTGTAGATCAACAGTTGTTATTTAGATGGATATAGTGGAATTCTGTGGGAAGAGTGTTAGAAGATGGTTATGGAGTCTTCTGATTAGTTTCGGGTAGGAGTGGATTGATTTTAGGAGTTTTCGTGTGGTTATATGTTCGGTTTTGTTTCAAATCACACTAATGATTCGATGTTCCATTTGAGATTCATTGTTGAAATTCTGAAGATAATTATATTCACATTTGATTACATTGTTTAGAAGTGCGTTCAAACCATAGAACTATACTTGTTTAATGTTTTAGTATAAGTAGTTCCTTTCCCATTTATTTAGTAATGCGTCTTAAATACTCTTATACACCAATATGTAGTTGCATAATTTTAATTACACACAAGAAAATCTTATTTACTTGATCATGTTACATTGATTTAACTTCATTTTGATCCATCAAACATTACGTTTCTTGTTGTTCGTCTAATTACTTCTTCCCACCACTGTAATTTGATTATTGATTCTTATTAAGTGGATACGAGTAGTTTCGTGGTCCTTTACAACTGTTTCCTTGTCTTAATGGTCAATAATGGTTTCCTTAGATCAACAGTTGTTATTAGATGGGTATAGTGGAATTCTGAGGGAAGAGTATTCCAAGATGGTTATGGAGTCTTCTGATAAGTTTCGAGTAGGAGTGGATTGATTTTAGGAGTTATTCGTGTGGTTATATGTTCGGTTTTGTTTTCGAATCACACTAATGATTATGTTCCATTTGTGATTCATTGTTAATATTCTTATGATAATTATATTCATATTTGATTATATTGGTTTAGAAGTGCGTTCAAACCATAGAACTATACTTGTTAAATGTTTTAGTATAACTAGTTTTCTTTCCCATGTACTTAGTAATGCTTTCTTAAATACTCTTATACAGCAACCTGTAGTTGCATAATTTTAATTAATGTACACGAAAATCTTATTTACTTTATCTCGTAACATTGATTTAACTTCATTTGATCCATCAAACATTACGTTTTTCGTTGTTCGTCTAATTACTTCCATTCCACCACTGTAATTTGATTATTGATTCTTATTAAGTGGATACGAGTAGTTTTGTGGTCCTTTACAACTGGTTTCCTTGTCTTAAAGGTCAATAATGGTTTCTGTAGATCAACAGTTGTTATTTAGATGGATATAGTGGAATTCTGTGGGAAGAGTGTTAGAAGATGGTTATGGAGTCTTCTGATTAGTTTCGGGTAGGAGTGGATTGATTTTAGGAGTTTTTCGTGTGGTTATATGTTCGGTTTTGTTTTCAAATCACACTAATGATTCGATGTTCCATTTGAGATTCATTGTTGAAATTCTGAAGATAATTATATTCATATTTGATTACATTGGTTAGAAGTGCGTTCAACCATAGAACTATACTTGTTTAATGTTTTAGTATAAGTAGTTCCTTCCCATTTATTAGTAATGCGTTCTTAAATACTCTTATACACCAATCTGTAGTTGCATAATTTTAATTAACATACAAGTATTTACTTGATCATGTTACATTGATTTAACTTCATTTTAATCCATCAAACATTACGTTTCTTGTTGTTCATCTAATTACTTCCTTCCCACCACTGTAATTTGATTATTGATTCTTATTAAGTGGATACGAGTAGTTTCGTGGTCCTTTACAACTGGTTTTCTTGTCTTAATGGTCAATAATGGTTTCCTTAGATCAATAGTTGTTATTAAGATGGGTATAGTGGAATTCTGAGGGAAGAGTATTCCAAGATGGTTATGGAGTCTTCTGATAAGTTTCGGGTAGGGGTGCATTGATTTTAGGAGTTATTCGTGTGGTTATATGTTCGGTTTTGTTTTCGAATCGCACTAATGATTCTATGTTCCATTTGTGATTCGTTGTTAATATTCTTATGATAATTATATTCATATTTAATTACATTGGTTTAGAAGTGCGTTCAAACCATAGAACTATACTTGTTAAATGTTTTAGTATAACTAGTTTTCTTTCCCATGTACTTAGTAATGCTTTCTTAAATACTCTTATACAGCAACCTGTAGTTGCATAATTTTAATTTATGTACACGAAAATCTTATTTACTTTATCTCGTAACATTGATTTAACTTCATTTGATCCATCAAACATTACGTTTCTCGTTGTTCGTCTAATTACTTCCATTCCACCACTGTAATTTGATTATTGGTTCTTATTAAGTGGATACGAGTACTTTCGTGGTCCTTTACAACTGTTTTCCTTGTCTTAATGGTCAATAATGGTTTCTGTAGATCAACAGTTGTTATTAAGATGGATATAGTGGAATTCTGAGGAAGAGTGTCCAAGATGGTTATGGAGTCTTCTGATAGTTTCGAGTAGAAGTGGATTGATTTTAGGAGTTATTCGTGTGGTTATATGTTCGGTTTTCATTTAATGATTCTATGTTCCATTTGTGATTCATTGTTAATATTCTTATGATAATTATATTCATATTTGATTACATTGGTTTAGAAGTGCGTTCAAACCATAGAACTATACTTGTTAATGTTTTAGTATACTAGTTTCTTTCCCATTATTTAGTAATGCTTTCTTAAATACTCTTATACAGCAATCTGTAGTTGCATAATTTTAATTAACGTACAAGAAAATCTTATTTACTTTATCTCGTAACATTGATTTAACTTCATTTGATCCATCAAACATTACGTTCTCGTTGTTCGTCTAATTACTTCCTTCCACCACTGTAATTTGATTATTGATTCTTATTAAGTGGATACGAGTAGTTTCGTGGTCCTTTACAACTGGTTTCCTTGTCTTAATGGTCAATAAGGTTTCTTAGATCAACAGTTGTTATTAAGATGGATATAGTGGAATTCTGAGGGAAGAGTATTTGAAGATGGTTATGGAGTCTTCTGATTAGTTTCGGTAGGAGTGGATTGATTTTAGGAGTTTTTCGTGTGGTTATATGTTCGGTTTTGTTTTCAAATCACACTAATGATTCTATGTTCCATTTGTGATTCATTGTTGAATTCTAAAGATAATTATATTCATATTTGATTACATTGGTTTAGAAGTGCGTTCAAACCATAGAACTATACTTGTTTAATGTTTTAGTATAAGTAGTTCCTTTCCCATTTATTTAGTAATGCGTTCTTAATACTCTTACACCAATCTGTAGTTGCAAATTTTAATTAACATACAAGAAAATCTTATTTACTTGATCTGTTACATTGATTTAACTTCATTTTGATCCATCAAACATTACGTTCTTGTTGTTCGTCTAATTACTTCTTCCCACCACTGTAATTTGATTATTGATTCTTATTAAGTGGATACGAGTAGTTTCGTGGTCCTTTACAACTGTTTCCTTGTCTTAATGGTCAATAATGGTTTCTGTAGATCAACAGTTGTTATTAAGATGGATATAGTGGAATTCTGAGGGAAGAGATGTCCAAGATGGTTATGGAGTCTTCTGATAAGTTTCGAGTAGGAGTGGATGATTTTAGGAGTTATTCGTGGGTTATATGTTCGGTTTTGTTTTCAAATCACACTAATGATTCTATGTTCCATTTGTGATTCATTGTTAATATTCTTATGATAATTATATTCATATTTGATTACATTGGTTAGAAGTGCGTTCAAACCATAGAACTATACTTGTTAAATGTTTAGTATACTAGTTTTCTTTCCCATGTATTAGTAATGCTTTCTTAAATACTCTTATACACCAATCTGTAGTTGCATAATTTTATTAACTACAAGAAAATCTTATTTACTTGATCTCGTACATTGATTTAACTTCATTTGATCCATCAAACATTACGTTTTTCGTTGTTCGTCTAATTACTTCCATTCCACCACTATAATTTGATTATTGATTCTTATTAAGTGGATACGAGTAGTTTTGTGGTCCTTTACAACTGGTTTCCTTGTCTTAAAGGTCAATAATGGTTTCTGTAGATCAACAGTTGTTATTGAGATGGATATAGTGGAATTCTGAGGGAAGAGTATTCCAAGATGGTTATGGAGTCTTCTGATAAGTTTCGAGTAGGAGTGCATTGATTTTAGGAGTTATTCGTGTGGTTATATGTTCGGTTTTGTTTTCGAATCACACTATGATTCTATGTTCCATTTGTGATTCATTGTTAATTCTTATGATAATTATATTCATATTTGATTACATTGGTTTAGAAGTGCGTTCAAACCATAGAACTATACTTGTTAAATGTTTTAGTATAACTAGTTTTCTTTCCCATGTACTTAGTAATGCTTTCTTAAATACTCTTATACAGCAACCTGTAGTTGCATAATTTTAATTAATGTAAACGAAAATCTTATTTACTTTATCTCGTAACATTGATTTAACTTCATTTGATCCATCAAACATTACGTTTCTCGTTGTTCGTCTAATTACTTCCATTCCACCACTGTAATTTGATTATTGGTTCTTATTAAGTGGATACGAGTACTTTCGTGGTCCTTTACAACTGTTTTCCTTGTCTTAATGGTTAATAATGGTTTCTGTAGATCAACAGTTGTTATTAAGATGGATATAGTGGAATTCTGAGGGAAGAGTATTCCAAGATGGTTATGGAGTCTTCTGATAAGTTTCGAGTAGAAGGATTGATTTTAGGAGTTATTCGTGGTTATATGTTCGTTTTGTTTTCATGATTCTATGTTCCATTTGTGATTCATTGTTAATATTCTTATGATATTATATTCATATTTGATTACATTGTTTTAGAAGTGCGTTCAAACCATAGAACTATACTTGTTTAAATGTTTTAGTATACTAGTTTTCCTTTCCCATGTATTTAGTAATGCTTTCTTAAATACTCTTATACACAATCTGTAGTTGCATAATTTTAATTAATGTAAACGAAAATCTTATTTACTTTATCTCGTAACATTGATTTAACTTCATTTGATCCATCAAACATTACGTTTCTCGTTGTTCGTCTAATTACTTCCATTCCACCACTGTAATTTGATTATTGGTTCTTATTAAGTGGATACGAGTACTTTCGTGGTCCTTTACAACTGTTTTCCTTGTCTTAATGGTTAATAATGGTTTCTGTAGATCAACAGTTGTTATTAAGATGGATATAGTGGAATTCTGAGGGAAGAGTATTCCAAGATGGTTATGGAGTCTTCTGATAAGTTTCGAGTAGAAGTGGATTGATTTTAGGAGTTATTCGTGTGGTTATATGTTCGGTTTTGATTTAATGATTCTATGTTCCATTTGTGATTCATTGTTAATATTCTTATGATAATTATATTCATATTTGATTACATTGGTTTAGAAGTGCGTTCAAACCATAGAACTATACTTGTTAAATGTTTTAGTATAACTAGTTTTCTTTCCCATGTTTTTAGTAATACTTTCTTAAATACTCTTATACAGCAATCTGTAGTTGCATAATTTTAATTAACGTACAAGAAAATCTTATTCACTTTATCTCGTAACATTTATTTAACTTCATTTGATCCATCAAACATTACGTTTTCTTGTTGTTCGTCTAATTACTTCTTCATTCCACCACTGTATTTGATTATTGATTCTTATTAAGTGGATACGAGTAGTTTCGTGGTCCTTTACAACTGGTTTCCTTGTCTTAAAGGTCAATAATGGTTTCTGTGATCAACAGTTGTTATTAAGATGGATATAGTGGAATTCTGAGGGAAGAGTATTTGAAGATGGTTATGGAGTCTT
Organism: Flaveria robusta; assembly: GCA_025506415.1. Classification (NCBI taxonomy): domain Eukaryota; kingdom Viridiplantae; phylum Streptophyta; class Magnoliopsida; order Asterales; family Asteraceae; genus Flaveria; species Flaveria robusta. The sequence goes on from CM046470.1 coordinate 20,290,799, forward strand.
CTGATTAGTTTCGGGTAGAGTGGATTGATTTTAGGAGTTTTTCGTGTGGTTATATGTTCGGTTTTGTTTTCAATCACACTAATGATTCGATGTTCCATTTGTGATTCATTGTTAAATTCTAAGATAATTATATTCATATTTGATTACATTGTTTTAGAAGTGCGTTCAAACCATAGAACTATACTTGTTTAATGTTTTAGAATTAGTTTCCTTTCCCATTTTTTAGTAATGCGTTCTTAAATACTCTTATACACCAATATGTAGTTGCATAATTTTAATTAACATACAAGAAAATCTTATTTACTTGATCATGTTACATTGATTTAACTTCATTTTGATCCATCAAACATTACGTTTCTTGTTGTGCGTCTAATTACTTTCTTCCCACCACTGTAATTTGATTATTGATTCTTATTAAGTGGATACGAGTAGTTTCGTGGTCCTTTACAATGGGTTTCCTTGTCTTAATGGTCAATAATGGTTTCTTTAGATCAACAGTTGTTATTAAGGTGGGTATAGTGGAATTCTAAGGGAAGAGTATTCCAAGATGGTTATGGAGTCTTCTGATAAGTTTCGAGTAGGAGTGAATTGATTTTAGGAGTTATTCGTGTGGTTATATGTTCGGTTTTGTTTTCGAATCACACTAATGATTCTATGTTCCATTTGTGATTCATTGTTAATATTCTTATGATAATTATATTCATATTTGATTACATTGGTTTAGAAGTGCGTTCAAACCATAGAACTATACTTGTTAATGTTTTAGTATAACTAGTTTTCTTTCCATGTATTTAGTAATGCTTTCTTAAATACTCTTATACAGCAATCTGTAGTTGCATAATTTTAATTAACTACAAGAAAATCTTATTTACTTTATCTCGTAACATTGATTTAACTTCATTTGATCCATCAAACATACGTTTCTTTGTTGTTCGTCTAATTACTTCCTTCCCACCACTGTAATTTGATTATTGATTCTTATTAAGTGGATACGAGTAGTTTCGTGGTCCTTTACAACTGGTTTCCTTGTCTTAATGGTCAATAATGGTTTCTGTAGATCAACAGTTGTTATTAAGATGGATATAGTGGAATTCTGAGGGAAGAGTATTCCAAGATGGTTATGGAGTCTTCTGATAAGTTTCGAGTAGAGTGGTTGATTTTAGGAGTTATTCGTGTGGTTATATGTTCGGTTTTGTTTTCAATCACACTAATGATTCTATGTTCCATTTGTGATTCATTGTTAATATTCTTATGATAATTATATTCATATTTGATTACATGGTTTAGAAGTGCGTTCAAACCATAGAACTATACTTGTTAATGTTTTAGTATAACTAGTTTTCTTTCCCTGTTTTTAGTAATGCTTTCTTAAATACTCTTATACACAATCTGTAGTTGCATAATTTTAATTAACGTACAAGAAAATCTTATTTACTTTATCTCGTAACATTGATTTAACTTCATTTGATCCATCAAACATTACGTTTTCTTGTTGTTCGTCTAATTACTTCCATTCCACCACTGTAATTTGATTATTGATTCTTATTAAGTGGATACGAGTAGTTTCGTGGTCCTTTACAACTGGTTTCCTTGTCTTAATGGTCATAATGTTTTGTAGATCAACAGTTTTATTAAGATGGATATAGTGGAATTCTGAGGAAGAGTATTTGAAGATGGTTATGGAGTCTTCTGATTAGTTTCGGTAGAGTGGATTGATTTTAGGAGTTTTTCGTGTGGTTATATGTTCGGTTTTGTTTTCAAATCACACTAATGATTCGATGTTCCATTTGTGATTCATTGTTGAAATTCTAAAGATAATTATATTCATATTTGATTACATTGGTTAGAAGTGCGTTCAAACCATAGAACTATACTTGTTAAATGTTTTAGTATAACTAGTTTTCTTTCCCATGTTTTTAGTAATGCTTCTTAAATACTCTTATACAACAATCTGTAGTTGCATAATTTTAATTAACGTACAAGAAAATCTTATTTACTTTATCTCGTACATTGATTTAACTTCATTTGATCCATCAAACATTACGTTTCTTGTTGTTCATCTAATTACTTCCATTCCACCACTGTAATTTGATTATTGATTCTTATTAAGTGGATACGAGTAGTTTCGTGGTCCTTTACAACTGGTTTCCTTGTCTTAATGTCAATAATGGTTTCTGTAGATCAACAGTTGTTATTGAGATGGATATAGTGGATTCTGAGGGAAGAGTGTTTGAAGATGGTTATGGAGTCTTCTGATTAGTTTCGGGTAGGAGTGGATTGATTTTAGGAGTTTTTCGTGTGGTTATATGTTCGGTTTTGTTTTCAATCACACTAATGATTCGATGTTCCATTTGTGATTCATTGTTGAAATTCTGAAGATAATTATATTCATATTTGATTACATTGGTTTAGAAGTGCGTTCAAACCATAGAACTATACTTGTTTAATGTTTTAGTATAAGTAGTTCTTTCCCATTTATTTAGTAATGCGTTCTTAAATACTCTTATACACCAATCTGTAGTTGCATAATTTTAATTAACATACAAGAAAATCTTATTTATTCATGTTACATTGATTTAACTTCATTTTGATCCATCAAACATTACGTTTCTTGTTGTTCGTCTAATTACTTCTTCCACCACTGTAATTTGATTATTGATTCTTATTAAGTGGATACGAGTAGTTTCGTGGTCCTTTACAACTGTTTTCCTTGTCTTAATGGTCAATAATGGTTTCTGTAGATCAACAGTTGTTATTGAGATGGATATAGTGGAATTCTAAGGGAAGAGTATTCCAAGATGGTTATGGAGTCTTCTGATAAGTTTCGAGTAGGAGTGCATTGATTTTAGGAGTTATTCGTGTGGTTATATGTTCGGTTTTCATTTAATGATTCTATGTTCCATTTGTGATTCATTGTTAATATTCTTATGATAATTATATTCATATTTTATTACATTGGTTTAGAAGTGCGTTCAAACCATAGAACTATACTTGTTAAATGTTTTAGTATAACTAGTTTTCTTTCCCATGTACTAAGTAATGCTTTCTTAAATACTCTTATACAGCAACCTGTAGTTGCATAATTTTAATTAATGTACACGAAAATCTTATTTACTTTATCTCGTAACATTGATTTAACTTCATTTGATCCATCAAACATTACGATTCTCGTTGTTCGTCTAATTACTTCCATTCCACCACTGTAATCTAATTATTGGTTCTTATTAAGTGGATACGAGTACTTTCGTGGTCCTTTACAACTGTTTTCCTTGTCTTAATGGTTAATAATGGTTTCTGTAGATCAACAGTTGTTATTAAGATGGATATAGTGGAATTCTGAGGGAAGAGTATTTGAAGATGGTTATGGAGACTTCTGATTAGTTTCGGATACGAGTGGATTGATTTTAGGAGTTTTTCATGTGGTTATATGTTCGGTTTTGTTTTCAAATCACACTAATGATTCGATGTTCCATTCGTGATTCATTGTTGAAATTCTAAAGATAATTATATTCATATTTGATTACATTGGTTTAGAAGTGCGTTCAAACCATAGAACTATACTTGTTTAATGTTTTAGTATAAGTAGTTCCTTTCGCATTTATTTAGTAATGCGTTCTTAAATACTCTTATACACCAATCTGTAGTTGCAAAATTTTAATTAACATACAAGAAAATCTTATTTGCTTGATCATGTTACATTGATTTAACTTCATTTTGATCCATCAAACATTACATTTCTTGTTGTTCGTCTAATTACTTTCTTCCCACCCCTGTAATTTGATTATTGATTCTTATTAAGTGGATACGAGTAGTTTCGTGGTCCTTTACAACTGTTTTCCTTGTCTTAATGGTCAATAATGGTTTCTGTAGATCAACAGTTGTTATTGAGATGGATATAGTGGAATTCTGAGGGAAGAGTATTCCAAGATGGTTATGGAGTCTTCTGATAAGTTTCGAGTAGGAGTGCATTGATTTTAGGAGTTATTCGTGTGGTTATATGTTCGGTTTTGTTTTCGAATCACACTAATGATTCTATGTTCCATTTGTGATTCATTGTTAATATTCTTATGATAATTATTCATATTTGATTACATTGGTTTAGAAGTGCGTTCAAACCATAAACTATACTTGTTAAATGTTTTAGTATAACTAGTTTTCTTTCCCATTTATTTAGTAATGCTTTCTTAAATACTCTTATACAGCACCTGTAGTTGCATAATTTTAATTAATGTAAAGAAAATCTTATTTACTTTATCTCGTACATTGATTTAACTTCATTTGATCCATCAAACATTACGTTTTTTGTTGTTCGTCTAATTACTTCCATTCCACACCACTGTAATTTGATTATTGATTCTTATTAAGTGGATACGAGTAGTTTCGTGGTCCTTTACAACTGGTTTCCTTGTCTTAAGGTCAATAATGGTTTCTGTAGATCAACAGTTGTTATTGAGATGGATATAGTGGAATTCTGAGGGAAGAGTATTCCAAGATGGTTATGGAGTCTTCTGATAAGTTTCGAGTAGAGGGATTGATTTTAGGAGTTATTCGTGTGGTTATATGTTCGTTTTGTTTTCGAATCACACTAATGATTCTATGTTCCATTTGTGATTCATTGTTAATATTCTTATGATAATATATTCATATTTGATTACATTGGTTTAGAAGTGCGTTCAAACCATAGAACTATACTTGTTAATGTTTTAGTATACTAGTTCTTTCCCATGTATTTAGTAATGCTTCTTAAATACTCTTATACAGCAATCTGTAGTTGCATAATTTTAATTAAGTACAAGAAAATCTTATTTACTTTATCTCGTAACATTGATTTAACTTCATTTGATCCATCAAACATTACGTTTCTTGTTGTTCGTCTAATTACTTCCTTCCACCACTGTAATTTGATTATTGATTCTTATTAAGTGGATACGAGTAGTTTCGTGGTCCTTTACAACTGTTTTCCTGTCTTAATGGTCAATAATGGTTTGTAGATCAACAGTTGTTATTAGATGGATATAGTGGAATTCTGAGGGAAGAGTATTCCAAGATGGTTATGGAGTCTTCTGATAAGTTTCGAGTAGAAGGATTGATTTTAGGAGTTATTCGTGTGGTTATATGTTCGGTTTTGATTTAATATTCTATGTTCCATTTGTGATTCATTGTTAATATTCTTATGATAATTATATTCATATTGATTACATTGGTTAGAAGTGCGTTCAAACCATAGAACTATACTTGTTAAATGTTTTAGTATAACTAGTTTTTTTCCCATGTATTTAGTAATGCTTTCTTAAATACTCTTATACAGCAATCTGTAGTTGCATAATTTTAATTAATGTAAAGAAAATCTTATTTACTTTATCTCGTAACATTGATTTAACTTCATTTGATCCATCAAACATTACGTTCTCTTTTGTTCGTCTAATTACTTCCATTCCACCACTGTAATTTGATTATTGATTCTTATTAAGTGGATACGAGTACTTTCGTGTCCTTTACAACTGTTTTCCTTGTCTTAATGGTAATAATGGTTTCTGTAGATCAACAGTGTTATTAAGATGGATATAGTGGAATTCTGAGGAAGAGTATTCCAAGATGGTTATGGAGTCTTCTGATAAGTTTCGAGTAGATGGGATTGATTTTAGGAGTTATTCGTGTGGTTATATGTTCGGTTTTGATTTAATGATTCTATGTTCCATTTGTGATTCATTGTTAATATTCTTATGATAATTATATTCATATTTGATTACATTGGTTTAGAAGTGCGTTCAAACCATAGAACTATACTTGTTAAATGTTTTAGTATAACTAGTTTTCTTTCCCATGTTTTTAGTAATACTTTCTTAAATACTCTTATACAGCAATCTGTAGTTGCATAATTTTAATTAACGTACAAGAAAATCTTATTCACTTTATCTCGTAACATTTATTTAACTTCATTTGATCCATCAAACATTACGTTTTCTTATTGTTCATCTAATTACTTCCATTCCACCACTGTAATTTGATTATTGATTCTTATTAAGTGGATACGAGTAGTTTCGTGGTCCTTTACAAGTGGTTTCCTTGTCTTAAAGGTCAATAATGGTTTCTGTAGATCAACAGTTGTTATTAAGACGGATATAGTGGAATTCTGAGGGAAGAGTGTTTGAAGATGGTTATGGAGACTTCTGATTAGTTTCGGGTACGAGTGCATTGATTTTTGGAGTTTTTCGTGTGGTTATATGTTCGGTTTTGTTTTCAAATCACACTAATGATTCGATGTTCCATTTGCGATTCATTGTTGAGATTCTGAAGATAATTATATTCATATTTGATTACATTGTTTTAGAAGTGCGTTCAAACCATAGAACTATACTTGTTTAATGTTTTAGTAGAAGTAGTTCCTTTCCCATTTATGTAGTAATGCGTTCTTAAATACTCTTATACACCAATATGTAGTTGCATAATTTTAATTAACATACAAGAAAATCTTATTTACTTGATCATGTTACATTGATTTAACTTCATTTTGATCCATCAAACATTACGTTTCTTGTTGTTCGTCTAATTACTTTCTTCCCACCACTGTAATTTGATTATTGATTCTTATTAAGTGGATACGAGTAGTTTCGTGGTCCTTTACAACTGGTTTCCTTGTCTTAATGGTCAATAATGGTTTCTTTAGATCAACAGTTGTTATTAAGATGGGTATAGTGGAATTCTGAGGGAAGAGTATTCCAAGATGGTTATGGAGTCTTCTGATAAGTTTCGAGTAGGAGTGCATTGATTTTAGGAGTTATTCGTGTGGTTATATGTTCGGTTTTGTTTTCGAATCACACTAATGATTCTATGTTCCATTTGTGATTCATTGTTAATATTCTTATGATAATTATATTCATATTTGATTACATTGGTTTAGAAGTGCGTTCAAACCATAGAACTATACTTGTTAAATGTTTTAGTATAACTAGTTTTCTTTACCATGTATTTAGTAATGCTTTCATAAATACTCTTATACAGCAATCTGTAGTTGCATAATTTTAATTAACGTACAAGAAAATCTTATTTACTTTATCTCGTAACATTGATTTAACTTCATTTGATCCATCAAACATTACATCTCTTGTTGTTCGTCTAATTACTTTCTTCCCACCACTGTAATTTGATTATTGGTTCTTATTAAGTGGATACGAGTACTTTCGTGGTCCTTTACAACTGTTTTCCTTGTCTTAATGGTCAATAATGGTTTCTGTAGATCAACAGTTGTTATTGGGATGGATATAGTGGAATTCTGAGAGAAGAGTATTCCAAGATGGTTATGGAGTCTTCTGATAAGTTTCGAGTAGGAGTGCGTTGATTTTAGGAGTTATTCGTGTGGTTATATGTTCGGTTTTGTTTTCAAATCACACTAATGATTCTATGTTCCATTTGTGATTCATTGTTAATTCTTATGATAATATATTCATATTTGATTACATTGGTTTAGAAGTGCGTTCAAACCATAGAACTATACTTGTTAAATGTTTTAGTATAACTAGTTTTCTTTTTCCCATGTTTTTAGTAATGCTTTCTTAAATACTCTTATACAGCAATCTGTAGTTGCATATTTTAATTAACGTACAAGAAAATCTTATTTACTTTATCTCGTAACATTGATTTAACTTCATTTGATCCATCAAACATTACGTTTTGTGTTGTTCGTCTAATTACTTCCATTCCCCCACTGTAATTTGATTATTGATTCTTATTAAGTGGATACGAGTAGTTTCGTGGTCCTTTACAACTGGTTCCTTGTCTTAATGGTCAATAATGGTTTTGTAGATCAACAGTTGTTATTTAGATGGATATAGTGGAATTCTGAGGGAAGAGTGTTTGAAGATGGTTATGGAGTCTTCTGATTAGTTTCGGAGAGTGGATTGATTTTAGGAGTTTTTCGTGTGGTTATATGTTCGGTTTGTTTCAAATCACACTAATGATTCGATGTTCCATTTGTGATTCATTGTTGAAATTCTATGATAATTATATTCATATTTGATTACATTGGTTTAGAAGTGCGTTCAAACCATAGAACTATACTTGTTAAATGTTTTAGTATAACTAGTTTTCTTTCCCATGTTTTTAGTAATGCTTCTTAAATACTCTTATACACAATCTGTAGTTGCATAATTTTAATTAACGTACAAGAAAATCTTATTTACTTTATCTCGTACATTGATTTAACTTCATTTGATCCATCAAACATTACGTTTTCTTGTTGTTCATCTAATTACTTCATTCCACCACTGTAATTTGATTATTGATTCTTATTAAGTGGATACGAGTAGTTTCGTGGTCCTTTACAACTGGTTTCCTTGTCTTAAAGGTCAATAATGGTTTCTGTAGATCAACAGTTGTTATTGAGATGGATATAGTGGAATTCTGAGGGAAGAGTGTTTGAAGATGGTTATGGAGTTTTCTGATTAGTTTCGGTAGGAGTGGATTGATTTTAGGAGTTTTTCGTGTGGTTATATGTTCGGTTTTGTTTTCAAATCACACTAATGATTCTGTTCCATTTGTGATTCATTGTTGAAATTCTGAGATAATTATATTCATATTTGATTACATTGGTTTAGAAGTGCGTTCAAACCATAGAACTATACTTGTTTATGTTTTAGTATAAGTAGTTTCTTTCCCATTTATTTAGTAATGCGTTCTTAAATACTCTTATACACCAATCTGTAGTTGCATAATTTTAATTAACTACAAGAAAATCTTATTTACTTGATCATGTTACATTGATTTAACTTCATTTGATCCATCAAACATTACGTTTCTTGTTGTTCGTCTAATTACTTCTTCCCACCACTGTAATTTGATTATTGATTCTTATTAAGTGGATACGAGTAGTTTCGTGGTCCTTTACAACTGTTTCCTTGTCTTAATGGTCAATAATGGTTTCTGTAGATCAACAGTTGTTATTGAGATGGATATAGTGGAATTCTGAGGGAAGAGTATTCCAAGATGGTTATGGAGTCTTCTGATAAGTTTCGAGTAGGAGTGCATTGATTTTAGGAGTTATTCGTGTGGTTATATGTTCGGTTTTGTTTTCAAATCACACTAATGATTCTATGTTCCATTTGTGATTCATTGTTAATATTCTTATGATAATTATATTCATATTTGATTACATTGGTTTAGAAGTGCGTTCAAACCATAGAACTATACTTGTTAATGTTTTAGTATAACTAGTTTTCTTTCCCATTTTTAGTAATGCTTTCTTAAATACTCTTATACAGCAATCTGTAGTTGCATAATTTTAATTAATGTACAAGAAAATCTTATTTACTTTATCTCGTAACATTGATTTAACTTCATTTGATCCATCAAACATTACGTTTCTTGTTGTTCGTCTAATTACTTCCATTCCACCACTGTAATTTGATTATTGATTCTTATTAAGTGGATACGAGTAGTTTCGTGGTCCTTTACAACTGTTTTCCTTGTCATAATGGTCAATAATGGTTTCTGTAGATCAACAGTTGTTATTGAGATGGATATAGTGGAATTCTGAGGGAAGAGTTTGAAGATGGTTATGGAGTCTTCTGATTAGTTTCGGGTAGGAGTGGATTGATTTTAGGAGTTTTCGTGTGGGTATATGTTCGGTTTTGTTTTCAAATCACACTAATGATTCGATGTTCCATTTGTGATTCATTGTTGAAATTCTAAGATAATTATATTCATATTTGATTACATTGGTTTAGAAGTGCGTTCAAACCATAGAACTATACTTGTTTAATGTTTTAGTATAAGTAGTTCCTTTCCCATGTATTTAGTAATGCGTTCTTAAATACTCTTATACACCAATCTGTAGTTGCATAATTTTAATTAACATACAAGAAAATCTTATTTACTTGATCTGTAACATTGATTTAACTTCATTTTGATCCATCAAACATTACGTTTCTTGTTGTTCGTCTAATTACTTTCTTCCCACCACTGTAATTTGATTATTGATCTTATTAAGTGGATACGAGTAGTTTCGTGGTCCTTTACAACTGTTTTCCTTGTCTTAATGGTCAATAATGGTTTCTGTAGATCAACAGTTGTTATTAAGATGGATATAGTGGAATTCTGAGGGAAGAGTATTCCAAGATGGTTATGGAGTCTTCTGATAAGTTTCGAGTAGGAGTGGATTGATTTTAGGAGTTATTCGTGTGGTTATATGTTCGGTTTTGTTTTCAAATCACACTAATGATTCTATGTTCCATTTGTGATTCATTGTTTAATATTCTTATGATAATTATATTCATATTTGATTACATTGGTTTAGAAGTGCGTTCAAACCATAGAACTATACTTGTTAAATGTTTTAGTATAACTAGTTTTCTTTCCCATGTTTTAGTAATGCTTTCTTAAATACTCTTATACAGCAATCTGTAGTTGCATAATTTTAATTAACGTACAAGAAAATCTTATTTACTTTATCTCGTAACATTGATTTAACTTCATTTGATCCATCAAACATTACGTTTTCTTGTTGTCATCTAATTACTTCATTCCACCACTGTAATTTGATTATTGATTCTTATTAAGTGGATACGAGTAGTTTCGTGGTCCTTTACAACTGGTTTCCTTGTCTTAAAGGTCAATAATGGTTTCTGTAGATCAACAGTTGTTATTGAGATGGATATAGTGAAATTCTGAGGGAAGAGTGTTTGAAGATGGTTATGGAGACTTCTGATTAGTTTCGGGTACGAGTGGATTGATTTTAGGAGTTTTTCGTGTGGTTATATGTTCGGTTTTGTTTTCAAATCACACTAATGATTCGATGTTCCATTTGCGATTCATTGTTGAAATTCTAAAGATAATTATATTCATATTTGATTACATTGGTTAGAAGTGCGTTCAAACCATAGAACTATACTTGTTTAATATTTTAGTATAAGTAGTTCCTTTCGCATTTATTTAGTAATGCGTTCTTAAATGCTCTTATACACCAATCTGTAGTTGCAAAATTTTAATTAACATACAAGAAAATCTTATTTACTTGATCATGTTACATTGATTTAACTTCATTTTGATCCATCAAACATTACATTTCTTGTTGTTCGTCTAATTACTTCTTCCCACCACTGTAATTTGATTATTGATTCTTATTAAGTGGATACGAGTAGTTTCGTGGTCCTTTACAACTGTTTCCTTGTCTTAATGGTCAATAATGGTTTCTGTAGATCAACAGTTGTTATTGAGATGGATATAGTGGAATTCTGAGGGAAGAGTATTCCAAGATGGTTATGGAGTCTTCTGATAAGTTTCGAGTAGGAGTCATTGATTTTAGGAGTTATTCGTGTGGTTATATGTTCGGTTTTGTTTTCAAATCACACTAATGATTCTATGTTCCATTTGTGATTCATTGTTAATATTCTTATGATAATTATATTCATATTTGATTACATTGGTTTAGAAGTGCGTTCAAACCATAGAACTATACTTGTTAAATGTTTTAGTATAACTAGTTTCTTTCCCATTTTTAGTAATGCTTTCTTAAATACTCTTATACAGCAATCTGTAGTTGCATAATTTTAATTAACGTACAAGAAAATCTTATTTACTTTATCTCGTAACATTGATTTAACTTCATTTGATCCATCAAACATTACGTTTTCTTGTTGTTCGTCTAATTACTTCCATTCCACCACTGTAATTTGATTATTGATTCTTATTAAGTGGATACGAGTAGTTTCGTGGTCCTTTACAACTGGTTTCCTTGTCTTAAAGGTCAATAATGGTTTCTGTAGATCAACAGTTGTTATTGAGATGGATATAGTGGAATTCTGAGGGAAGAGTGTTTGAAGATGGTTATGGAGTCTTCTGATTAGTTTCGGGTACGAGTGGATTGATTTTAGGAGTTTTCGTGTGGTTATATGTTCGGTTTTGTTTTCAAATCACACTAATGATTCGATGTTCCATTTGTGATTCATTGTTGAAATTCTAAGATAATTATATTCATATTTGATTACATTGGTTTAGAAGTGCGTTCAAACCATAGAACTATACTTGTTAAATGTTTAGTATAACTAGTTTTCTTTCCCATGTTTTTAGTAATGCTTTCTTAAATACTCTTATACAGCAATCTGTAGTTGCATAATTTTAATTAACGTACAAGAAAATCTTATTTACTTTATCTCGTAACATTGATTTAACTTCATTTGATCCATCAAACATTACGTTTTCTTGTTGTTCATCTAATTACTTCCATTCCACCACTGTAATTTGATTATTAATTCTTATTAAGTGGATACGAGTAGTTTCGTGGTCCTTTACAACTGGTTTCCTTGTCTTAAAGGCCAATAATTGTTTTTGTAGATTAACAGTTGTAATTTAGATGGATATAGTGGAATTCTGTGGGAAGAGTGTTTGAAGATGGTTATGGAGTCTTCTGATTAGTTTCGGGTACGAGTGGATTGAAAAAAAAAATTAGGAGTTTTTCGTGTGGTTATATGTTCGGTTTTGTTTTCAAATCACACTAATGATTCGATGTTCCATTTGCGATTCATTGTTGAAATTCTAAAGATAATTATATTCATATTTGATTACATTGGTTTAGAAGTGCGTTCAAACCATAGAACTATACTTGTTAAATGTTTTAGTATAACTAGTTTTCTTTCTCATGTTTTTAGTAATGCTTTCTTAAATACTCTTATACAACAATCTGTAGTTGCATAATTTTAATTAACGTACAAGAAAATCTTGTTTACTTTATCTCGTAACATTGACTTAACTTCATTTGATCCATCAAACATTACGTTTTCTTGTTGTTCATGTAATTACTTCCATTCCACCACTGTAATTTGATTATTGATTCTTATTAAGTGGATACTAGTAGTTTCGTGGTCCTTTACAACTGGTTTCCTTGTCTTAAAGGTCAATAATGGTTTCTGTAGATCAATAGTTGTTATTGAGATGGATATAGTGGAATTCTGAGGGAAGAGTGTTTGAAGATGGTTATGGAGATTTCTGATTAGTTTCGGGTACGAGTGGATTGATTTTAGGAGTTTTTCGTGTGGTTATATGTTCGGTTTTGTTTCAAATCACACTAATGATTCGATGTTCCATTTGTGATTCATTGTTAAATTCTGAAGATAATTATATTCATATTTGATTACATTGGTTTAGAAGTGCGTTCAAACCATAGAACTATACTTGTTTAATGTTTTAGTATAAGTAGTTTCTTTCCCATTTATTTAGTAATGCTTTCTTAAATACTCTTATACACCAATCTGTAGTTGCATAATTTTAATTAACATACAAGAAAATCTTATTTACTTGATCATGTTACATTGATTTAACTTCATTTGATCCATCAACATTACATTTCTTGTTGTTCATCTAATTACTTTCTTCCCACCACTGTAATTTGATTATTGATTCTTATTAAGTGGATACGAGTAGTTTCGTGGTCCTTTACAACTGTTTTCCTTGTCTTAATGGTCAATAATGGTTTCTGTAGATCAACAGTTGTTATTGAGATGGATATAGTGGAATTCTGAGGGAAGAGTATTCCAAGATGGTTATGGAGTCTTCTGATAAGTTTCGAGTAGGAGTGCATTGATTTTAGGAGTTATTCGTGTGGTTATATGTTCGGTTTTGTTTTCAAATCACACTAATGATTCTATGTTCCATTTGTGATTCATTCTTAATATTCTTATGATAACTATATTCATATTTGATTACATTGGTTTAGAAGTGCGTTCAAACCATAGAACTATACTTGTTAAATGTTTTAGTATAACTAGTTTTCTTTCCCATGTTTTTAGTAATGCTTTCTTAAATACTCTTATACAGCAATCTGTAGTTGCATAATTTTAATTAACGTACAAGAAAATCTTATTTACTTTATCTCGTAACATTGATTTAACTTCATTTGATCCATCAAACATTACGTTTTCTTGTTCTTCATCTAATTAATTCCATTCCACCACTGTAATTTGATTATTGATTCTTATTAAGTGGATACGAGTAGTTTCGTGGTCCTTTACAACTGGTTTCCTTGTCTTAATGGTCAATAATGGTTTCTGTAGATCAACAGTTGTTATTGAGATGGATATAGTGGAATTCTGAGGGAAGAGTGTTTGAAGATGGTTATGGAGATTTCTGATTAGTTTCGGGTACGAGTGGATTGATTTTAGGAGTTTTTCGTGTGGTTATATGTTCGGTTTTGTTTTCAAATCACACTAATGATTCGATGTTCCATTTGCGATTCATTGTTGAAATTCTGAAGATAATTATATTCATATTTGATTACATTGTTTAGAAGTGCGTTCAAACCATAGAACTATGCTTGTTTAATGTTTTAGTACAAGTAGTTCCTTTCGCATTTATTTAGTAATGCGTTCTTAAATACTCTTATACACCAATCTGTAGTTGCAAAATTTTAATTAACATACAAGAAAATCTTATTTGCTTGATCATGTTACATTGATTTAACTTCATTTTGATCCATCAAACATTACATCTCTTGTTGTTCGTCTAATTACTTTCTTCCCACCACTGTAATTTGATTATCGATCTTATTAAGTGGATACGAGTAGTTTCGTGATCTTTTACAACTGTTTTCCTTGTCTTAATGGTCAATAATGGTTTCTGTAGATCAACAGTTGTTATTGAGATGGATATAGTGGAATTCTGAGGGAAGAGTATTCCAAGATGGTTATGGAGTCTTCTGATAAGTTTCGAGTAGGAGTGCATTGATTTTAGGAGTTATTCGTGTGGTTATATGTTCGGTTTTGTTTTCAAATCACACTAATGATTCTATGTTCCATTTGTGATTCATTCTTAATATTCTTATGATATATATTCATATTTGATTACATTGGTTTAGAAGTGCGTTCAAACCATAGAACTATACTTGTTAAATGTTTTAGTATAACTAGTTTTCTTTCCCATGTTTTAGTAATGCTTTCTTAAATACTCTTATACAGCAATCTGTAGTTGCATAATTTTAATTAACGTACAAGAAAATCTTATTTACTTTATCTCGTAACATTGATTTAACTTCATTTGATCCATCAAACATTACGTTTTCTTGTTGTTCATGTAATTACTTCCATTCCACCACTGTAATTTGATTATTGATTCTTATTAAGTGGATACGAGTAGTTTCGTGGTCCTTTACAACTGGTTTCCTTGTCTTAAAGGTCAATAATGGTTTCTGTAGATCAACAGTTGTTATTGAGATGGATATAGTGGAATTCTGAGGGAAGAGTGTTTGAAGATGGTTATGGAGATTTCTGATTAGTTTCGGGTACGAGTGGATTGATTTTAGGAGTTTTTCGTGTGGTTATATGTTCGGTTTTGTTTTCAAATCACACTAATGATTCGATGTTCCATTTGCGATTCATTGTTGAAATTCTGAAGATAATTATATTCATATTTGATTACATTGGTTTAGAAGTGCGTTCAAACCATAGAACTATGCTTGTTTAATGTTTTAGTACAAGTAGTTTCTTTCGCATTTATTTAGTAATGCGTTCTTAAATACTCTTATACACCAATCTGTAGTTGCAAAATTTTAATTAACATACAAGAAAATCTTATTTGCTTGATCATGTTACATTGATTTAACTTCATTTTGATCCATCAAACATTACATCTCTTGTTGTTCAACTAATTACATTCTTCCCACCACTGTAATTTGATTATTGATTCTTATTAAGTGGATACGAGTAGTTTCGTGGTCCTTTACAACTGTTTTCCTTGTCTTAATGGTCAATAATGGTTTCTGTAGATCAACAGTTGTTATTGAGATGGATATAGTGGAATTCTGAGGGAAGAGTATTCCAAGATGGTTATGGAGTCTTCTGATAAGTTTCGAGTAGGAGTTCATTGATTTTAGGAGTTATTCGTGTGGTTATATGTTCGGTTTTGTTTTCAAATCACACTAATGATTCTATGTTCCATTTGTGATTCATTCTTAATATTCTTATGATAACTATATTCATATTTGATTACATTGGTTTAGAAGTGCGTTCAAACCATAGAACTATACTTGTTAAATGTTTTAGTATAACTAGTTTTCTTTCCCATGTTTTAGTAATGCTTTCTTAAATACTCTTATACAGCAATCTGTAGTTGCATAATTTTAATTAATGTAAACGAAAATCTTATTTACTTTATCTCGTAACATTGATTTAACTTCATTTGATCCATCAAACATTACGTTTTCTTGTTGTTCATCTAATTACTTCCATTCCACCACTGTAATTTGATTATTGATTCTTATTAAGTGGATACGAGTAGTTTCGTGGTCCTTTACAACTGGTTTCCTTGTCTTAAAGGTCAATAATGGTTTCTGTAGATCAACAGTTGTTATTGAGATGGATATAGTGGAATTCTGAGGGAAGAGTGTTTGAAGATGGTTATGGAGACTTCTGATTAGTTTCGGGTACGAGTGGATTGATTTTAGGAGTTTTTCGTGCGGTTATATGTTCGGTTTTGTTTTCAAATCACACTAATGATTCGATGTTCCATTTGCGATTCATTGTTGAAATTCTAAAGATAATTATATTCATATTTGATTACATTGGTTTAGAAGTGCGTTCAAACCATAGAACTATACTTGTTAAATGTTTTAGTATAACTAGTTTTCTTTCCCATGTTTTTAGTAATGCTTTCTTAAATACTCTTATACAGCAATCTGTAGTTGCATAATTTTAATTAACGTACAAGAAAATCTTATTTACTTTATCTCGTAACATTGATTTAACTTCATTTGATCCATCAAACATTACGTTTTCTTGTTGTTCATGTAATTACTTCCATTCCACCACTGTAATTTGATTATTGATTCTTATTAAGTGGATACGAGTAGTTTCGTGGTCCTTTACAACTGGTTTCCTTGTCTTAAAGGTCAATAATGGTTTCTGTAGATCAACAGTTGTTATTGAGATGGATATAGTGGAATTCTGAGGGAAGAGTGTTTGAAGATGGTTATGGAGTTTCTGATTAGTTTCGGGTACGAGTGGATTGATTTTAGGAGTTTTCGTGTGGTTATATGTTCGGTTTTGTTTTCAAATCACACTAATGATTCGATGTTCCATTTGTGATTCATTGTTGAAATTCTGAAGATAATTATATTCATATTTGATTACATTGGTTTAGAAGTGCGTTCAAACCATAGAACTATACTTGTTTAATGTTTTAGTATAAGTAGTTTCTTTCCATTTATTTAGTAATGCTTTCTTAAATACTCTTATACACCAATCTGTAGTTGCAAATTTTAATTAACATACAAGAAAATCTTATTTACTTGATCATGTTACATTGATTTAACTTCATTTTGATCCATCAAACATTACGTTTCTTGTTGTTCACTAATTACTTCTTCCCACCACTGTAATTTGATTATTGATTCTTATTAAGTGGATACGAGTAGTTTCGTGGTCCTTTACAACTGTTTTCCTTGTCTTAATGGTCAATAATGGTTTCTGTAGATCAACAGTTGTTATTGAGATGGATATAGTGGAATTCTGAGGGAAGAGTATTCCAAGATGGTTATGGAGTCTTCTGATAAGTTTCGAGTAGGAGTGGATTGATTTTAGGAGTTATTCGTGTGGTTATATGTTCGGTTTTGTTTTCAAATCACACTAATGATTCTATGTTCCATTTGTGATTCATTGTTAATATTCTTATGATAATATATTCATATTTGATTACATTGGTTTAGAAGTGCGTTCAAACCATAGAACTATACTTGTTAATGTTTTAGTATAACTAGTTTTCTTTCCCATGTTTTTAGTAATGCTTTCTTAAATACTCTTATACAGCAATCTGTAGTTGCATAATTTTAATTAACGTACAAGAAAATCTTATTTACTTTATCTCGTAACATTGATTTAACTTCATTTGATCCATCAAACATTACGTTTTCTTGTTGTTCATCTAATTACTTCCATTCCACCACTGTAATTTGATTATTGATTCTTATTAAGTGGATACGAGTAGTTTCGTGGTCCTTTACAACTGGTTTCCTTGTCTTAAAGGTCAATAATGGTTTCTGTAGATCAACAGTTGTTATTGAGATGGATATAGTGGAATTCTGAGGGAAGAGTGTTTGAAGATGGTTATGGAGTCTTCTGATAGTTTCGGGTAGGAGTGGATTGATTTTAGGAGTTTTTCGTGTGGTTATATGTTCGGTTTTGTTTTCAATCACACTAATGATTCTATGTTCCATTTGTGATTCATTGTTAAATTCTAAGATAATTATATTCATATTTGATTACATTGGTTTAGAAGTGCGTTCAAACCATAGAACTATACTTGTTAAATGTTTTAGTATAACTAGTTTTCTTTCCCATGTTTTTAGTAATGCTTTCTTAAATACTCTTATACAGCAATCTGTAGTTGCATAATTTTAATTAACGTACAAGAAAATCTTATTTACTTTATCTCGTAACATTGATTTAACTTCATTTGATCCATCAAACATTACGTTTTCTTGTTGTTCATCTAATTACTTCCATTCCACCACTGTAATTTGATTATTGATTCTTATTAAGTGGATACGAGTAGTTTCGTGGTCCTTTACAACTGGTTTCCTTGTCTTAAAGGTCAATAATGGTTTCTGTAGATCAACAGTTGTTATTGAGATGGATATAGTGGAATTCTGAGGGAAGAGTGTTTGAAGATGGTTATGGAGATTTCTGATTAGTTTCGGGTTCGAGTGGATTGATTTTAGGAGCTTTTCGTGCGGTTATATGTTCGGTTTTGTTTTCAAATCACACTAATGATTTGATGTTCCATTTGCGATTCAGTGTTGAAATTCTAAAGATAATTATATTCATATTTGATTACATTGGTTTAGAAGTGCGTTCAAACCATAGAACTATGCTTGTTTAATGTTTTAGTACAAGTAGTTTCTTTCGCATTTATTTAGTAATGCGTTCTTAAATACTCTTATACACCAATCTGTAGTTGCAAAATTTTAATTAACATACAATAAAATCTTATTTGCTTGATCATGTTACATTGATTTAACTTCATTTTGATCCATCAAACATTACATCTCTTGTTGTTCATCTAATTACTTTCTTCCCACCACTGTAATTTGATTATTGATTCTTATTAAGTGGATACGAGTAGTTTCGTGGTCCTTTACAACTGTTTTCCTTGTCTTAATGGTCAATAATGGTTTCTGTAGATCAACAGTTGTTATTGAGATGGATATAGTGGAATTCTAAGGGAAGAGTATTCCAAGATGGTTATGGAGTCTTCTGATAAGTTTCGAGTAGGAGTGCATTGATTTTAGGAGTTATTCGTGTGGTTATATGTTCGGTTTTGTTTTCAAATCACACTAATGATTCTATGTTCCATTTGTGATTCATTCTTAATATTCTTATGATAACTATATTCATATTTGATTACATTGGTTTAGAAGTGCGTTCAAACCATAGAACTATACTTGTTAATGTTTTAGTATAACTAGTTTTCTTTCCATGTTTTAGTAATGCTTTCTTAAATACTCTTATACAGCAATCTGTAGTTGCATAATTTTAATTAACGTACAAGAAAATCTTATTTACTTTATCTCGTAACATTGATTTAACTTCATTTGATCCATCAAACATTACGTTTTCTTGTTGTTCTAATTACTTCCATTCCACCACTGTAATTTGATTATTGATTCTTATTAAGTGGATACGAGTAGTTTCGTGGTCCTTTACAACTGGTTTCCTTGTCTTAAAGGTCAATAATGGTTTCTGTAGATCAACAGTTGTTATTGAGATGGATATAGTGGAATTCTGAGGGAAGAGTGTTTGAAGATGGTTATGGAGTTTCTGATTAGTTTCGGGTACGAGTGGATTGATTTTAGGAGTTTTTCGTGTGGTTATATGTTCGGTTTGTTTTCAAATCACACTAATGATTCGATGTTCCATTTGTGATTCATTGTTGAAATTCTGAAGATAATTATATTCATATTTGATTACATTGGTTTAGAAGTGCGTTCAAACCATAGAACTATACTTGTTTAATGTTTTAGTACAAGTAGTTTCTTTCGCATTTATTTAGTAATGCGTTCTTAAATACTCTTATACACCAATCTGTAGTTGCAAATTTTAATTAACATACAAGAAAATCTTATTTACTTGATCATGTTACATTGATTTAACTTCATTTGATCCATCAAACATTACGTTTCTTGTTGTTCGTCTAATTACTTCTTCCACCACTGTAATTTGATTATTGATTCTTATTAAGTGGATACGAGTAGTTTCGTGGTCCTTTACAACTGGTTTCCTTGTCTTAATGGTCAATAATGGTTTCTGTAGATCAACAGTTGTTATTGAGATGGATATAGTGGAATTCTGAGGGAAGAGTATTCCAAGATGGTTATGGAGTCTTCTGATAAGTTTCGAGTAGGAGTTCATTGATTTTAGGAGTTATTCGTGTGGTTATATGTTCGGTTTTGTTTTCAAATCACACTAATGATTCTATGTTCCATTTGTGATTCATTCTTAATATTCTTATGATAACTATATTCATATTTGATTACATTGGTTTAGAAGTGCGTTCAAACCATAGAACTATACTTGTTAAATGTTTTAGTATAACTAGTTTTCTTTCCCATGTTTTTAGTAATGCTTTCTTAAATACTCTTATACAGCAATCTGTAGTTGCATAATTTTAATTAACGTACAAGAAAATCTTATTTACTTTATCTCGTAACATTGATTTAACTTCATTTGATCCATCAAACATTACGTTTTCTTGTTGTTCATCTAATTACTTCCATTCCACCACTGTAATTTGATTATTGATTCTTATTAAGTGGATACGAGTAGTTTCGTGGTCCTTTACAACTGGTTTCCTTGTCTTAAAGGTCAATAATGGTTTCTGTAGATCAACAGTTGTTATTGAGATGGATATAGTGGAATTCTGAGGGAAGAGTGTTTGAAGATGGTTATGGAGACTTCTGATTAGTTTCGGGTATGAGTGGATTGATTTTAGGAGTTTTTCGTGTGGTTATATGTTCGGTTTTGTTTTCAAATCACACTAATGATTCGATGTTCCATTTGTGATTCATTGTTGAAATTCTAAAGATAATTATATTCATATTTGATTACATTGGTTTAGAAGTGCGTTCAAACCATAGAACTATACTTGTTAATGTTTTAGTATAACTAGTTTCTTTCCCATGTTTTAGTAATGCTTTCTTAAATACTCTTATACACCAATCTGTAGTTGCATAATTTTAATTAACGTACAAGAAAATCTTATTTACTTTATCTCGTAACATTGATTTAACTTCATTTGATCCATCAAACATTACGTTTTCTTGTTGTTCGTCTAATTACTTCCATTCCACCACTGTAATTTGATTATTGATTCTTATTAAGTGGATACGAGTAGTTTCGTGGTCCTTTACAACTGGTTTCCTTGTCTTAAGGTCAATAATGGTTTCTGTAGATCAACAGTTGTTATTGAGATGGATATAGTGGAATTCTGAGGGAAGAGTGTTTGAAGATGGTTATGGAGTCTTCTGATAGTTTCGGGTAGAGTGGATTGATTTTAGGAGTTTTTCGTGTGGTTATATGTTCGGTTTTGTTTTCAAATCACACTAATGATTCGATGTTCCATTTGTGATTCATTGTTGAAATTCTAAGATAATTATATTCATATTTGATTACATTGGTTTAGAAGTGCGTTCAAACCATAGAACTATACTTGTTTAATGTTTTAGTATAAGTAGTTTCTTTCCCATGTTATTTAGTAATGCGTTCTTAAATACTCTTATACACCAATCTGTAGTTGCATAATTTTAATTAAATACAAGAAATCTTATTTACTTGATCATGTTACATTGATTTAACTTCATTTTGATCCATCAAACATTACGTTTCTTGTTGTTCGTCTAATTACTTTCTTCCCACCACTGTAATTTGATTATTGATTCTTATTAAGTGGATACGAGTAGTTTCGTGGTCCTTTACAACTGTTTTCCTTGTCTTAATGGTCAATAATGGTTTCTGTAGATCAACAGTTGTTATTGAGATGGATATAGTGGAATTCTGAGGGAAGAGTATCCCAAGATGGTTATGAAGTCTTCTGATAAGTTTCGAGTAGGAGTGCATTGATTTTAGGAGTTATTCGTGTGGTTATATGTTCGGTTTTGTTTTCAAATCACACTAATGATTCTATGTTCCATTTGTGATTCATTCTTAATATTCTTATGATAACTATATTCAAATTTGATTATATTGGTTTAGAAGTGCGTTCAAACCATAGAACTATACTTGTTAAATGTTTTAGTATAACTAGTTTTCTTTCCCATGTTTTTAGTAATGCTTTCTTAAATACTCTTATACAGTAATCTGTAGTTGCATAATTTTAATTAACGTATAAGAAAATCTTATTTACTTTATCCCGTAACATTGATTTAACTTCATTTGATCCATCAAACATTACGTTTTCTTGTTGTTCATGTAATTACTTCCATTCCACCACTGTAATTTGATTATTGATTCTTATTAAGTGGATACGAGTAGTTTCGTGGTCCTTTACAACTGTTTTCCTTGTCTTAATGGTCAATAATGGTTTCTGTAGATCAACAGTTGTTATTGAGATGGATATAGTGGAATTCTGAGGGAAGAGTATTCCAAGATGGTTATGGAGTCTTCTGATAAGTTTCGAGTAGGAGTGCATTGATTTTAGGAGTTATTCGTGTGGTTATATGTTCGGTTTTGTTTTCAAATCACACTAATGATTCTATGTTCCATTTGTGATTCATTGTTAATATTCTCATGATAATTATATTCATATTTGATTACATTGGTTTAGAAGTGCGTTCAAACCATAGAACTATACTTGTTAAATGTTTTAGTATAACTAGTTTCCTTTCCTATGTATTTAGTAATGCTTTCTTAAATACTCTTATACACCAATCTGTAGTTGCATAATTTTAATTAACGTACAAGAAAATCTTATTTACTTTATCTCGTAACATTGATTTAACTTCATTTGATCCATCAAACATTACGTTTTCTTGTTGTTCGTCTAATTACTTCCATTCCACCACTGTAATTTGATTATTGATTCTTATTAAGTGGATACGAGTAGTTTCGTGGTCCTTTACAACTGGTTTCCTTGTCGTAAAGGTCAATAATGGTTTCTGTAGATCAACGGTTATTAATGAGATGGATATAGTGGAATTCTGAGGGAAGAGTGTTTGAAGATGGTTATGGAGTCTTCTGATTAGTTTCGGGTAGGAGTGGATTGATTTTAAGAGTTTTTCGTGTGGTTATATGTTCGGTTTTGTTTTCAAATCACACTAATGATTCGATGTTCCATTTGTGATTCATTGTTGAAATTCTGAAGATAATTATATTCATATTTGATTACATTGGTTTAGAAGTGCGTTCAAACCATAGAACTATACTTGTTAATGTTTTAGTATAAGTAGTTTCTTTCGCATTTATTTAGTAATGCGTTCTTAAATACTCTTATACACCAATCTGTAGTTGCATAATTTTAATTAACATACAAGAAAATCTTATTTACTTGATCATGTTACATTGATTTAACTTCATTTTGATCCATCAAACATTACTTTCTTGTTGTTCGTCTAATTACTACTTCTTCCCACCACTGTAATTTGATTATTGATTCTTATTAAGTGGATACGAGTAGTTTCGTGGTCCTTTACAACTGTTTTCCTTGTCTTAAGGTCAATAATGGTTTCTGTAGATCAACAGTTGTTATTGAGATGGATATAGTGGAATTCTGAGGGAAGAGTGTTTGAAGATGGTTATGGAGTCTTCTGATAGTTTCGGGTAGGAGTGGATTGATTTTAGGAGTTTTTCGTGTGGTTATATGTTCGGTTTTGTTTTCAAATCACACTAATGATTCGATGTTCCATTTGTGATTCATTGTTGAAATTCTAAAGATAATTATATTCATATTTGATTACATTGGTTTAGAAGTGCGTTCAAACCATAGAACTATACTTGTTAATGTTTTAGTATAACTAGTTTTCTTTCCCATGTTTTAGTAATGCTTTCTTAAATACTCTTATACACCATCTGTAGTTGCATAATTTTAATTAACGTACAAGAAAATCTTATTTACTTTATCTCGTAACATTGATTTAACTTCATTTGATCCATCAAACATTACGTTTTCTTGTTGTTCGTCTATTACTTCCATTCCACCACTGTAATTTGATTATTGATTCTTATTAAGTGGATACGAGTAGTTTCGTGGTCCTTTACAACTGGTTTCCTTGTCTTAAAGGTCAATAATGGTTTCTGTAGATCAACAGTTGTTATTGAGATGGATATAGTGGAATTCTGAGGGAAGAGTGTTTGAAGATGGTTATGGAGTTTCTGATTAGTTTCGGGTAGGAGTGGATTGATTTTAGGAGTTTTTCGTGTGGTTATATGTTCGGTTTTGTTTTCAAATCACACTAATGATTATGTTCCATTTGTGATTCATTGTTGAAATTCTGAAGATAATTATATTCATATTTGATTACATTGGTTTAGAAGTGCGTTCAAACCATAGAACTATACTTGTTTAATGTTTTAGTATAAGTAGTTTCTTTTCCATTTATTTAGTAATGCTTTCTTAAATACTCTTATACACCAATCTGTAGTTGCATAATTTTAATTAACATACAAGAAAATCTTATTTACTTGATCATGTTACATTGATTTAACTTCATTTTGATCCATCAAACATTACGTTTCTTGTTGTTCATCTAATTACTTCTTCCCACCACTGTAATTTGATTATTGATTCTTATTAAGTGGATACGAGTAGTTTCGTTGTCCTTTACAACTGTTTTCCTTGTCTTAATGGTCAATAATGGTTTCTGTAGATCAACAGTTGTTATTGAGATGGATATAGTGGAATTCTGAGGGAAGAGTATTCCAAGATGGTTATGGAGTCTTCTGATAAGTTTCGAGTAGGAGTTCATTGATTTTAGGAGTTATTCGTGTGGTTATATGTTCGGTTTTGTTTTCAAATCACACTAATGATTCTGTGTTTCATTTGTGATTCATTCTTAATATTCTTATGATAACTATATTCATATTTGATTACATTGGTTTAGAAGTGCGTTCAAACCATAGAACTATACTTGTTAAATGTTTTAGTATAACTAGTTTTCTTTCCCATGTTTTTAGTAATGCTTTCTTAAATACTCTTATACAGCAATCTGTAGTTGCATAATTTTAATTAACGTACAAGAAAATCTTATTTACTTTATCTCGTTACATTGATTTAACTTCATTTGATCCATCAAACATTACGTTTTCTTGTTGTTCATCTAATTACTTCCATTCCACCACTGTAATTTGATTATTGATTCTTATTAAGTGGATACGAGTAGTTTCGTGGTCCTTTACAACTGGTTTCCTAGTCTTAATGGTCAATAATGGTTTATGTAGATCAACAGTTGTTATTGAGATGGATATAGTGGAATTCTGAGGGAAGAGTGTTTGAAGATGGTTATGGAGACTTCTGATTAGTTTCGGGTACGAGTGGATTGATTTTAGGAGTTTTTCGTGTGGTTATATGTTCGGTTTTGTTTTCAAATCACACTAATGATTCGATGTTCCATTTGCGATTCATTGTTGAAATTCTGAAAATAATTATATTCATATTTGATTACATTGGTTTAGAAGTGCGTTCAAACCATAGAACTATACTTGTTTAATGTTTTAGTATAAGTAGTTCCTTTCACATTTATTTAGTAATGCTTTCTTAAATACTCTTATACACCAATCTGTAGTTGCATAATTTTAATTAACATACAAGAAAATCTTATTTGCTTGATCATGTTACATTGATTTAACTTCATTTTGATCCATCAAACATTACATTTCTTGTTGTTCGTCTAATTACTTTCTTCCCACCCCTGTAATTTGATTATTGATTCTTATTAAGTGGATACGAGTAGTTTCGTGGTCCTTTACAACTGTTTTCCTTGTCTTAATGGTCAATAATGGTTTCTGTAGATCAACAGTTGTTATTGAGATGGATATAGTGGACTTCTGAGGGAAGATTATTCCAAGATGGTCATGGAGTCTTCTGATAAGTTTCGAGTAGGAGTGCATGATTTTAGGAGTTATTCGTGTGGTTATATGTTCGGTTTTGTTTTCGAATCACACTAATGATTCTATGTTCCATTTGTGATTCATTCTTAATATTCTTATGATAACTATATTCATATTTGATTACATTGGTTTAGAAGTGCGTTCAAACCATAAAACTATACTTGTTAAATGTTTTAGTATAACTAGTTTTCTTTCCCATGTACTTAGTAATGCTTTCTTAAATACTCTTATGCAGTAACCTGTAGTTGCATAATTTTAATTAACGTACAGGAAAATCTTATTTACTTTATGTCGTAACATTGATTTAACTTCATTTGATCCATCAAACATTACGTTTTCTTGTTGTTCATCTAATTACTTCCATTCCACCACTGTAATTTGATTATTGATTCTTATTAAGTGGATACGAGTAGTTTCGTGGTCCTTTACAACTGATTTCCTTGTCTTAAAGGTCAATAATGGTTTCTGTATATCAACAGTTGTTATTGAGATGGATATAGTGGAATCCTGAGGGAAGAGTGTTTGAAGATGGTTATGGAGTCTTCTGATTAGTTTCGGGTAGGAGTGGATTGATTTTAGGAATTTTTCGTGTGGTTATATGTTCGGTTTTGTTTTCAAATCACACTAATGATTTGATGTTCCATTTGTGATTCATTGTTGAAATTCTAAGATAATTATATTCATATTTGATTACATTGGTTTAGAAGTGCGTTCAAACCATAGAACTATACTTGTTTAATGTTTTAGTATAAGTAGTTCCTTTCCCATTTATTTAGTAATGCTTTCTTAAATACTCTTATACACCAATCTGTAGTTGCATAATTTTAATTAACATACAAGAAAATCTTATTTACTTGATCATGTTACATTGATTTAACTTCATTTGATCCATCAAACATTACGTTTCTTGTTGTTCGTCTAATTACTTCTTCCACCACTGTAATTTGATTATTGATTCTTATTAAGTGGATACGAGTAGTTTCGTGGTCCTTTACAACTGTTTTCCTTGTCTTAATGGTCAATAATGGTTTCTGTAGATCAACAGTTGTTATTGAGATGGATATAGTGGAATTCTGAGGGAAGAGTATTCCAAGATGGTTATGGAGTCTTCTGATAAGTTTCGAGTAGGAGTGGATTGATTTTAGGAGTTATTCGTGTGGTTATATGTTCGGTTTTGTTTTCGAATCACACTAATGATTCTATGTTCCATTTGTGATTCATTGTTATATTCTTAAGATAATTATATTCATATTTGATTACATTGGTTTAGAAGTGCGTTCAAACCATAGAACTATACTTGTTAAATGTTTTAGTATAACTAGTTTTCTTTCCCATGTATTTAGTAATGCTTTCTTAAATACTCTTATACACAATCTGTAGTTGCATAATTTTAATTAACGTACAAGAAAATCTTATTTACTTGATCTCGTAACATTGATTTAACTTCATTTGATCCATCAAACATTACGTTTCTCGTTGTTCATCTAATTACTTCCATTCCACCACTGTAATTTGATTATTGGTTCTTATTAAGTGGATACGAGTACTTTCGTGGTCCTTTACAACTGTTTTCCTTGTCTTAATGGTTAATAATGGTTTCTGTAGATCAACAGTTGTTATTAAGACGGATATAGTGGAATTCTGAGGGAAGAGTATTCCAAGATGGTTATGGAGTCTTCTGATAAGTTTCGAGTAGAAGTGGATTGATTTTAGAAGTTATTCGTGTGGTTATATGTTCGGTTTTGATTTAATGATTATATGTTTCATTTGTGATTCATTGTTAATATTCTTATGATAATTATATTCATATTTGATTACATTTGTTTAGAAGTGCGTTCAAACCATAGAACTATACTTGTTAAATGTTTTAGTATAACTAGTTTTCTTTCCCATGTTTTTAGTAATGCTTTCTTAAATACTCTTATACAGCAATCTGTAGTTGCATAATTTTAATTAACGTACAAGAAAATCTTATTTACTTTATCTCGTAACATTGATTTAACTTCATTTGATCCATCAAACATTACGTTTTCTTGTTGTTCATCTAATTACTTCCATTCCACCACTGTAATTTGATTATTGATTCTTATTAAGTGGATACGAGTAGTTTCGTGGTCCTTTACAACTGGTTTCCTTGTCTTAAAGGTCAATAATGGTTTCTGTAGATCAACAGTTGTTATTGAGATGGATATAGTGGAATTCTGAGGGAAGAGTATTTGAAGATGGTTATGGAGACTTCTGATTAGTTTCGGTAGGAGTGGATTGATTTTAGGAGTTTTTCGTGTGGTATATGTTCGGTTTTGTTTTCAAATCACACTAATGATTCGATGTTCCATTTGTGATTCATTGTTGAAATTCTGAAGATAATTATATTCATATGTTTTGATTACATTGGTTTAGAAGTGCGTTCAAACCATAGAACTATACTTGTTAATGTTTTAGTATAAGTATTTCCTTTCCATTTATTTAGTAATGCGTTCTTAAATACTCTTATACACCATCTGTAGTTGCATAATTTTAATTAACATACAAGAAAATCTTATTTACTTGATCATGTTACATTGATTTAACTTCATTTTGATCCATCAAACATTACGTTTCTTGTTTTGTCGCTAATTACTTTCTTCCACCACTGTAATTTGATTATTGATTCTTATTAAGTGGATACGAGTAGTTTCGTGGTCCTTTACAACTGGTTTCCTTGTCTTAATGGTCAATAATGGTTTCTGTAGATCAACAGTTGTTATTGAGAGATGGATATAGTGGAATTCTGAGGGAAGAGTATTCCAAGATGGTTATGGAGTCTTCTGATAAGTTTCGGTAGGAGTGGATTGATTTTAGGAGTTATTCGTGTGGTTATATGTTCGGTTTTGTTTTCGAATCACACTAATGATTCTATGTTCCATTTGTGATTCATTGTTAATATTCTGATGATAATATATTCATATTTGATTACATTGGTTTAGAAGTGCGTTCAAACCATAGAACTATACTTGTTAAATGTTTTAGTATAACTAGTTTTCTTTCCCATGTATTTAGTAATGCTTTCTTAAATACTCTTATACAGCAAATCTGTAGTTGCATAATTTTAATTAATTAACAGAAAATCTTATTTACTTTATCCGTAACATTGATTTAACTTCATTTGATCCATCAAACATTACGTTTCTTGTTGTTCGTCTAATTACTTCCATTCCACCACTGTAATTTGATTATTGATTCTTATTAAGTGGATACGAGTAGTTTCGTGGTCCTTTACAACGGTTTCCTTGTCTTAATGGTCAATAATGGTTTCTGTAGATCAACAGTTGTTATTAAGATGGATATAGTGGAATTCTGAGGGAAGAGTATTCCAAGATGGTTATGGAGTCTTCTGATAAGTTTCGAGTAGAAGTGGATTGATTTTAAGTTATTCGTGTGGTTATATGTTCGGTTTTGATTTATGATTTAATGGTTTCATTTGTGATTCATTGTTAATATTCTTATGATAATTATATTCATATTTGATTACATTGGTTTAGAAGTGCGTTCAAACCATAGAACTATACTTGTTAATGTTTTAGTATAACTTTTTCTTTCCCATGTTTTTAGTAATGCTTTCTTAAATACTCTTATACACAATCTGTAGTTGCATAATTTTAATTAACGTACAGAAAATCTTATTTACTTTATCTCGTAACATTGATTTAACTTCATTTGATCCATCAAACATTACGTTTTCTTGTTGTTCGTCTAATTACTTCCATTCCACCACTGTAATTTGATTATTGATTCTTATTAAGTGGATACGAGTAGTTTCGTGGTCCTTTACAACTGGTTTCCTTGTCTTAAAGGTCAATAATGGTTTCTGTAGATCAACAGTTGTTATTGAGATGGATATAGTGGAATTCTGAGGGAAGAGTGTTTGAAGATGGTTATGGAGTCTCTGATTAGTTTCGGGTAGGAGGGTTTGATTTTAGGAGTTTTCGTGTGGTTATATGTTCGGTTTTGTTTTCAAATCACACTAATGATTCGATGTTCCATTTGTGATTCATTGTTGAAATTCTGAAGATAATTATATTCATATTTGATTACATTGGTTTAGAAGTGCGTTCAAACCATAGAACTATACTTGTTTAATGTTTAGTATAAGTAGTTCCTTTCCCATTTATTTAGTAATGCGTTCTTAAATACTCTTTACACCAATCTGTAGTTGCAAAATTTAATTAACATACAGAAAAATCTTATTTACTTGATCATGTTACATTGATTTAACTTCATTTTGATCCATCAAACATTACGTTTCTTGTTGTTCGTCTAATTACTTTCTTCCCCTGTAATTTGATTATTGATTCTTATTAAGTGGATACGAGTAGTTTCGTGGTCCTTTACAACTGTTTTCCTTGTCTTAATGGTCAATAATGGTTTCTGTAGATCAACAGTTGTTATTGAGATGGATATAGTGGAATTCTGAGGGAAGAGTATTCCAAGATGGTTATGGAGTCTTCTGATAAGTTTCGAGTAGGAGTGCATTGATTTTAGGAGTTATTCGTGTGGTTATATGTTCGGTTTTGTTTTCGAATCACACTAATGATTCTATGTTCCATTTGTGATTCATTCTTAATATTCTTATGATAACTATATTCATATTTGATTACATTGGTTTAGAAGTGCGTTCAAACCATAGAACTATACTTGTTAAATGTTTTAGTATAACTAGTTTTCTTTCCCATGTACTTAGTAATGCTTTCTTAAATACTCTTATACAGCAACCTGTAGTTGCATAATTTTAATTAATGTAAACGAAAAACTTATTTACTTTATCTCGTAACATTGATTTAACTTCATTTGATCCATCAAACATTACGTTTCTCGTTGTTCGTCTGATTACTTCTATTCCACCACTGTAATTTGATTATTGGTTCTTATTAAGTGGATACGAGTACTTTCGTGGTCCTTTACAACTATTTTCCTTGTCTTAATAGTTAATAATGGTTTCTGTACATCAACAGTTGTTATTAAGATGGATATAGTGAAATTCTGAGGGAAGAGTATTCCAAGATGGTTATGGAGTCTTCTGATAAGTTTCGAGTAGAAGTGGATTGATTTTAGAAGTTATTCGTGTGGTTATATGTTCGGTTTTGATTTAATGATTATATGTTCCATTTGTGATTCATTGTTAATATTCTTATGATAATTATATTCATATTTGATTACATTTGTTTAGAAGTGGTTCGTCAAACCATAGAACTATACTTGTTAATGTTTTAGTATAACTAGTTTTCTTTCCCATGTTTTTAGTAATGCTTTCTTAAATACTCTTATACAGCAATCTGTAGTTGCATAATTTTAATTAACGTACAAGAAAATCTTATTTACTTTATCTCGTACATTGATTTAACTTCATTTGATCCATCAAACATTACGTTTTCTTGTTGTTCATCTAATTACTTCCATTCCACCACTGTAATTTGATTATTTATTCTTATTAAGTGGATACGAGTAGTTTCGTGGTCCTTTACAACTGGTTTCCTTGTCTTAAAGGTCAATAAGGTTTCTGTAGATCAACAGTTGTTATTGAGATGGATATGGGAATTCTGAGGGAAGAGTATTTGAAGATGGTTATGGAGACTTCTGATTAGTTTCGGGTAGAGTGGATTGATTTTAGGAGTTTTCATGTGGTTATATGTTCGGTTTGTTTTTCAAATCACACTAATGATTCGATGTTTCCATTCGCGATTCATTGTTGAAATTCTGAAGATAATTATATTCATATTTGATTACATTGGTTTAGAAGTGCGTTCAAACCATAGAACTATACTTGTTTAATGTTTTAGTATAAGTAGTTCTTTCACATTTATTTAGTAATGCGTTCCTAAATACTCTTATACACCAATCTGTAGTTGTAAAATTTTAATTAACATACAAGAAAATTATTTGCTTGATCATGTTACATTGATTTAACTTCATTTTGATCCATCAAACATTACATTTCTTGTTGTTCGTCTAATTACTTTCTTCCCACCCCTGTAATTTGATTATTGATTCTTATTAAGTGGATACGAGTAGTTTCGTGGTCCTTTAAAACTGTTTTCCTTGTCTTAATGGTCAATAATGGTTTCAGTACATCAACAGTTGTTATTGAGATGGATATAGTGGAATTCTGAGGGAAGAGTATTCCAAGATGGTTATGGAGTCTTCTGATAAGTTTCGAGTATAAGTGGATTGATTTTAGAAGTTATTCGTGTGGTTATATGTTCGGTTTTGATTTAATGATTCTATGTTCCATTTGTGATTCATTGTTAATATTCTTATGATAATTATATTCATATTTGATTACATTGGTTTAGAAGTGCGTTCAAACCATAGAACTATACTTGTTAAATGTTTTAGTATAACTAGTTTTCTTTCCCATGTTTTTAGTAATGCTTTCTTAAATACTCTTATACAGCAATCTGTAGTTGCATAATTTTAATTAACGTACAAGAAAATCTTATTTACTTTATCTCGTAACATTGATTTAACTTCATTTGATCCATCAAACATTACGTTTCTTGTTGTTCGTCTAATTACTTCCATTCCACCACTGTAATTTGATTATTGGTTCTTATTAAGTGGATACGAGTACTTTCGTGGTCCTTTACAACTGTTTTTCTTGTCTTAATGGTCAATAATGGTTTCTGTAGATCAACAGTTGTTATTGAGATGGATATAGTGGAATTCTGAGGGAAGAGTATTCCATGATGGTTATGGAGTCTTCTGATAAGTTTCGAGTAGAAGTGGATTGATTTTAGGAGTTATTCGTGTGGTTATATGTTCGGTTTTGATTTAATGATTCTATGTTCCATTTTGATTCATTGTTAATATTCGTGATAATTATATTCATATTTGATTACATTGGTTTAGAAGTGCATTCAAACCATAGAACTATACTTGTTAAATGTTTTAGTATAACTAGTTTTCTTTCCCTTGTTTTTAGTAATGCTTTCTTAAATACTCTTATACAGCAATCTGTAGTTGCATAATTTTAATTAACGTACAAGAAAATCTTATTTACTTTATTCGTAACATTGATTTAACTTCATTGATCCATCAAACATTACGTTTTCTTGTTGTTCATCTAATACTTCCATTCCACCACTGTAATTTGATTATTGATTCTTATTAAGTGGATACGAGTAGTTTAGTGGTCCTTTACAACTGGTTTCCTTGTCTTAAAGGTCAATAATAGTTTCTGTAGATCAACAGTTCTTATTGAGTTGGATATGGTGGAATTCTGAGGGAAGAGTGTTTGAAGATGGTTATGGAGACTTCTGATTTGTTTCGGGTATGATGAGGATTGATAGGAGTTTTTTCGTGTGGTTATATGTTCGGTTTTGTTATCAAATCACACTAATGATTCGATGTTCCATTTGCGATTCATTGTTGAAATTCTGAACATAATTATATTCATATTTGATTACATTGGTTTAGAAGTGCGTTCAAACCATAGAACTATACTTGTTTAATGTTTTAGTATAAGTAGTTCCTTTCACATTTATTTAGTAATGCGTTTCTTAATACTCTTATACACGAATCTGTAGTTGCATATTTTAATTAACATACAAGAAAATCTTATTTGCTTGATGTTACATTGATTTAACTTCTTCATTTGATCCATCAAACATTACGTTCTTGTTGTTCGTCTAATTACTTTCTTCCCACACTGTAATTTGATTATGATTCTTATTAAGTGGATACGAGTAGTTTCGTGGTCCTTACAACTGTTTTCCTTGTCTTAATGGTCAATAATGGTTTCTTTAGATTAACAGTTGTTATTAGATGGATATAGTGAATTCTGAGGGAAGAGTACTCCAAGATGGTTCTGATAAGCTTCGAGTAGAAGTGGATTGATTTTAGGAGTTATTCGTGTGGTTTATGTTCAGTTTTGATTTAATGATTCTATGTTCCATTTGTGATTCATTGTTAATATTCTTATTAATTATATTCATATTTGATTACATTGTTTAGAAGTGCGTTCAAACCATAGAACTATACTTGTTAAATGTTTTAGTATAACTAGTTTTCTTTCCATGTTTTTAGTAATGCTTTCTTAAATACTCTTATACAGCAATCTGTAGTTGCATAATTTAATTAACGTACAAGAAATCTTATTTACTTTATCTCGTAACATTGATTTAACTTCATTTGATCCATCAAACATTACGTTTTCTTGTTGTTCATCTAATTACTTCCATTGCACCACTGTAATTTGATTATTGATTCTTATTAAGTGGATACGAGTAGTTTCGTGGTCCTTTACAACTAGTTTCCTTGTCTTAAATGTCAATAATGGTTTCTGTAGATCAACAGTTGTAATTTAGATGGATATAGTGGAATTCTGTGGGAAGAGTGTTTGAAGATGGTTATGGAGTCTTCTGATTAGTTTCGGGTACGAATGGATTGATTTTAGAAGTTTTTCGTGTGGTTATATGTTCGGTTTTGTTTTCAAATCGCACTAATGATTTGATGTTCCATTTGCGATTCATTGTTGAAATTCTGCAGATAATTAAATTCATATTTGATTACATTGGTTTAGAAGTGCGTTCAAACCATAGAACTATACTTGTTTAATGTTTTAGTATAAGTAGTTCCTTTCACATTTATTTAGTAATGCGTTCTTAAATACTCCTATACACCAATCTGTAGTTGCATAATTTTAATTAACATACAAGAAAATCTTATTTACTTGATCATGTTACATTGATTTAACTTCATTTTGATCCATCAAACATTACGTTTCTTGTTGTTCGTCTAATTACTTCCTTCCCACCACTGTAATTTGATTATTGATTCTTATTAAGTGGATACGAGTAGTTTCGTGGTCCTTTACAACTGGTTTCCTTGTCTTAATGGTCAATAATGGTTTCTGTAGATCAACAGTTGTTATTAAGATGGATATAGTGGAATTCGGAGGGAAGAGTATTCCAAGATGGTTATGGAGTCTTCTGATAAGTTTCGAGTAGGAGTGCATTGATTTTAGGAGTTATTCGTGTGGTTATATGTTCGGTTTTGTTTTCGAATCACACTAGTAATTCTAAGTTCCATTTGTGATTCGTTGTTAATATTCTTATGATAATTATATTCATATTTGATTACATTGGTTTAGAAGTGCGTTCAAACCATAGAACTATACTTGTTAAATGTTTTAGTATAACTAGTTTTCTTTCCCACGTACTTAGTAATGCTTTCTTAAATACTCTTATACAGCAATCTGTAGTTGCATAATTTTAATTAATGTACATGAAAATCTTATTTACTCTATCTTGTAACATTGATTTAACTTCTTTTGATCCATCAAAATTCGTTTCTTGTTGTTCGTCTATTACTTCCATTCCACCACTGTAATTTGATTATTGGTTCTTATTAAGTGGATACGAGTACTTTCGTGGGTCCTTTACAACTGTTTTTCCTGTCTTAATGGTCAATAATGGTTTCTGTAGATCAACAGTTGTTATTGAGATGGATATAGTGGAATTCTGAGGGAAGAGTATTCCAAGATGGTTATGGAGTCTTTGATAAGTTTCGAGTAGAAGTGGATTGATTTTAGGAGTTATTCGTGTGGTTATATGTTCGGTTTTTGATTTCTAATCACACTAATGATTCTATGTTCCATTTGTGATTCATTGTTAATATTCTTATGATAATTATATTCATATTTGATTACATTGGTTTAGAAGTGCGTTCAAACCATAGAACTATACTTGTTAAATGTTTTAGTATAACTAGTTTTCTTTCCAATGTTTTTAGTAATGCTTTCTTAAATACTCTTATACAGCAATCTGTAGTTGCATAATTTTAATTAACGTACAAGAAAATCTTATTTACTTTATCTCGTAACATTGATTTAACTTCATTTGATCCATCAAACACTATGTTTTCTTGTTGTTCATCTAATTACTTCCATTCCACCATTGTAATTTGATTATTGATTCTTATTAAGTGGATACGAGTAGTTTCGTGGTCCTTTACAACTGGTTTCCTTGTCTTAAAGGTCAATAATGGTTTCTGTAGATCAACAGTTGTTATTGAGATGGATATAGTGGAATTCTGAGGGAAGAGTATTTGAAGATGGTTATGGAGACTTCTGATTAGTTTCGGGTACGAGTGGATTGATTTTAGGAGTTTTTCATGTGGTTATATGTTCGGTTTTGTTTTCAAATCACACTAATGATTCGATGTTCCATTCGCGATTCATTGTTGAAATTCTGAAGATAATTATATTCATATTTGATTACATTGGTTTAGAAGTGCGTTCAAACCATAGAACTATACTTGTTTAATGTTTTAGTATAAGTAGTTCCTTTCACATTTATTTAGTAATGCGTTCCTAAATACTCTTATACACCAATCTGTAGTTGTAAAATTTTAATTAACATACAAGAAAATCTTATTTGCTTGATCATGTTACATTGATTTAACTTCATTTTGATCCATCAAACATTACATTTCTTGTTGTTCGTCTAATTACTTTCTTCCCACCCCTGTAATTTGATTATTGATTCTTATTAAGTGGATACGAGTAGTTTCGTGGTCCTTTAAAACTGTTTTCCTTGTCTTAATGGTCAATAATGGTTTCAGTACATCAACAGTTGTTATTGAGATGGATATAGTGGAATTCTGAGGGAAGAGTATTCCAAGATGGTTATGGAGTCTTCTGATAAGTTTCGAGTATAAGTGGATTGATTTTAGAGTTATTCGTGTGGTTATATGTTCGTTTTGATTTAATGATTCTATGTTCCATTTGTGATTCATTGTTAATATTCTTATGATAATTATATTCATATTTGATTACATTGGTTTAGAAGTGCGTTCAAACCATAGAACTATACTTGTAAATGTTTTAGTATAACTATTTTCTTTCCCATGTTTTTAGTAATGCTTTCTTAAATACTCTTATACAGCAATCTGTAGTTGCATAATTTTAATTAACGTACAAGAAAATCTTATTTACTTTATCTCGTAACATTGATTTAACTTCATTTGATCCATCAAACATTACGTTTCTTGTTGTTCGTCTATTACTTCCATTCCACCACTGTAATTTGATTATTGGTTCTTATTAAGTGGATACGAGTACTTTCGTGGTCCTTTACACTGTTTTTCTTGTCTTAATGTCAATAATGGTTTCTGTAGATCAACAGTTGTTATTGAGATGGATATAGTGGAATTCTGAGGGAAGAGTATTCCATGATGGTTATGGAGTCTTCTGATAAGTTTCGAGTAGAAGTGGATTGATTTTAGGAGTTATTCGTGTGGTTATATGTTCGGTTTTGATTTAATGATTCTATGTTCCATTTTTGATTCATTGTTAATATTCTTATGATAATTATATTCATATTTGATTACATTGGTTTAGAAGTGCATTCAAACCATAGAACTATACTTGTTAAATGTTTTAGTATAACTAGTTTTCTTTCCCTTGTTTTTAGTAATGCTTTCTTAAATACTCTTATACAGCAATCTGTAGTTGCATAATTTTAATTAACGTACAAGAAAATCTTATTTACTTTATTTCGTAACATTGATTTAACTTCATTTGATCCATCAAACATTACGTTTTCTTGTTGTTCATCTAATTACTTCCATTCCACCACTGTAATTTGATTATTGATTCTTATTAAGTGGATACGAGTAGTTTAGTGGTCCTTTACAACTGGTTTCCTTGTCTTAAAGGTCAATAATAGTTTCTGTAGATCAACAGTTCTTATTGAGTTGGATATGGTGGAATTCTGAGGGAAGAGTGTTTGAAGATGGTTATGGAGACTTCTGATTTGTTTCGGGTATGATTGGATTGATTTTAGGAGTTTTTCGTGTGGTTATATGTTCGGTTTTGTTATCAAATCACACTAATGATTCGATGTTCCATTTGCGATTCATTGTTGAAATTCTGAACATAATTATATTCATATTTGATTACATTGGTTTAGAAGTGCGTTCAAACCATAGAACTATACTTGTTTAATGTTTTAGTATAAGTAGTTCCTTTCACATTTATTTAGTAATGCGTTCTTAAATACTCTTATACACGAATCTGTAGTTGCATAATTTTAATTAACATACAAGAAAATCTTATTTGCTTGATCATGTTACATTGATTTAACTTCATTTTGATCCATCAAACATTACGTTTCTTGTTGTTCGTCTAATTACTTTCTTCCCACCACTGTAATTTGATTATTGATTCTTATTAAGTGGATACGAGTAGTTTCGTGGTCCATTACAACTGTTTTCCTTGTCTTAATGGTCAATAATGGTTTCTTTAGATTAACAGTTGTTATTAAGATGGATATAGTGGAATTCTGAGGGAAGAGTACTCCAAGATGGTTCTGATAAGCTTCGAGTAGAAGTGGATTGATTTTAGGAGTTATTCGTGTGGTTATATGTTCAGTTTTGATTTAATGATTCTATGTTCCATTTGTGATTCATTGTTAATATTCTTATGATAATTATATTCATATTTGATTACATTGGTTTAGAAGTGCGTTCAAACCATAGAACTATACTTGTTAAATGTTTTAGTATAACTAGTTTTCTTTCCCATGTTTTTAGTAATGCTTTCTTAAATACTCTTATACAGCAATCTGTAGTTGCATAATTTTAATTAACGTACAAGAAAATCTTATTTACTTTATCTCGTAACATTGATTTAACTTCATTTGATCCATCAAACATTACGTTTTCTTGTTGTTCATCTAATTACTTCCATTGCACCACTGTAATTTGATTATTGATTCTTATTAAGTGGATACGAGTAGTTTCGTGGTCCTTTACAACTAGTTTCCTTGTCTTAAATGTCAATAATGGTTTCTGTAGATCAACAGTTGTAATTTAGATGGATATAGTGGAATTCTGTGGGAAGAGTGTTTGAAGATGGTTATGGAGTCTTCTGATTAGTTTCGGGTACGAATGGATTGATTTTAGAAGTTTTTCGTGTGTTATATGTTCGTTTTTGTTTTCAAATCGCACTAATGATTTGATGTTCCATTTGCGATTCATTGTTGAAATTCTGCAGATAATTAATTCATATTTGATTACATTGGTTTAGAAGTGCGTTCAAACCATAGAACTATACTTGTTTAATGTTTTAGTATAAGTAGTTCCTTTCACATTTATTTAGTAATGCGTTCTTAAATACTCCTATACACCAATCTGTAGTTGCATAATTTTAATTAACATACAAGAAAATCTTATTTACTTGATCATGTTACATTGATTTAACTTCATTTTGATCCATCAAACATTACGTTTCTTGTTGTTCGTCTAATTACTTCCTTCCCCACTGTAATTTGATTATTGATTCTTATTAAGTGGATACGAGTAGTTTCGTGGTCCTTTACAACTGGTTTCCTTGTCTTAATGGTCAATAATGGTTTCTGTAGATCAACAGTTGTTATTAAGATGGATATAGTGGAATTCGGAGGGAAGAGTATTCCAAGATGGTTATGGAGTCTTCTGATAAGTTTCGAGTAGAGTGCATTGATTTTAGGAGTTATTCGTGTGGTTATATGTTCGGTTTTGTTTTCGAATCACACTAGTAATTCTAAGTTCCATTTGTGATTCGTTGTTAATATTCTTATGATAATTATATTCATATTTGATTACATTGGTTTAGAAGTGCGTTCAAACCATAGAACTATACTTGTTAAATGTTTTAGTATAACTAGTTTTCTTTCCCACGTACTTAGTAATGCTTTCTTAAATACTCTTATACAGCAATCTGTAGTTGCATAATTTTAATTAATGTACATGAAAATCTTATTTACTCTATCTTGTAACATTGATTTAACTTCATTTGATCCATCAAACATTACGTTTCTTGTTGTTCGTCTAATTACTTCCATTCCACCACTGTAATTTGATTATTGGTTCTTATTAAGTGGATACGAGTACTTTCGTGGTCCTTTACAACTGTTTTTCTTGTCTTAATGGTCAATAATGGTTTCTGTAGATCAACAGTTGTTATTGAGATGGATATAGTGGAATTCTGAGGGAAGAGTATTCCAAGATGGTTATGGAGTCTTTTGATAAGTTTCGAGTAGAAGTGGATTGATTTTAGGAGTTATTCGTGTGGTTATATGTTTGGTTTTGATTTCTAATCACACTAATGATTCTATGTTCCATTTGTGATTCATTGTTAATATTCTTATGATAATTATATTCATATTTGATTACATTGGTTTAGAAGTGCGTTCAAACCATAGAACTATACTTGTTAAATGTTTTAGTATAACTAGTTTTCTTTCCAATGTTTTTAGTAATGCTTTCTTAAATACTCTTATACAGCAATCTGTAGTTGCATAATTTTAATTAACGTACAAGAAAATCTTATTTACTTTATCTCGTAACATTGATTTAACTTCATTTGATCCATCAAACATTATGTTTTCTTGTTGTTCATCTAATTACTTCCATTCCACCATTGTAATTTGATTATTGATTCTTATTAAGTGGATACGAGTAGTTTCGTGGTCCTTTAAAACTGGTTTCCTTGTCTTAAAAGTCAACAATGGTTTCTGTAGATCAACAGTTGTAATTTAGATGGATATAGTGGAATTCTGTGGGAAGAGTGTTTGAAGATGGTTATGGAGTCTTCTGATTAGTTTCGGGTACGAGTGGATTGATTTTATGAGTTTTTCGTGTGGTTATATGTTCGGTTTTGTTTTCAAATCACACTAATGATTTGATGTTCCATTTGCGATTCATTGTTGAAATTCTGCAGATAATTATATTCATATTTGATTACATTGGTTTAGAAGTGCGTTCAAAACAAAGAACTATACTTGTTTAATGTTTTAGTATAAGTAGTTCCTTTCACATTTATTTAGTAATGCGTTCTTAAATACTCTTATACACCAATCTGTAGTTGCATAATTTTAATTAACATACAAGAAAATCTTATTTACTTGATCATGTTACATTGATTTAACTTCATTTTGATCCATCAAACATTACGTTTCTTGTTGTTCGTCTAATTACTTCCTTCCCACCACTGTAATTTGATTATTGATTCTTATTAAGTGGATACGAGTAGTTTCGTGGTCCTTTACAACTGGTTTCCTTGTCTTAATGGTCAATAATGGTTTCTGTAGATCAACAGTTGTTATTAAGATGGATATAGTGGAATTCTGAGGGAAGAGTATTCCAAGATGGTTATGGAGTCTTCTGATAAGTTTCGAGTAGGAGTGTATTGATTTTAGGAGTTATTCGTGTGGTTATATGTTTGGCTTTGTTTTCGAATCACACTAATGATTCTATGTTCCATTTGTGATTCATTGTTAATATTCTTATGATAATTATATTCATATTTGAATACATTGGTTTAGAAGTGCATTCAAACCATAGAACTATACTTGTTAAATGTTCTAGTATAACTAGTTTTCTTTCCCATGTACTTAGTAATGCTTTTTTAAATACTCTTATACAGCAATCTGTAGTTGCATAATTTTAATTAATGTACGCGAAAATCTTATTTACTTTATCTTGTAACATTGATTTAACTTCATTTGATCGATCAAACATTCCGTTTCTTGTTGTTCGTCTAATTACTTCCATTCCACCACTGTAATTTGATTATTGGTTCTTATTAAGTGGATACGAGTACTTTCGTGGTCCTTTACAACTGTTTTCCTTGTCTTAATGGTCAATAATGGTTTCTGTAGATCAACAGTTGTTATTGAGATGGATATAGTGGAATTCTGAGGGAAGAGTATTCCATGATGGTTATGGAGTCTTCTGATAAGTTTCGAGTAGAAGTGGATTGATTTTAGGAGTTATTCGTGTGGTTATATGTTCGGTTTTGATTTAATGATTCTATGTTCCATTTTTGATTCATTGTTAATATTCTTATGATAATTATATTCATATTTGATTACATTGGTTTAGAAGTGTGTTCAAACCATAGAACTATACTTGTTAAATGTTTTAGTATAACTAGTTTTCTTTCCCTTGTTTTTAGTAATGCTTTCTTAAACTCCTTATACCAATCTGTAGTTGCATAATTTTAATTAACGTACAAGAAAATCTTATTTACTTTATCTCGTAACATTGATTTAACTTCATTTGATCCATCAAACATTACGTTTTCTTGTTGTTCATCTAATTACTTCCATTCCACCACTGTAATTTGATTATTGATTCTTATTAAGTGGATACGGGTAGTTTAGTGGTCCTTTACAACTGGTTTCCTTGTCTTAAAGGTCAATAATAGTTTCTGTAGATCAACAGTTCTTATTGAGATGGATATAGTGGAATTCTGAGGGAAGAGTGTTTGAAGATGGTTATGGAGATTTCTGATTAGTTTCGGGTACGAGTGGATTGATTTTAGGAGTTTTTCGTGTGGTTATATGTTCGGTTTTGTTTTCAAATCACACTAATGATTCGATGTTCCATTTGCGATTCATTGTTGAAATTCTGAAGATAATTATATAGATATTTGATTACATTGGTTTAGAAGTGCATTCAAACCATAGAACTATACTTGTTTAATGTTTTAGTATAAGTAGTTCCTTTCACATTTATTTA
This sequence comes from Flaveria robusta, assembly GCA_025506415.1. Lineage (NCBI taxonomy): Eukaryota > Viridiplantae > Streptophyta > Magnoliopsida > Asterales > Asteraceae > Flaveria > Flaveria robusta. The sequence goes on from CM046470.1 coordinate 20,333,416, forward strand.
GAAATGCTTTCTTAAATACTCTTATACACGAATCTGTAGTTGCATAATTTTAATTAACATACAAGAAAATCTTATTTGCTTGATCATGTTACATTGATTTAACTTCATTTTGATCCATCAAACATTACGTTTCTTGTTGTTCGTCTAATTACTTTCTTCCCACCACTGTAATTTGATTATTGATTCTTATTAAGTGGATACGAGTAGTTTCGTGGTCCATTACAACTGTTTTCCTTGTCTTAATGGTCAATAATGGTTTCTGTAGATTAACAGTTGTTGTTGAGATGGATATAGTGGAATTCTGAGGGAAGAGTACTCCAAGATGGTTCTGATAAGCTTCTAGTAGAAGTGGACTGATTTTAGGAGTTATTCGTGTGGTTATATGTTCGGTTTTGATTTAATGATTCTATGTTCCATTTGTGATTCATTGTTAATATTCTTATGACAATTATATTCATATTTGATTACATTGGTTTAGAAGTGAGTTCAAACCATAGAACTATACTTGTTAAATGTTTTAGTATAACTAGTTTTTTTTCCCATGTTTTTAGTAATGCTTTCTTAAATACTCTTATACAGCAATCTGTAGTTGTATAATTTTAATTAACGTACAAGAAAATCTTATTTACTTTATCTCGTAACATTGATTTAACTTCATTTGATCCATCAAACATTACGTTTTCTTGTTGTTCATCTAATTACTTCCATTCCACCACTGTAATTTGATTATTGATTCTTATTAAGTGGATACGAGTAGTTTCGTGGTTCTTTACAACTGGTTTCTTTGTCTTAAAGGTCAATAATGGTTTCTGTAGATCAACAGTTGTAATTTAGATGGATATAGTGGAATTCTGTGGGAAGAGTGTTTGAAGATGGTTATGGAGTTTTCTGATTAGTTTCGGGTACGAGTGGATTGATTTTAGGAGTTGTTCGTGTGGTTATATGTTCGGTTTTGTTTTCAAATCACACTAATGATTTGATGTTCCATTTGCGATTCATTGTTGAAATTCTGCAGATAATTATATTCATATTTGATTACATTGGTTTAGAAGTGCGTTCAAACCATAGAACTATATTTGTTTAATGTTTTAGTATAAGTAGTTCCTTTCATATTTATTTAGTAATGCGTTCTTAAATACTCTTATACACCAATCTGTAGTTGCATAATTTTAAATAACATACAAGAAAATCTTATTTACTTGATCATGTTACATTGATTTAACTTCATTTTGATCCATCAAACATTACGTTTCTTGTTGTTCGTCTAATTACTTCCTTCCCACCACTGTAATTTGATTATTGATTCTTATTAAGTGGATACGAGTAGTTTCGTGGTCCTTTGCAACTGGTTTCCTTGTCTTAATGGTCAATAATGATTTCTGTAGATCAACAGTTGTTATTAAGATGGATATAGTGGAATTCTGAGGGAAGAGTATTCCAAGATGGTAATGGAGTCTTCTGATAAGTTTCGAGTAGGAGTGCATTGATTTTAGGAGTTATTCGTGTGGTTATATGTTCGGTTTTGTTTTCGAATCACACTAATGATTCTATGTTCCATTTGTGATATATTGTTAATATTCTTATGATAATTATATTCATATTTGATTACATTTATTTAGAAGTGCGTTCAAACCATAGAACTATACTTGTTAAATGTTTTAGTATAACTAGTTTTCTTTCCCATATTTTTAGTAATGCTTTCTTAAATACTCTTATACAGCAATCTGTAGTTGCATAATTTTAATTAACGTACAAGAAAATCTTATTTACTTTATCTCGTAACATTGATTTAACTTCATTTGATCCATCAAACATTACGTTTTCTTGTTGTTCATCTAATTACTTTCATTCAACCACTGTAATTTGATTATTGATTCTTATTAAGTGGATACGAGTAGTTTCGTGGTCCTTTACAACTGGTTTCCTTGTCTTAAAGGTCAATAATGGTTTCTGTAGATCAACAGTTGTTATTGAGATGGATATAGTGGAATTCTGAGGTAAGAGTGTTTGAAGATGTTATGGAGACTTCTGATTAGTTTCGGGTGATGGATTGATTTTAGGAGTTTTTCGTGTGGTTATGTTCGGTTTTGTTATCAAATCACACTAATGATTCGATGTTCCATTTGCGATTCATTGTTGAAATTCTGAAGATAATTATACTCATATTTGATTACATTGGTTTAGAAGTGCGTTCAAACCATACAACTATACTTGTTTAATGTTTTAGTATAAGTAGTTCCTTTAACATTTATTTAGTAATGCGTTCTTAAATACTCTTATACACCAATCTGTAGTTGCATAATTTTAATTAACATACAAGAAAATCTTATTTGCTTGATCATGTTACATTGATTTAACTTCATTTTGATCCATCAAACATTACGTTTCTTGTTGTTCGTCTAATTACTTTCTTCCCACCACTGTAATTTGATTATTGATTCTTATTAAGTGGATACGAGTAGTGTCGTGGTTCTTTACAACTGTTTTCCTTGTCTTAATGGTCAATAATGGTTTCTGTAGATCAACAGTTGTTATTGAGATGGATATAGTGGAATTCTGAGGGATGAGTATTCCAAGATGGTTATGGAGTCCTTTGATAAGTTTCGAGTAGGAATGCATTGATTTTAGGAGTTATTCGTGATGTTATATGTTCGGTTTTGTTTTCAAATCGCACTAATGATTCTTTGTTCCATTTGTGATTCATTGTTAATTTTCTGATAATAATAATATTCATATTTGACTACATTGGTTTAGAAATGCGTTCAAACCATAGAACTATACTTGTTTAATGTTTTAGTATAAGTAGTTTCTTTCCCATGTATTTAGTAATGCTTTCTTAAATACTCTTATACACCAATCTGTAGTTGCATAATTTTAATTAACGTACGAGAAAATCGTATTTACTTGATCTCGTAACATTGATTTAACTTCATTTTGATCCATCAAACATTACGTTTCTTGTTGTTCATCTAATTACTTCCATTCCACCAGTGTAATTTGATTATTGATTCTTATTAAGTGGATACGAGTAGTTTCGTGGTACTTTACAACTAGTTTCCTTGTCTTAATGTTCAATAATGGTTTCTGTAGATCAACAGTTGTTATTGAGATGGATATAATGGAATTCTGAGGGAAGAATATTCGAAGATGGTTATGAAGTCTTCTGATGAGTTTCGGGTAGGAGTGGATTGATTTTAGGGGTTATTCCTGTGGTTATATGTTCGGTTTTGTTTTCAAATCACACTAATGATTCGATGTTTCATTTGTGATTCATTGTTGATATTTTGATGATAATTATATTCATATTTGATTACATTGGTTTAGAAGTGCGTTCAAACCATAGAACTACACTTGTATAATGTTTTAGTACAACTAGTTCCTTTCCCATGTATTTAGTAATGCTTTCTTAAATACTCTTATACACCAATCTGTAGTTGCATAATTTTAATTAACGTACAAGAAAATCTTATTTACTTTATCTCGTAACATTAATTTTACTTCATTTTGATCCATCAAACATTACATTTCTTGTTGTTCATCTAATTACTTCCATTCCACCACTGTAATTTGATTATTGATTCTTATTAAGTGGATACGAGTAGTTTCGTGGTCCTTTACAACTGGTTTTCTTGTCTTGATGGTCAATAATGGTTTCTGTAGATCAACAGTTGTTATTAAGATGGATATTGTGGAATTCTGAGGGAAGAGTGTTCGAAGATGGTTGTGGAGTCTTCTGATCAGTTTCGGGTAGGAGTGGATTTATTTTAGGGTTATTCGTGTGGTTATATGTTCGGTTTTGTTTTCGAATCACACTAATGATTCTATGTTCCATTGGTGATTCATTGTTGATATTCTGATGATAATTATACTCATATTTGACTACATTGGTTTAGAAGTGCGTTCAAACCATAGAACTATTCTTGTTTAATGTTTATTTATAACTAGTTCCTTTCCCATATATTTAGTAATGCTTTCTTAAGTACTCTTATACACCAATCTGTAGTTGCATAATTTTTATTAACGTACAAGAAAATCTTATTTACTTGATCTTGTTACATTGATTTAACTTCATTTTGATCCATCAAACATTACGCTTCTTGTTGTTCATCTAATTACTTCCATTCCACCAGTGTAATTTGATTATTGATTCTTATTAAGTGGATACGAGTACTTTCGTGGTCCATTACAACTGGTTTTCTTGTCTTAATAGTCAATAATGGTTTCAGTAGATCAACAGTTGTTATTGAGATGAATATAGTGGAATTCTGTGGGAAGAGTGTTCCAAGATGGTTATGGAGCCTTATGATGAGTTTCAGGTTGGAGCGGATTGATTTTAGGAGTTATTTGTGTGGTTATATATTCTTTTTTTTTCAAATCACACTAATGATTCAATGTTCCATTTGTGATTCATTGTTGATATTCTGATGATAGTTATATTCATATTTGATTACATTGGTTTAGAGGTGCGTTCAATCCATAGAACTATACTTCTTTAATGTTTTAGTATAACTAGTTCCTTTCCCATGTATTAAGTAATACTTTCTTAAATACACCTATACACCAATCTATAGTTGCATAATTTTAATTAACGTACAAGAAAATCTTATTTACTTGATCATGTTACATTAATTATACTTCATTTTTATCCATCAAACATTACATTTCTTGTTGTTCGTCTAATTACTTCCATTCCACCACTGTAATTTGATTATTGATTCTTATTAAGTGGATACGAGTAGTTTCGTGGTCCTTTACAACTAGTTTCCTTGTCTTGATGGTCAATAATGGTTTCTGTAGATCAACAGTTGTTATTAAGATGGATGTTGTGGAATTCTGAGGGAAGAGTTTTCGAAGATGGTTGTGGAGTCTTCTGATAAGTTTCGGGTAGGTGTGGATTTATTCTATGAGTTATTCGTGTGGTTATATGTTCGGTTTTGTTTTCGAATCACACTAATGATTCTATGTTCCATTTGTGATATATTGTTAATATTCTTATGATAATTAAATTCATATTTGATTACATTGGTTTAGAGGTGCGTTCAAACCATAGAACTATACTTCCTTAATGTTTTAGTATAACTAGTTCCTTTCCCATGTATTAAGTAATACTTTCTTAAATACTCCTATACACCAATCCGTAGTTGCATAATTTTAATTAACTTATAAGAAAATCTTATTTACTTGATCATGCTACATTAATTATACATCATTTTGATCTATCAAACATTACATTTCTTGTTGTTCGTCTAATTACTTCCATTCCACCACTGTAATTTGATTATTGATTCTTATTAAGTGGATACAAGTAGTTTCGTGGTCCTTTACAACTGGTTTCCTTGTCTTGATGGTCAAAAATGGTTTCTGTAGATCAGCAGTTGTTATTAAGATGGATATTATGGAATTCTGAGGGAAGAGTGTTCAAAGATGGTTGTGGAGTCTTTTGATTTATTTCGGGTAGGAGTGGATTTATTTTAGGAGTTATTCGTGTGGTTATATGTTCGGTTTTGTTTTCGAATCACACTAATGATTCTATTTTCCATTGGTGATTCATTGTTAATATTCTAATGATAATTATACTCAAATTTGACTACATTGATTTAGAAGTGCGTTCAAACCATAGAACTATTCTTGTTTAATGTTTATTTATAACTAGTTCCTTTCCCATGTATTTAGTAATGCTTTCTTAAGTACTCTTATACACCAATCTGTAGTTGCATAATTTTTATTAACGTACAAGAAAATCATATTTACTTGATCTTGTTACATTGATTTAACTTCATTTTGATCCATCAAATATTACGTTTCTTGTTGTTCATCTAATTACTTCCATTCCACCAGTGTAATTTGATTATTGATTCTTATTAAGTGGATACGAGTACTTTCGTGGTCCATTACAACTGGTTTTCTTGTCTTAATAGTCAATAATGGTTTCAGTAGATCAACAGTTGTTATTGAGATGAATATAGTGGAATTCTGTGGGAAGAGTGTTCCAAGATGGTTATGGAGTCTTCTGATGAGTTTCAGGTTGGAGCGGATTGATTTGGGGAGTTATTCGTGTGGTTATATGTTCGTTTTTGTTTTCAAATCACACTAATGATTCAATGTTCCATTTGTGATTCATTGTTGATATTCTGATGATAGTTATATTCATATTTGATTACATTGGTTTAGAGGTGCGTTCAATCCATAGAACTATACTTCTTTAATGTTTTAGTATAACTAGTTCCTTTCCCATGTATTAAGTAATACTTTCTTAAATACACCTATACACCAATCTGTAGTTGCATAATTTTAATTAACGTACAAGAAAATCTTATTTACTTGATCATGTTACATTAATTATACTTCATTTTTATCCATCAAACATTACATTTCTTGTTGTTCGTCTAATTCCATTCCACCACTGTAATTTGATTATTGATTCTTATTAAGTGGATACGAGTAGTTTCGTGGTCCTTTACAACTAGTTTCCTTGTCTTGATGGTCAATAATGGTTTCTGTAGATCAACAGTTGTTATTAAGATGGATGTTGTGGAATTCTGAGGGAAGAGTTTTCGAAGATGGTTGTGGAGTCTTCTGATAAGTTTCGGGTAGGAGTGGATTTATTCTATGAGTTATTCATGTGGTTATATGTTCGGTTTTGTTTTCGAATCACACTAATGATTCTATGTTCCATTGGTGATTCATTGTTGATGTTTTGATGATAATTATACTCATATTTGACTACATTGGTTTAAAAGTGCGTTCTAACCATAGAACTATTCTTGTTTAATGTTTATTTATAACTAGTTCCTTTTCCATGTATTTAGTAATGCTTTCTTAAGTACTCTTATACACCAATCTGTAGTTGCATAATTTTTATTAACGTACAAAAAATTCTTATTTACTTGATCTTGTTACATTGATTTAACTTCATTTTGATCCATCAAATATTACGTTTCTTGTTGTTCATCTAATTACTTCCATTCCACCAGTGTAATTTGATTATTGATTCTTATTAAGTGGATACAAGTACTTTCATGGTCCATTACAACTGGTTTTCATGTCTTAATGGTCAATAGTGGTTTCTGTAGATCAATAGTTGTTATTGAGATGAATATAGTGGAATTCTGAGGGAAGAGTGCTCCAAGATGGTTATGGAGTCTTCTGATGAGTTTCAGGTTGGAGCGGATTGATTTTAGGAGTTATTCGTGTGGTTATATGTTCGTTTTTTTTTTCAAATCACACTAATGATTCAATGTTCCATTTGTGATTCATTGTTGATATTCTGATGATAATTATATTCATATTTGATTACTTAGGTTTAGAGGTGCGTTCAAACCATAGAACTATACTTTTTTAATGTTTTAGTATAACTAGTTCCTTTCCGATGTATTAAGCAATACTTTCTTAAATACTCCTATACACCAATCTGTAGTTGCATAATTTTAATTAACTTACAAGAAAATCTTATTTACTTAATCATGTTATATTAATTATACTTCATTTTGATCTATCAAACATTACATTTCTTGCTGTTTGTCTAATTACTTCCATTCCACCACTGTAATTTGATTATTGATTCTTATTAAGTGGATACAAGTAGTTTCGTGGTCCTTTACAACTGGTTTCCTTGTCTTGATGGTCAATAATGGTTTCCAACAGTTGTTATTAAGGTGGATATTATGGAATTCTGAGGGAAGAGTTTTCGAAGATGGTTGTGGAGTCTTCTGATTTGTTTCGGGTAGGAGTGGATTTATTTTAGGAGTTATTCGTGTGGTTATATGTTCGGTTTTGTTTTCGAATCACACTAATGATTCTATGTTCCATTGGTGATTCATTGTTGATATTCTGATGATAATTATACTCATATTTGACTACATTGGTTTAGAAGTACGTTCAAACCATAGAACTATTCTTGTTTAATGTTTATTTATAACTAGTTCCTTTCCCATGTATTTAGTAATGCTTTCTTAAGTACTCTTATACACCAATCTGTAGTTGCATAATTTTTATTAACGTACAAGAAAGTCTTATTTACTTGATCTTGTTACATTGATTTAACTTCATTTTGATCCATCAAATATTATGTTTCTTGTTGTTCATCTAATTACTTCCATTCCACCAGTGTAATTTGATTATTGATTCTTATTAAGTGGATACGAGTACTTTCGTGGTCCATTACAACTGGTTTTCTTGTCTTAATAGTCAATAATGGTTTCAGTAGATCAACAGTTGTTATTGAGATGAATATAGTGGAATTCTGAGGGAAGAGTGTTCCAAGATGGTTATGGAGTCTTCTGATGAGTTTCAGGTTGGAGCGGATTGATTTGGGGAGTTATTCGTGTGGTTATATGTTCGTTTTTGTTTTCAAATCACACTAATGATTCAATGTTCCATTTGTGATTCATTGATGATATTCTGATGATAGTTATATTCATATTTGATTACATTGATTTAGAGGTGCGTTCAATCCATAGAACTATTCTTCTTTAATGTTTTAGTATAACTAGTTCCTTTCCCATGTATTAAGTAATACTTTCTTAAATACACCTATACACCAATCTGTAGTTGCATAATTTTAATTAACGTACAAGAAAATCTTATTTACTTGATCATGTTACGTTAATTATACTTCATTTTTATCCATCAAACATTACATTTCTTGTTGTTCGTCTAATTACTTCCATTCCACCACTGTAATTTGATTATTGATTCTTATTAAGTGGATACGAGTAGTTTCGTGGTCCTTTACAACTAGTTTCCTTGTCTTGATGGTCAATAATGGTTTCTGTAGATCAACAGTTGTTATTAAGATGGATGTTGTGGAATTCTGAGGGAAGCGTTTTCGAAGATGGTTGTGGAGTCTTCTGATAAGTTTCGGGTAGGTGTGGATTTATTCTATGAGTTATTCGTGTGGTTATATGTTCGGTTTTGTTTTCGAATCACACTAATGATTCTATGTTCCATTGGTGATTCATTGTTGATGTTTTGATGATAATTATACTCATATTTGACTACATTGGTTTAGAAGTGCGTTCAAACCATAGAACTATTCTTGTTTAATGTTTATTTATAACTTGTTCCTTTCCCATGTATTAAGCAATACTTTCTTAAATACTCCTATACACCAATCTGTAGTTGCATAATTTTAATTAACTTACAAGAAAATCTTATTTACTTAATCATGTTATATTAATTATACTTCATTTTGATCTATCAAACATTACATTTCTTGTTGTTTGTCTAATTACTTCCATTCCACCACTGTAATTTGATTATTGATTCTTATTAAGTGGATACGAGTAGTTTCGTGGTCCTTTACAACTAGTTTCCTTGTCTTGATGGTCAATAATGGTTTCTGTAGATCAACAGTTGTTATTAAGATGGATGTTGTGGAATTCTGAGGGAAGAGTTTTCGAAGATGGTTGTGGAGTCTTCTGATAAGTTTCGGGTAGGAGTGGATTTATTCTAGGAGTTATTTGTGTGGTTATATGTTCGGTTTTGTTTTCAAATCTCACTAATGATTCGATGTTTCATTTGTGATTCATTGTTGATATTCTGATGATAATTATATTCATAGTTGATTACATTAGTTTAGAGGTGCGTTCAAACCATAGAACTATACTTCTTTAATGTTTTAGTATAACTAGTTCCTTTCCCATGTATTAAGTAATACTTTCTTAAATACTCCTATACACCAATCCGTAGTTGCATAATTTTAATTAACGTACAAGAAAATCTTATTTAGTTGATCATGTTACATTAATTATACTTCATTTTGATCCATCAAACATTACATATCTTGTTGTTCGTCTAATTACTTCCATTCCACCACTGTAATTTGATTATTGATTCTTATTAAGTGGATACGAGTAGTTTCGTGGTCCTTTACAACTAGTTTCCTTGTCTTGATGGTCAATAATGGTTTCTGTAGATCAACAGTTGTTAAACATGGATGTTGTGGAATTCTGAGGGAAGAGTTTTCGAATATGGTTGTGGAGTCTTCTGATAAGTTTCAGGTAGGGGTGGATTGATTTTTGGAGTTATTCGCGTGGTTATATGTTTGGTTTTGTTTTCGAATCACACTAATGATTCTATGTTCCATTGATGATTCATTGTTGATATTCTGATGATAATTATAGTCATATTTGAATACATTGGTTTAGAAGTGTGTTCAAAACATAGAAGTATACTTGATTAATGTTTATTTATAACTAGTTCCTTTCCCATATATTTAGTAATGCTTTCTTAAGTATTCTTATACACCAATCTGTAGTTGCATAATTTTTAATAACGTACAATAAAATCTTATTTACTTGATCTTGTTACTTTGATTTAACTTCATTTTGATCCATCAAACATTATGTTTCTTGTTGCTCATCTAATTACTTCCATTCCACCAGTGTAATTTGATTATTGATTCTTATTAAGTACTTTCATGGTCCATTACAACTGGTTTTCTTGTCTTAATGGTCAAAAACGGTTTCGGTAGATCAACAGTTGTTATTGAGATGAATATAGTGGAATTCTGAGGGAAGAGTGTTCGAAGATGGTTATGGAGTCTTCTGATAAGTTTCGGGTAGGAGTGGATTGATTTTTGGAGTTATTCGTGTGGTTATATGTTTGGTTTTGTTTTCAAATCACACTAATGATTCGATGTTTCATTTGTGATTCATTGTTGATATTCTGATGATAATTATATTAATATTTGATTACATTGGTTTAGAAGTGCGTTCAAACCATAGAACTATACTTGTATAATGTTTTAGTATAACTAGTTCCTTTCCCATGTATTTAGTAATGCTTTCTTAAATACTCTTATACATCGATTTGTAGTTGCATAATTTTAATTAACGTACAAGAAAATCTTATTTACTTGATTATGTTACATTAATTTTACTTCATTTTGATCCATCAAATATTACGTTTCTTGTTATTCATCTAATTACTTCCATTCCAACAGTGTAATTTGATTATTGAATCTTATTAAGTGGATACGAGTACTTTCGTGGTCCATTACAACTGGTTTTCTTGTCTTAATTGTCAATAATGGTTTCAGTAGATCAATAGTTGTTATTGACATGAATATAGTGGAATTCTGAGGGAAGAGTGTTCCTAGATGGTTATGGGGTCTTCTGATGAGTTTCAGGTAGGAGCGGATTAATTTTAGGAGTTATTCGTGTGGTTATATGTTTGTTTTTGTTTTCAAATCACAGAAATGATTCAATGTTCTATTTGTGATTCATTGTTGATATTCGGATGATAATTATATTCATATTTGACTACATTGGTTTAGAAGTGCGTTCAAACCATAGAACTATACTTGTTTAATGTTTTTGTATAAGTAGTTCCTTTTCCATGTATTTTGTAATGCTTTCTTAAATACTCTTATACACCAATCTGTAGTTGCATAATTTTAATTAACGTACAAGAAAATCTTATTTACTTGATCTCGTAACATTGATTTAACTTCATTTTGTTCCATCAAACATTATATTTCTTGTTGTTTATCTAATTACTTCCATTCCACCACTGTAATTTGATTATTGATTCTTATTAAGTGGATACGAGTAGTTTTGTGGTACTTTACAACTGGTTTCCTAGTCTTAATGTTCAATAATGGTTTCTATAGATCAACAGTTGTTATTGAGATGGATATAGTGGAATTCTGAGGGTAGAGGGTTCGAAGATGGTTATGGAGTCATCTGAAAAGATTCGGGTAGGATTGGATTGATTTTAGGAGTTATTCGTGTGGTTATATGTTCTATTTTGTTTTCAAATCACACTAATGATTCGATGTTCCATTTGTGATTCATTGTTGATATTTTGATGATAATTATATTCATATTTGACTACATTGCTTTAGAAATGCGTTCAAACCATAGCACTATACTTGTTTATGTTTTAGTATAAGTAGTTCCTTTCCCATGTATTTAGTAATGCTTTTTTAAATACTCTTATACACCGATTAGTAGTTGCATAATTTTAATTAACGTACAAGAAAATCCTATTTACTTGATCATGTTACATTAATTATACTTCATTTTGATGCATCAAACATTACATTTCTTGCTGTTCGTCTAATTACTTACATTCCACCACTGTAATTTGATTATTGATTCTTATTAAGTGGATATGAGTAGTTTCGTGGTCCTTTACAACTGGTTTCCTTGTCTTGATGGTCAATAATGGTTTCTGTAGATCAACAGTTGTTATTAAGAGGGATGTTGTGGAATTCTGAGGGAAGAGTTTTCGAAGATGGTTGTGGAGTCTTCTGATAAGTTTCGGGTAGGAGTGGATTTATTTTAGGAGTTATTCGTGTGGTTATATGTTCGGTTTTGTTTTCGAATCACACTAATGATTCTATGTTCCATTGGTGATTCATTGTTGATATTCTGATGATAATTATAGTCATATTTGAATACATTGGTTTAGAAGTGCGTTCAAAACATAGAAGTATACTTGATTAATGTTTATTTATAACTAGTTACTTTCCCATATATTTAGTAATTTCTTAAGTACTCTTGTACACCAATCTGTAGTTGCATAATTTTTATTAACGTACAAGAAAATCTTATTTACTTGATCTCGTAACATTGATTTAACTTCATTTTGTTCCATCAAACATTATATTTCTTGTTGTTTATCTAATTACTTTCATTCCACCACTGTAATTTGATTATTGACTCTTATTAAGTGGATACGAGTAGTTTTGTGGTACTTTACAACTGGTTTCCTACTCTTAATGTTCAATAATGGTTTCTATAGATCAACAGCTGTTATTGAGATGGATATAGTGGAATTTTGAGGGTAGAGTGTTCGAAGATGGTTATGGAGTCTTCTGAAAAGTTTCGGGTAGGATTGGATTGATTTTAGGAGTTATTCGTGTGGTTATATGTTCTGTTTTGTTTTCAAATCACACTAAAGATTCGATGTTCCATTTGTGATTCATTGTTGATATTCTGATGATAATTATATTCATATTTGACTACATTGGTTTAGAAATGCGTTCAAACCATAGAACTATACTTGTTTAATGTTTTAGTATAAGTAGTTCCTTTCCCATGTATTTAGTAATGCTTTCTTAATACTGTTATACAGCAATCTGTAGTTGCATAATTTTAATTAACGTAGAAGAAAATCTTATTTACTTGATCTCGTAACATTTATTTAACTTCATTTTGATCCATCAAACATTACGTTTCTTGTTGTTCATATAATTACTTCCATTGCACACTGTAATTTGATTATTGATTCTTATTAAGTGGATACGAGTAGTTTTGTGGTACTTTACAACTGGTTTCCTAGTCTTAATGTTCAATAATGGTTTCTATAGATCAACAGTTGTTATTGAGATGGATATAGTGAAATTCTGTGGGTAGAGTGTTCGAAGATGGTTATGGAGTCTTCTGAAAAGTTTCGGGTAGGATTGGATTGATTTTAGGAGTTATTCGTGTGGTTATATGTTCTATTTTGTTTTCAAATCACACTAATGATTCGGTGTTCCATTTGTGATTCATTGTTGATATTTTGATGATAATTATATTCATATTTGACTACATTGCTTTAGAAATGCGTTCAAACCATAGCACTATACTTGTTTATGTTTTAGTATAAGTAGTTCCTTTCTCATGTATTTAGTAATGCTTTTTTAAATACTCTTATACACCGATTTGTAGTTGCATAATTTTAATTAACGTACAAGAAAATCCTATTTACTTGATCATGTTACATTAATTATACTTCATTTTGATGCATCAAACATTACATTTCTTGCTGTTCGTCTAATTACTTCCATTCCACCACTGTAATTTGATTATTGATTCTTATTAAGTGGATATGAGTAGTTTCGTGGTCCTTTACAACTGGTTTCCTTGTCTTGATGGTCAATAATGGTTTCTGTAGATCAACAGTTGTTATTAAGATGGATGTTGTGGAATTCTGAGGGAAGAGTTTTCGAAGATGGTTGTGGAGTCTTCTGATAAGTTTCGGGTAGGAGTGGATTTATTTTAGGAGTTATTCGTGTGGTTATATGTTCGGTTTTGTTTTCGAATCACAGTAATGATTCTATGTTCCATTGGTGATTCATTGTTGATATTCTGATGATAATTATAGTCATATTTGAATACATTGGTTTAGAAGTGCGTTCAAAACATAGAAGTATACTTGATTAATGTTTATTTATAACTAGTTACTTTCCCATATATTTAGTAATTTCTTAAGTACTCTTGTACACCAATCTGTAGTTGCATAATTTTTATTAACGTACAAGAAAATCTTATTTACTTGATCTCGTAACATTGATTTAACTTCATTTTGTTCCATCAAACATTATATTTCTTGTTGTTTATCTAATTACTTTCATTCCACCACTGTAATTTGATTATTGACTCTTATTAAGTGGATACGAGTAGTTTTGTGGTACTTTACAACTGGTTTCCTACTCTTAATGTTCAATAATGGTTTCTATAGATCAACAGTTGTTATTGAGATGGATATAGTGGAATTTTGAGGGTAGAGTGTTCGAAGATGGTTATGGAGTCTTCTGAAAAGTTTCGGGTAGGATTGGATTGATTTTAGGAGTTATTCGTGTGGTTATATGTTCTGTTTTGTTTTCAAATCACACTAAAGATTCGATGTTCCATTTGTGATTCATTGTTGATATTCTGATGATAATTATATTCATATTTGACTACATTGGTTTAGAAATGCGTTCAAACCATAGAACTATACTTGTTTAATGTTTTAGTATAAGTAGTTCCTTTCCCATGTATTTAGTAATGCTTTCTTAAATACTGTTATACAGCAATCTGTAGTTGCATAATTTTAATTAACGTAGAAGAAAATCTTATTTACTTGATCTCGTAACATTTATTTAACTTCATTTTGATCCATCAAACATTACGTTTCTTGTTGTTCATATAATTACTTCCATTGCACACTGTAATTTTATTATTGATTCTTATTAAGTGGATACGAGTAGTTTTGTGGTACTTTACAACTGGTTTCCTAGTCTTAATGTTCAATAATGGTTTCTATAGATCAACAGTTGTTATTGAGATGGATATAGTGAAATTCTGTAGGTAGAGTGTTCGAAGATGGTTATGGAGTCTTCTGAAAAGTTTCGGGTAGGATTGGATTGATTTTAGGAGTTATTCGTGTGGTTATATGTTCTATTTTGTTTTCAAATCACACTAATGATTCGGTGTTCCATTTGTGATTCATTGTTGATATTTTGATGATAATTATATTCATATTTGACTACATTGCTTTAGAAATGCGTTCAAACCATAGCACTATACTTGTTTATGTTTTAGTATAAGTAGTTCCTTTCCCATTATTTAGTAATGCTTTTTTAAATACTCTTATACACCGATTTGTAGTTGCATAATTTTAATTAACGTACAAGAAAATCTTATTTACTTGATCATGTTACATTAATTATACTTCATTTTGATCCATCAAACATTACATTTCTTGCTGTTCGTCTAATTACTTCCATTCCACCACTGTAATTTGATTATTGATTCTTATTAAGTGGATACGAGTAGTTTCGTGGTCCTTTACGACTGGTTTCCTTGTCTTGATGGTCAATAATGGTTTCTGTAGATCAACAGTTGTTATTAAGATGGATGTTGTGGAATTCTGAGGGAAGAGTTTTCGAAGATGGTTGTGGAGTCTTCTGATAAGTTTCGGGTAGGAGTGGATTTATTTTAGGAGTTATTCGTGTGGTTATATGTTCGGTTTTGTTTTCGAATCACACTAATGATTCTATGTTCCATTGGTGATTCATTGTTGATATTCTGATGATAATTATAGTCATATTTGAATACATTGGTTTAGAAGTGCGTTCAAAACATAGAAGTATACTTGATTAATGTTTATTTATAACTAGTTCCTTTCCCATATATTTAGTAATTTCTTAAGTACTCTTGTACACCAATCTGTAGTTGCATAATTTTTATTAACGTATAAAAAAATCTTATTTACTTGATCTCGTAACATTGATTTAACTTCATTTTGTTCCAACAAACATTATATTTCTTGTTGTTTATCTAATTACTTTCATTTCACCACTGTAATTTGATTATTGACTCTTATTAAGTGGATACGAGTAGTTTTGTGGTACTTTACAACTGGTTTCCTACTCTTAATGTTCAATAATGGTTTCTATAGATCAACAGTTGTTATTGAGATGGATATAGTGGAATTTTGAGGGTAGAGTGTTTGAAGATGGTTATGGAGTCTTCTGAAAAGTTTCGGGTAGGATTGGATTGATTTTAGGAGTTATTCGTGTGGTTATATGTTCTGTTTTGTTTTCAAATCACACTAATGATTCGATGTTCCATTTGTGATTCATTGTTGATATTCTGATGATAATTATATTCATATTTGACTACATTGGTTTAGAAATGCGTTCAAACCATAGAACTATACTTGTTTAATGTTTTAGTATAAGTAGTTCCTTTCCCATGTATTTAGTAATGCTTTCTTAAATACTGTTATACAGCAATCTGTAGTTGCATAATTTTAATTAACGTAGAAGAAAATCTTATTTACTTGATCTCGTAACATTTATTTAACTTCATTTTGATCCATCAAACATTACGTTTCTTGTTGTTCATATAATTACTTCCATTGCACACTGTAATTTGATTATTGATTCTTATTAAGTGGATACGAGTAGTTTCGTGGTACTTTACAACTAGTTTCCTTGTCTTAATGTTCAATAATGGTTTCTATAGATCAACAATTGTTATTGAGATGGATATAGTGGAATTCTGAGGGTAGAGTGTTCGAAGATTGTTATGGAGTATTCTGAAAAGTTTCTGGTAGGAGTGGAATGATTTTAGGAGTTATTCGTGTGGTTATATGTTTGGTTTTGTTTTCAAATCACACTAATGATTCGATGTTCCATTTGTGATTCATTGTTGATATTCTGATGATAATTATATTCATATTTGACTACATTGGTTTAGAAATGCGTTCAAACCATAGAACTATACTTGTTTAATGTTTTAGTATAAGTAGTTCATTTCCCATGTATTTAGTAATGCTTTCTTAAATACTGTTATACACCAATCTGTAGTTGCATAATTTTAATTAACGTAGAAGAAAATCTTATTTACTTGATCTCGTAACATTTATTTAACTTCATTTTGATCCATCAAACATTACGTTTCTTGTTGTTCATCTAATTACTTCCATTCCACCAGTGTAATTTTATTATTGATTCTTATTAAGTGGACACGAGTAGTTTCGTGGTACTTTACAACTAGTTTCATTGTCATAATGTTCAATAATGGTTTGTGTAGATCAACAGTTGTTATTGAGATGGATATAGTGGAATTCTGAGGGAAGAGTGTTCGGAGATGGTTATGGAGTCTTCTGATGAGTTTTGGGTAGAAGTGGATTGATTTTAGGAGTTATTTCTGTGGTTATATGTTCGGTTTTGTTTTCAAATCACACTAATGATTCGATGTTTCATTTGTGATTCATTGTTGATATTCTGGTGATAATTATATTAATATTTGATTAATTGGTTTAGAAGTGCGATCAAACCATAGAACTATACTTGTATAATGTTTTAGTATAACTAGTTCCTTTCCCATGTATTTAGTAATGCTTTCTTAAATACTCTTATACACCGATTTGTAGTTGCATAATTTTAATTAACGTACAAGAATATCTTATTTACTTGATCATGTTACATTAATTATACTTCATTTTGATCCATCAAACATTACATTTCTTGCTGTTCGTCTAATTACTTCCATTCCACCACTGTAATTTGATTATTGATTCTTATTAAGTGGATACGAGTAGTTTCGTGGTCCTTTACAACTGGTTTCCTTGTCTTGATGGTCAATAATGGTTTCTGTAGATCAACAGTTGTTATTAAGATGGATGTTGTGGAATTCTGAGGGAAGAGTTTTCGAAGATGGTTGTGGAGTCTTCTGATAAGTTTCGGGTAGGAGTGGATTTATTTTAGGATTTATTCGTGTGGTTATATGTTCGGTTTTGTTTTCAAATCACACTAATGATTCTATGTTCCATTGGTGATTCATTGTTGATATTCTGATGATAATTATAGTCATATTTGAATACATTGGTTTAGAAGTGCGTTCAAAACATAGAAGTATACTTGATTAATGTTTATTTTTAACTAGTTCCTTTGCCATATATTTAGTAATGCTTTCTTAAGTACTCTTATACACCAATCTGTAGTTGCATAATTTTTATTAACGTACAAGAAAATATTATTTACTTGATCTTGTTACATTGATTTAACTTCATTTTGATCCATCAAACATTACGTTTCTTGTTGTTCATCTAATTACTTCCATTCCACCAGTGTAATTTGATTATTGATTCTTATTAAGTACTTTCGTGGTCTATTACAACTGGTTTTCTTGTCTTAATGGTCAATAACGGTTTCTGTAGATCAACAGTTGTTATTGAGATGAATATAGTGGAATTCTGAGGGAAGAGTGTTCGAAGATGGTTATGGAGTCTTCTGATAAGTTTCGGGTTGGAGTGGATTGATTTTTGGAGTTATTCGTATGGTTATATGTTCGGTTTTGTTTTCCAATCAAACTAATGATTCGATGTTCTATTTGTAATTCATGTCGATATTCTGATGATAATTATATTCATATTTGATTACATTGGTTTAGAAGTCAAACCATAGAACTATACTTGTTTAATGTTTTAGTATAAGTAGTTCCTTTCCTATGTATTTAGTAATGCTTTCTTAAGTACTCTTATACACCAATCTGTAGTTGCAAAATTTTTATTAACGTACAAGAAAATCTTATTTACTTGATCATGTTACATTAATTTTATTTCATTTTGATCCATCAAACATTACGTTTCTTGTTATTCATCTAATTACTTCCATTCCAACAGTGTAATTTGATTATTGATTCTTATTAAGTGGATACGAGTACTTTCGTGGTCCATTACAACTGGTTTTCTTGTCTTAATAATCAATAATAGTTTCAGTAGATCAATAGTTGTTATTGAGATGAATATAGTGGAATTCTGAGGGAAGAGTGTTCCAAGATGGTTATGGAGTCTTCTGATGAGTTTCAGGTAGGAGCGGATTGATTTTAGGAGTTATTCGTGTGGTTATATGTTTGTTTTTGTTTTTAAATCACAGAAATGATTCAATGTTCCATTTGTGATTCATTGTTGATATTCTGATGATAATTATATTCATATTTGATTACATTGGTTTACATCTGGGTTCCTTGTCTTAATGGTCAATAATGGTTCTGTAGATCAACAGTTGTTATTAAGATGGATATTGTGGAATTCTGAGGGAAGAGTGTTCGAAGATGGTTATGGAGTCTTCTGATAAGTTTCGGGTAGGAGTGGATTGATTTTACGAGTTATTCGTGTGGTTATATGTTCGGTTTTGTTTTCGAATCACACTAATAGTTCTACGTTCCATTGGTGATTCATTGTTGATTTTCTGATGATAATTATAGTCATATTTGACTACATTGGTTTAGAAGTGCGTTCAAACTATAGAACTTTACTTGTTAAATGTTTTAGTATAACTAGTTTTCTTTCCCATGTACTTAGTAATGCTTTCTTAAATACTCTTATACAGCAATCTGTAGTTGTATAATTTTAATTAAAGTACACGAAAAT
Organism: Flaveria robusta; assembly: GCA_025506415.1. NCBI lineage: Eukaryota > Viridiplantae > Streptophyta > Magnoliopsida > Asterales > Asteraceae > Flaveria > Flaveria robusta. The sequence goes on from CM046470.1 coordinate 20,353,057, forward strand.
CTTATTTACTTTATCTCGTAACATTGATTTAACTTCATTTGATCCATCAAACGTTACGTTTCTTGTTGTTCGTCTAATTACTTCCATTCCACCACTGTAATTTGATTATTGGTTCTTATTAAGTGGATACGAGTACTTTCGTGGTCCTTTACAACTGTTTTCCTTCTCTTAATGGTCAATAATGGTTTTTGTAGATCAACAGTTGCTATTGAGATGGATATAGTGGAATTCTGAGTGAAGAGTATTCGAAGATGGTTATGGAGTCTTTTGATGAGTTTTGGGTAGAAGTGGATTGATTTTAGGAGTTATTCCTGTGGTTATATGTTCGGTTTTGTTTTCAAATCACACTAATGATTCGATGTTACATTTGCGATTCATTGTTGATATTTTGATGATAATTATATTCGTATTTGATTCCATTGGTTTAGAAGTGCGTTCAAACCATAGAACTATACTTGTATAATGTTTTAGTATAACTACTTCCTTTCCCATGTATTTAGTAATGCTTTCTTAAATACTCTTATACACCAATCTGTAGTTGCATAATTTTAATTAACGTAGAAGAAAATCTTATTTACTTGATCATGTTACATTAATTTTACTTCATTTTGATCCATCAAACATTACATTTCTTGTTTTTCGTCTAATTACTTCCATTCCACCACTGTAATTTGATTATTGATTCTTATTAAGTGGATACGAGTAGTTTTGTGGTCCTTTACAATTGGTTTCCTTGTCTTGATGGTCAATAATGGTTTTTGTAGATCAATTGCTGTTATTAAGATGTATATTGTGGAATTCTGATGGAAGAGTGTTCGAAGATGGTTGTGGAGTCTTCTGATCAGTTTCGGGTAGGAGTGGATTTATTTTAGGAGTTATTCGTGTGGTTATATGTTTGGTTTTGTTTTCGAATCACACAAATGATTCTATGTTCCATTGGTGATTCATTGGTGATATTCTGATGATAATTATAGTCATATTTGACTACATTGGTTTAGAAGTGCGTTCAAACCATAAAACTATTCTTGTTTAATGTTTATTTATAACTAATTCCTTTCCCAAGTATTTAGTAATGCTTTCTTAAGTACTCTTATACACCAATCCGTAGTTGCATAATTTTTGTTAACGTACAAGAAAATCTTATTTGCTTGATCATGTTACATTGATTTAACTTCATTTTGATCCATCAAACATTACGTTTCTTGTTGTTCATCTAATTACTTCCATTCCAACAGTGTAATTTGATTATTGATTCTTATTAAGTGGATACGAGTACTTTTGTGGTCCATTACAACTAGTTTTCTTATCTTAATGGTCAATAATGGTTTCAGTAGATCAAGAGTGGTTATTGAGATGAATATAGTGGAATTCTGAGGGAAGAGTGTTCCAAGATGGTTATGGAGTCTTCTGATGAGTTTCAGGTTGGAGCGGATTGATTTTAGGAGTTATTCGTGTGGTAATATGTTCGTTTTTGTTTTCAAATCACACTAATGATTCAATGTTCCATTTGTGATTCATTGTTGATATTATGATGATAATTATATTCATATTTGATTGCATTGGTTTAGAGGTGCGTTCAAACCATAGAACTATACTTCTTTAATGTTTTAGTATAACTAGTTCCTTTCCCATGTATTAAGTAATACTTTCTTAAATACTCATATACACCAATCTGTAGTTGCATAATTTTAATTAACGTACAAGAAAATTTTATTTACTTGATCATGTTACATTAATTTTACTTCATTTTGATCCATCAAACATTACATTTCTTGTTGTTCGTCTAATTACTTCCATTCCACCACTGTAATTTGATTATTGATTCTTATTAAGTGGATACGAGTAGCTTTGTGGTCCTTTACAACTGGTTTCCTTGTCTTGATGGTCAATAATGGTTTCTGTAGATCAACAGTTGTTATTAAGATGTGTATTGTGGAATTCTGAGGGAAGAGTGTTCGAAGATGGTTGTGGAGTCTTCTGATCAGTTTCGGGTAGGAGTGGATTTATTTTACGAGTTATTCGTGTGGTTATATGTTTGGTTTTGTTTTCGAATCACACAAATGATTCTATGTTCCATTGGTGATTCATTGGTGATATTCTGATGATAATTATAGTCATATTTGACTACATTGGTTTAGAAGTGCGTTCAAACCATAGAACTACTCTTGTTTAATGTTTATTTATAACTAGCTCCTTTCCCATGTATTTAGTAATGCTTTCTTAAGTACTCTTATACACCAATCTGTAGTTGCATAATTTTTATTAACGTACAAGTAAATCTTATTTGCTTGATCTTGTTACATTGATTTAACTTCATTTTGATCCATCAAACATTACGTTTCTTGTTGTTCATCTAATTACTTCCATTCCACGAGTGTAATTTGATTATTGATTCTTATTAAGTGGATACGAGTACTTTTGTGGTCCATTACTACTAGTTTTCTTGTCTTAATTGTCAATAATGGTTTCAGTAGATCAACAGTTGTTATTGAGATGAATATAGTGGAATTCTGAGGGAAGAGTGTTCCAAGATGGTTATGGAGTCTTCTGATGAGTTTCAGGTTGGAACGGATTGATTTTTGGAGTTATTCGTGTGGTAATATGTTCGTTTTTGTTTTCAAATCACACTAATCATTCAATGTTCCATTTGTGATTCATTGTTGATATTCTGATGATAATTATATTCATATTTGATTACATTGTTTAGAGGTGCGTTCAAACCATAGAACTATACTTCTTTAATGTTTTAGTCTAGTTCCTTTCCCATGTATTAAGTAATACTTTCTTAAATACTCCTATAAACCAATCTGTTGTTGCATAATTTTAATTAACGTACAAGAAAATCTTATTTACTTGATCATGTTACATTAATTATACTTCATTTTGATCCATCAAACATTACATTTCTTGTTGTTCGTCTAATTACTTACATTCCACCACTGTAATTTGATTATTGATTCTTATTAAGTGGATACGAGTATTTTCGTGGTCCTTTACAACTGGTTTCCTTGCCTTGATGGTCAATAATGGTTCCTGTAGATCAACAGTTGTTATTAAGATAGATGTTGTGGAATTCTGAGGGAAGAGTGTTCGAAGATGGTTGTGGAGTCTTCTAATAAGTTTCGGGTAGGAGTTGATTTATTTTAGGAGTTATTCGTATGGCTATATGTTTGGTTTTGTTTTCGAATCACACTAATGATTCTATGTTCCATTGGTGATTCATTGTTGATATTCTGATGATAAATATAGTCATATTTGACTACATTAGTTTAGAAGTGCGTTCAAACCATAGAAGTATACTTGATTAATGTTTATTTATAACTAGTTCCTTTCCCATATATTTAGTAATGCTTTCTTAAGTACTCTTACACACCAATCTGCAGTTGCATAATTTTTATTAACGTACAAGAAAATCTTATTTACTTTATCTTGTTACATTGATTTAACTTCATTTTAATCCATCAAACATTACGTTTCTTGTTGTTCATATAATTACTTCCATTCCACCAGTGTAATTTGATTACAGATTCTTATTAAGTGGATACAAGTACTTTAGTTGTCCATTACAACTAGTTTTCTTGTCTTAATGGTCAATAATAGTTTCTGTAGATCAACAGTTGTTATTGAGATGAATATAGTGGAATTCTGAGGGAAGAGTGTTCAAAGATGGTTATGGAGTCTTCTGATAACTTTCGGGTAGGAGTGGATTGATTTTTGGAGTTATTCGTGTGGTTATATGTTCGGCTTTGTTTTCGAATCATACTAATGATTCTATGTTTCATTTGTGATTCATTGTTAATATTCTGATGATAATTATGTTAATATTTGATTACATTGGTTTAGAAGTGCTTTCAAACCATAGAACTATACTTGTATAATGTTTTAGTATAACTAGTTCCTTTCCCATGTATTTAGTAATGATTTCTTAAATACTCTTATACACCGATTTGTAGTTGCATAATTTTAACTAACGTACAAGAAAATCTTATTTACTTGATCATGTTACATTAATTTTAATTCATTTTGATCCATCAAACATTAAATTTCTTGTTGTTCGTCTAGTTACTTCCATTCCACCACTGTAATTTGATTATTGATACTTATTAAGTGGATACGAGTAGTTTCGTGGTCCATTACAACTGGTTTCCTTGTCTTAATGGTCAATAATGGTTTCTGTAGATTAACAGTTGTTATTAAGATGGATATTGTGGAATAATGAGGGAAGAGTGTTCGAAGATAGTTATGGAGTCTTCTGATAAGTTTCGGGTAGGAGTGGATTGATTTTAGGAGTTATTCGTGTGGTTATATGTTCGGTTTTGTTTTCGAATCACTCTAATAGTTCTATGTTCCATTGGTGATTCATTGTTGATTTTCTGATGATAATTATAGTCATATTTGACTACATTGGTTTAGTAGTGCGTTCAAACCATAGAACTAAACTTGTTTATTGTTTATTTTTGACTAGTTCCTTTCTTATGTATTTAGTAATGCTTTCTTAAGTACTATTACACACCAATCTGTAGTTGCATAATTTTTATTAACGTACAAAAAAATCTTATTTACTTGATCATTCTACATTGATTTAACTTCAATTAGATCCATCAAATATTATGTTTCTTGTTGTTCATCTAATTACTTTCATTCCTCCATTGTAATTTGATTATTGATTCTTACTAAGTGGATACGAGTACTTTCGTGGTCTATTACAACTGGTTTTCTTGTCTTAATGGTCAATAATGGTTTCACTAGATCAACAATTGTTATTGATATGGATATAGTGGAATTCTGATGGAAGAGTGTTTCAAGATGGGTATGGAGTCTTCTGATGAGTTTCGGGTAGGAGCGGATTGATTTTAGGAGTTATTCGTGTGGTTATATGTTCGTTTTTGTTTTCAAATCACACTAATGATTAGATGTTCCATTTGTAATTCATTGTCGATATTCTGATGATAATTATATTCATATTTGATTACATTGGTTTAGAAGTGCGTTCAAACCATAGAACTATACTTGTTTAATGTTTTAGTATAAGTAGTTCCTTTCCCATGTATTTAGTAATGCTTTTTTAAGTACTCTTATACACCAATCTGTAGTTGCATAATTTTTATTAACGTACAAGAAAATCTTATTTACTTGATCATGTTACATTAATTTTACTTCATTTTGATCCATCAAACATTACGTTTCTTGTTATTCATCTAATTACTTCCATTCCAACAGTGTAATTTGATTATTGATTCTTATTAAGTGGATACGAATACTTTCTTTGTCCATTACAACTGGTTTTCTTGTCTTAATTGTCAATAATGGTTTCTGTAGATCAACAGTTGTTATTGAGATGAATATAGTGGAATTCTGAGGGAAGAATGTTCCAAGATGGTTATGGAGTCTTCTGATGAGTTTCAGGTAAAAGTGGATTGATTTTAGGAGTTATTCCTGTGGGTATATGTTCGGCTTTGTTTTTGAATCATACTAATGATTCTATGTTTCATTTGTGATTCATTGTTAATATTCTGATGATAATAATATTAATATTTGATTACATTGGTTTAGAAGTGCTTTCAAACCATAGAACTATACTTGTTAAATGTTTTAGTATAACTAGTTCCCTTTCCCATGTATTTAGTAATGCTTTCTTAAATACCCTTATACACCAATCTGTAGTTGCATAATTTTAATTAACGTACAAAAAAATCACATTTACTTTATCTCGTAACATTGATTTAACTTCATTTTGATCCATCAAACATTACGTTTCTTGTTGTTCATCTAATTACTTTCATTCCACCACTGTAATTTGATTATTGATTCTTATTAAGTGGATACGAGTAGTGTCGTGATACTGTACAACTGGTTTCCTAGTCTTAATGTTTAATAATGGTTTATGTAAATCAACAGTTGTTATTGAGATGGATATAGAGGAATTCTGAGGGTAGAGTGTTCGAAGATGGTTATGGAGTCTTTTGATGAGTTTCGGGTAGGACTGGATTGATTTTTGGAGTTATTCGTGTGGTTATACGTTAGGTTTTGTTTTCAAATCACACTAATGATTCGATGTTACATTTGTGATTCATTATTGATATTCTGATGATAATTATATTCATATTTGACTACATTGGTTTAGAAATACGTTCAAACCATAGAACTATACTTGTTTAATGTTTTAGTATAAGTAGTTCCTTTCCCATGTATTTAGTAATGCTTTCTTAAATACTCTTATACACCAATCTGTAGTTGCATAATTTTAATTAACGTACAAGAAAATCTTATTTACTTGATCTCGTAACATTGATTTAACTCCATTTTGCTCCATCAAACATTATATTTTTTGTTGTTCATCTAATTACTTCCATTCCACCACTGTAATTTGATTATTGATTATTATTAAGTGGATACGAGTAGTTTTGTGATACTTTACAACTGGTTTCCTAGTCTTATTGTTCAATAATGGTTTCTATAGATCAACAGTTGTTATTGAGATGGATATAGTGGAATTCTGAGGGTAGAGTGTTCGAAGATGGTTATGGAGTCTTCTGAAAAGTTTCGGGTAGGATTGGATTGATTTTAGGAGTTATTCGTGTGGTTATATGTTCGGTTTTGTTTTCAAATCACACTAATGATTCGATGTTCCATTTGTGATTCATTGTTGATATTTTGTTGATAATTATATTCATATTTGATTACATTGGTTAAGAAGTGCGTTCAAACCATAGAACTATACTTGTTTAATGTTTTAGTATAAGTAGTTCCTTTCCCATGTATTTAGTAATGCTTTCTTAAATACTCTTATACACCAATCTGTAGTTGCATAATTTTAATTAACGTATAAAAAAATCTTATTTACTTGATTTCGTAACATTGATTTAACTTCATTTTGATCCATCAAACATTACGTTTCTTGTTGTTCATCTAATTAATTCCATTCCACCACTGTAATTTGATTATTGATTCTTATTAAGCGGATACGAATAGTTTCGTGGTACTTTACAACTGGTTTCCTTGTCTTAATATTCAATAATGGTTTTTGTAGATCAACAGTTGTTATTGAGATGGATATAGTGTAATTCTGAGGGAAGAGTGTTCAAAGATGGTTATGGAGTCTTCTGATGAGTTTCGGGTAGGTGTGGATTGATTTTAGGAGTTATTCATGTGGTTATATGTTCGGTTTTGTTTTCAAATCACACTAATGATTCCATGTTCTATTTGTGATTCATTGTTGATATTCAGATGATAATTATATTCATATTTGACTACATTGGTTTAGAAGTGCGTTCAAACCATAGAACTATACTTGTTTAATGTTTTAGTATAAGTAATTCCTTTTCCATGTATTTAGTAATGCTTTCTTAAATACTCTTATACACCAATCTGTAATTGCGTAATTTTTATTAACGTACAAGAAAATCTTATTTACTTGATCATGTTACATTAATTTTACTTCATTTTGATCCATCAAACATTACGTTTCTTGTTATTCATCTAATTACTTCCATTCCAATAGTGTAATTTGATTATTGATTCTTATTAAGTGGATACGAGTACTTTCTTGGTCCATTACAACTAGTTTTCTTGTCTTAATTGTCAATAATGGTTTTAGTAGATCAACAGTTGTTATTGAGATGAATATAGTGGAATTCTGAGGGAAGAGTGTTCCAAGATGGTTATGGAGTCTTCTGATGAGTTTCAGGTAGGAGCGGATTGATTTTAGGAGTTATTCGTGTGGTTATATGTTCGGTTTTGTTTTCAAATCACACTAATGATTCCATGTTGTATTTGTGATTCATTGTTGATATTCGATGATAATTATATTCATATTTGACTACATTGCTTTAGAAGTGCGTTCAAACCATAGAACTATACTTGTTTAATGTTTTAGTATAAGTAGTTCCTTTCCATGTATTTAGTAATGCTTTCTTAAATACTCTTATACACCAATCTGTAGTTGCATAATTTTAATTAACGTACAAGAAAATCTTATTTACTTGATTCGTACATTGATTTAACTTCATTTTGATCCATTAAACATTATATTCTTATTGTTAATCTAATTACTTCCATTCCACCACTGTAATTTGATTATTGATTTATTAAGTGGATACGAGTAGTTTGTGATACTTTACAACTGGTTTCCTAGTCTTATGTGTCAATAATGGTTTCTATAGATCAACAGTTGTTATTGAGATGGATATAGTGGAATTCTGAGGGTAGAGTGTTCGAAGATGCTTATGGAGTCTTCTGAAAAGTTTCGGGTAGGATTGGAATGATTTTAGGAGTTATTCGTGTGGTTATATGTTCGGTTTTGTTTTCAAATCACACTAGTGATTCGATGTTCCATTTGTGATTCATTGTTGATATTCGGATGATAATTATATTCATATTTGACTACATTGCTTTAGAAGTGCGTTCAAACCATAGAACTATACTTGTTTAATGTTTTAGTATAAGTAGTTCCTTTTCCATGTATTTAGTAATGCTTTCTTAAATACTCTTATACACCAATCTGTAGTTGCATAATTTTAATTAACGTACAAGAAAATCTTATTTACTTGATCTCGTAACATTGATTTAACTTCATTTTGATCCATTAAACATTATATTTCTTATTGTTCATCTAATTACTTCCATTCCACCACTGTAATTTGATTATTGATTATTATTAAGTGGATACGAGTAGTTTTGTGATACTTTACAACTGGTTTCCTAGTCTTATTGTTCAATAATGGTTTCTATAGATCAACAGTTGTTATTGAGATGAATATAGTGGAATTCTGAGGGAAGAGTGTTCCAAGATGGTTATGGAGTCTTCTGATGAGTTTCAGGTAGGAGCGGATTGATTTTAGGAGTTATTCGTGTGGTTATATGTTCGGTTTTGTTTTCAAATCACACTAATGATTCCATGTTCTATTTGTGATTCATTGTTGATATTCGGATGATAATTATATTCATATTTGACTACATTGCTTTAGAAGTGCGTTCAAACCATAGAACTATACTTGTTTAATGTTTTAGTATAAGTAGTTCCTTTTTCATGTATTTAGTAATGCTTTCTTAAATACTCTTATACACCAATCTGTAGTTGCATAATTTTAATTAACGTACAAGAAAATCTTATTTACTTGATCTCGTAACATGATTTAACTTCATTTGATCCATTAAACATTATATTTCTTATTGTTCATCTAATTACTGCCATTCCACCACTGTAATTTGATTATTGATTATTATTAAGTGGATACGAGTAGTTTTGTGATACTTTACAACTGGTTTCCTAGTCTTATTGTTCAATAATGGTTTCTATAGATCAACAGTTGTTGTTGAGATGAATATAGTGGAATTCTGAGGGAAGAGTGTTCCAAGATGGTTATGGAGTCTTCTGATGAGTTTCAGGTAGGAGCGGATTGATTTTAGGAGTTATTCGTGTGGTTATATGTTCGTTTTGTTTTCAAATCACACTAATGATTCCATGTTCTATTTGTGATTCATTGTTGATATTCGATGATAATTATATTCATATTTGACTACATTGCTTTAGAAGTGCGTTCAAACCATAGAACTATACTTGTTTAATGTTTTAGTATAAGTAGTTCCTTTTCCATGTATTTAGTAATGCTTTCTTAAATACTCTTATACACCAATCTGTAGTTGCATAATTTTAATTAACGTACAAGAAAATCTTATTTACTTGATCTCGTAACATTGATTTAACTTCATTTTGATCCATTAAACATTATATTTCTTATTGTTCATCTAATTACTTCCATTCCACCACTGTAATTTGATTATTGATTATTATTAAGTGGCTACGAGTAGTTTTGTGATACTTTACAACTGGTTTCCAAGTCTTATTGTTCAATAATGGTTTCTATAGATCAACAGTTGTTATTGAGATGGATATAGTGGAATTCTGAGGGTAGAGTGTTCAAAGATGGTTATGGAGTCTTCTGAAAAGTTTCGGGTAGGATTGGATTGATTTTAGGAGTTATTCGTGTGGTTATATATTCGGTTTTGTTTTCAAATCACACTAATGATTCGATGTTCCATTTGTGATTCATTGTTGATATTTTGATGATAATTATATTCATATTTGACTACATTGGCTTAGAAATGCATTCAAACCATAGCACTATACTTGTTTAATGTTTTAGTATAAGTAGTTCCTTTCCCATGTATTTAGTAATGCTTTCTTAAATACCCTTATACACCAATCTGTAGTTGTATAATTTTAATTAACATACAAGAAAATCTTATTTACTTGATCTCGTAACATTGATTTAACTTCATTTTGATCAATCAAACATTACGTTTCTTGTTGTTCATCTAATTACTTCCATTGCACATTGTAATTTGATTATTGATTCTTATTAAGTGGATACGAGTAGTTTCGTGGTATTTTACAACTAGTTTCCTTGTCTTAATGTTCAATAATGGTTTCTATAGATCAACAGTTGTTATTGAGATGGATATAGTGGAATTCTGAGGGTAGAGTGTTCGAAGATGGTTATGGAGTCTTCTGAAAAGTTTCGGGTAGGATTGGATTGATTTTAGGAGTTATTCGTGTGGTTATATGTTCGGTTTTGTTTTCAAATCACACTAATGATTCCATGTTCTATTTGTGATTCATTGTTGATATTCGGATGATAATTATATTCATATTTGACTACATTGCTTTAGAAGTGCGTTCAAACCATAGAACTATACTTTGTTTAATGTTTTAGTATAATAGTTCCTTTTGTATTTAGTAATGCTTTCTTAAATACTCTTATACACCAATCTGTAGTTGCATAATTTTAATTCACGTACAAGAAAATCTTATTTACTTGATCTCGTAACATTGATTTAACTTCATTTTGATCCATTAAACATTATATTTCTTATTGTTCATCTAATTACTGCCATTCCACCACTGTAATTTGATTATTGATTATTATTAAGTGGATACGAGTAGTTTTGTGATACTTTACAACTGGTTTCCTAGTCTTATTGTTCAATAATGGTTTTTATAGATCAACAGTTGTTATTGAGATGAATATAGTGGAATTCTGAGGGAAGAGTGTTCCAAGATGGTATGGAGTCTTCTGATGAGTTTCAGGTAGGAGCGGATTGATTTTAGGAGTTATTCGTGTGGTTATATGTTCGGTTTTGTTTTCAATCACACTAATGATTCCATGTTCTATTTGATTCATTGTTGATATTCGGATGATAATTATATTCATAGTTGACTACATTGCTTTAGAAGTGCGTTCAAACCAGAACTATACTTGTTTAATGTTTTAGGATAAGTAGTTCCTTTTCCATGTATTTAGTAATGCTTTCTTAAATACTCTTATACACCAATCTGTAGTTGCATATTTTAATTAACGTACAAGAAAATCTTATTTACTTGATCTCGTAACATTGATTTAACTTCATTTTGATCCATTAAACATTATATTTCTTATTGTTCATCTAATTACTTCCATTCCACCACTGTAATTTGATTATTGATTATTTTAAGAGGATACGAGTAGTTTTGTGATACTTTACAACTGGTTTCCTAGTCTTATTGTTCAATAATGGTTTCTATAGATCAACACCTGTTATTGAGATGGATATAGTGGAATTCTGAGGGTAGAGTGTTCGAAGATGGTTATGGAGTCTTCTGAAAAGTTTCGGGTAGGATTGGATTGATTTTAAGAGTTATTCGTGTGTATATATGTTCGGTTTTGTTTTCAAATCACACTAATGATTCGATGTTCCATTTGTGATTCATTGTTGATATTTTGATGATAATTATCATATTTGACTACATTGGCTTAGAAATGCATTCAAACCATAGCACTATACTTGTTTAATGTTTTAGTATAAGTAGTTCCTTTCCCATGTATTAGTAATGCTTTCTTAAATACCCTTATACACCAATCTGTAGTTTATAATTTTAATTAACGTAAAGAAAATCTTATTTACTTGATCTCGTAACATTGATTTAACTTCATTTTGATCCATTAAACATTATTTTCTTATTGTTCATCTAATTACTTCCATTCCACCACTGTAATTTGATTAGTGATTATTAAAGTGGATACGAGTAGTTTTGTGATACTTTACAACTGTTTTCCTAGTCTTATTGTTCAATAATGGTTTCTATAGATCAACAGTTGTTATTGAGATGGATATAGTGGAATTCTGAGGGTAGAGTGTTCGAAGATGGTTATGGAGTCTTCTGAAAGTTTCGGGTAGGATTGGATTGATTTTAGGAGTTATTCGTGTGGTTATATTTCGTTTTGTTTTCAAATCACACTAATGATTCGATGTTCCATTTGTGATTCATTGTTGATATTTTGATGATATTATATTCATATTTGACTACATTGGCTTAGAAGTGCATTCAAACCATAGCACTATACTTGTTTAATGTTTTAGTATAAGTAGTTCCTTTCCCATGTATTTAGTAATGCTTTCTTAAATACCCTTATACACCAATCTGTAGTTGTATAATTTTAATTAACATACAAGAAAATCTTATTTACTTGATCTCATAACATTGATTTAACTTAATTTTGATCAATCAAACATTACGTTTCTTGTTGTTCATCTAATTACTTCCATTGCACACTGTAATTTGATTATTGATTCTTATTAAGTGGATACGAGTAGTTTCGTGGTATTTTACAACTAGTTTCCTTGTCTTAATGTTCAATAATGGTTTCTATAGATCAACAGTTGTTATTGAGATGGATATAGTGGAATTCTGAGGGTAGAGTGTTCGAAGATGGTTACGGAGCCTTCTGAAAAGTTTCGGGTAGGATTGGATTGATTTTAGGAGTTATTCGTGTGGTTATGTGTTCGGTTTTGTTTTCAAATCACACTAATGATTCCATGTTCTATTTGTGATTCATTGTTGATATTCGGATGATAATTATATTCATATTTGACTACATTGCTTTAGAAGTGCGTTCAAACCATAGAACTATACTTGTTTAATGTTTTAGTATAAGTAGTTCCTTTTCCATGTATTTAGTAATGCTTTCTTAAATACTCTTATACACCAATCTGTAGTTGCATAATTTTAATTCACGTACAAGAAAATCTTATTTACTTGATCTCGTAACATTGATTTAACTTCATTTTGATCCATTAAACATTATTTTCTTATTGTTCATACTTCTACTACTGCCATTCCACCACTGTAATTTGATTATTGATTATTATTAAGTGGATACGAGTAGTTTTGTGATACTTTACAACTGGTTTCCTAGTCTTATTGTTCAATAATGGTTTCTATAGATCAACAGTTGTTATTGAGATGAATATAGTGGAATTCTGAGGGAAGAGTGTTCCAAGATGGTATGGAGTCTTCTGATGAGTTTCAGGTAGGAGCGGATTGATTTTAGGAGTTATTCGTGTGGTTATATGTTCGGTTTTGTTTTCAAATCACACTAATGATTCCATGTTCTATTTGTGATTCATTGTTGATATTCGGATGATAATTATATTCATAGTTTGACTACATTGCTTTAGAAGTGCGTTCAAACCAAAGAACTATACTTGTTTAATGTTTTAGTATAAGTAGTTCCTTTTCCATGTATTTAGTAATGCTTTCTTAATACTCTTATACACCAATCTGTAGTTGCATAATTTTAATTAACGTACAAGAAAATCTTATTTACTTGATCTCGTAACATTGATTTAACTTCATTTTGATCCATTAAACATTATTTCTTATTGTTCATCTATTACTTCCATTCCACCACTGTAATTTGATTATTGATTATTTTAAGAGGATACGAGTTTTTGTGATACTTTACAACTGGTTTCCTAGTCTTATTGTTCAATAATGGTTTCTATAGATCAACACCTGTTATTGAGATGTATAGTGGAATTCTGAGGGTAGAGTGTTCGAAGATGGTTATGGAGTCTTCTGAAAGTTTCGGGTAGGATGGGATTGATTTTAAGAGTTATTCGTGTGGATATATGTTTGGTTTTGTTTTCAAATCACACTAATGATTCGATGTTCCATTTCCATTTGTGATTCATTGTTGATATTTTGATGATAATTATATTCATATTTGACTACATTGGCTTAGAATGCATTCAAACCATAGCACTATACTTGTTTAATGTTTTAGTATAAGTAGTTCCTTTCCCATGTATTTAGTAATGCTTTCTTAAATACCCTTATACACCAATCTGTAGTTGTATAATTTTAATTAACGTAAAAGAAAATCTTATTTACTTGATCTCGTAACATTGATTTAACTTCATTTTGATCCATTAAACATTATATTTCTCATTGTTCATCTAATTACTTCCATTCCACCACTGTAATTTGATTAGTGATTATTATTAAGTGGATACGAGTAGTTTTGTGATACTTTACAACTGGTTTCCTAGTCTTATTGTTCAATAATGGTTTCTATAGATCAACAGTTGTTATTGAGATGGATATAGTGGAATTCTGAGGGTAGAGTGTTCGAAGATGGTTATGGAGTCTTCTGAAAAGTTTCGGGTAGGATTGGATTGATTTTAGGAGTTATTCGTGTGGTTATATGTTCGGTTTTGTTTTCGAATCACACTAATGATTCGATGTTCCATTTGTGATTCATTGTTGATATTTTGATGATAATTATATTCATATTTGACTACATTGGCTTAGAAATGCATTCAAACCATAGCACTATACTTGTTTAATGTTTTAGTATAAGTAGTTCCTTTCCCATGTATTTAGTAATGCTTTCTTAAATACCCTTATACACCAATCTGTTTTATAATTTTAATTAACATACAAGAAAATCTTATTTACTTGATCTCATAACATTGATTTAACTTATTTTGATCAATCAAACATTACGTTTCTTGTTGTTCATCTAATTACTTCCATTGCACACTGTAATTTGATTATTGATTCTTATTAAGTGGATACGAGTATTTCGTGGTATTTACAACTAGTTTCCTTGTCTTAATGTTCAATAATGGTTTCTATAGATCAACAGTTGTTATTGAGATGGATATAGTGGAATTCTGAGGGTAGAGTGTTCGAAGATGGTTATGGAGTCTTCTGAAAAGTTTCGGGTAGGATTGGATTGATTTTAGGAGTTATTCGTGTGGTTATGTGTTCGGTTTTGTTTTCAAATCACACTAATGATTCCATGTTCTATTTGTGATTCATTGTTGACATTCGGATGATAATTATATTCATATTTGACTACATTGCTTTAGAAGTGCATTCAAACCATAGAACTATACTTGTTTAATGTTTTAGTATAAGTAGTTCCTTTTCCATGTATTTAGTAATGCTTTCTTAAATACTCTTATACACCAATCTGTAGTTGCATAATTTTAATTAACGTACAAGAAAATCTTATTTACTTGATCTCGTAACATTGATTTAACTTCATTTTGATCCATTAAACATTATATTTCTTATTGTTCATCTAATTACTTCCATTCCACCACTGTAATTTGATTATTGATTATTATTAAGTGGATACGAGTAGTTTTGTGATACTTTACAACTGGTTTCCTAGTCTTATTGTTCAATAATGGTTTCTATAGATCAACAGTTGTTATTGAGATGAATATAGTGGAATTCTGAGGGAAGAGTGTTCCAAGATGGTATGGAGTCTTCTGATGAGTTTCAGGTAGGAGCGGATTGATTTTAAGAGTTATTCGTGTGGTTATATGTTCGGTTTTGTTTTCAAATCACACTAATGATTCCATGTTCTATTTGTGATTCATTGTTGATATTCAGATGATAATTATATTCATAGTTGACTACATTGCTTTAGAAGTGCGTTCAAACCAAAGAACTATACTTGTTTAATGTTTTAGTATAAGTAGTTCCTTTTCCATGTATTTAGTAATGCTTTCTTAAATACTCTTATACACCAATCTGTAGTTGCATAATTTTAATTAACGTACAAGAAAATCTTATTTACTTGATCTCGTAACATTGATTTAACTTCATTTTGATCCATTAAACATTATATTTCTTATTGTTCATCTAATTACTTCCATTCCACCACTGTAATTTGATTATTGATTATTTTAAGAGGATACGAGTAGTTTTGTGATACTTTACAACTGGTTTCCTAGTCTTATTGTTCAATAATGGTTTCTATAGATCAACACCTGTTATTGAGATGGATATAGTGGAATTCTGAGGGTAGAGTGTTCGAAGATGGTTATGGAGTCTTCTGAAAAGTTTCGGGTAGGATTGGATTGATTTTAAGAGTTATTCGTGTGGATATATGTTTGGTTTTGTTTTCAAATCACACTAATGATTCGATGTTCCATTTGTGATTCATTGTTGATATTTTGATGATAATTATATTCATATTTGACTACATTGGCTTAGAAATGCATTCAAACCATAGCACTATACTTGTTTAATGTTTTAGTATAAGTAGTTCCTTTCCCATGTATTTAGTAATGCTTTCTTAAATACCCTTATACACCAATCTGTAGTTGTATAATTTTAATTAACGTAAAAGAAAATCTTATTTACTTGATCTCGTAACATTGATTTAACTTCATTTTGATCCATTAAACATTATATTTCTCATTGTTCATCTAATTACTTCCATTCCACCACTGTAATTTGATTAGTGATTATTATTAAGTGGATACGAGTAGTTTTGTGATACTTTACAACTGGTTTCCTAGTCTTATTGTTCAATAATGGTTTCTATAGATCAACAGTTGTTATTGAGATGGATATAGTGGAATTCTGAGGGTAGAGTGTTCGAAGATGGTTATGGAGTCTTCTGAAAGTTTGGGTAGGATTGGATTGATTTTAGGAGTTATTCGTGTGGTTATATGTTCGGTTTTGTTTTCGAATCACACTAATGATTCGATGTTCCATTTGTGATTCATTGTTGATATTTTGATGATAATTATATTCATATTTGACTACATTGGCTTAGAAGCATTCAAACCATAGCACTATACTTGTTTAATGTTTTAGTATAAGTAGTTCCTTTCCCATGTATTTAGTAATGCTTTCTTAAATACCCTTATACACCAATCTGTAGTTGTATAATTTTAATTAACATACAAGAAAATCTTATTTACTTGATCTCATAACATTGATTTAACTTAATTTTGATCAATCAAACATTACGTTTCTTGTTGTTCATCTAATTACTTCCATTCACACTGTAATTTGATTATTGATTCTTATTAGTGGATACGAGTAGTTTCGTGGTATTTTACAACTAGTTTCCTTGTCTTAATGTTCAATAATGGTTTCTATAGATCAACAGTTGTTATTGAGATGGATATAGTGGAATTCTGAGGGTAGAGTGTTCGAAGATGGTTATGGAGTCTTCTGAAAAGTTTCGGGTAGGATTGGATTGATTTTAGGAGTTATTCGTGTGGTTATGTGTTCGGTTTTGTTTTCAAATCACACTAATGATTCCATGTTCTATTTGTGATTCATTGTTGACATTCGGATGATAATTATATTCATATTTGACTACATTGCTTTAGAAGTGCGTTCAAACCATAGAACTATACTTGTTTAATGTTTTAGTATAAGTAGTTCCTTTTCCATGTATTTAGTAATGCTTTCTTAAATACTCTTATACACCAATCTGTAGTTGCATAATTTTAATTAACGTACAAGAAAATCTTATTTACTTGATCTCGTAACATTGATTTAACTTCATTTTGATCCATTAAACATTATATTTCTTATTGTTCATCTAATTACTTCCATTCCACCACTGTAATTTGATTATTGATTATTATTAAGTGGATACGAGTAGTTTTGTGATACTTTACAACTGGTTTCCTAGTCTTATTGTTCAATAATGGTTTCTATAGATCAACACCTGTTGTTGAGATGGATATAGTGGAATTCTGAGGGTAGAGTGTTCGAAGATGGTTATGGAGTCTTCTGAAAAGTTTCGGGTAGGATTGGATTGATTTTAAGAGTTATTCGTGTGGTTATATGTTCGGTTTTGTTTTCAAATCACACTAATGATTCGATGTTCCATTTGTGATTCATTGTTGATATTTTGATGATAATTATATTCATATTTGACTACATTGGCTTAGAAATGCATTCAAACCATAGCACTATACTTGTTTAATGTTTTAGTATAAGTAGTTCCTTTCCCATGTATTTAGTAATGCTTTCTTAAATACCCTTATACACCAATCTGTAGTTGTATAATTTTAATTAACATACAAGAAAATCTTATTTACTTGATCTCATAACATTGATTTAACTTAATTTTGATCAATCAAACATTACGTTTCTTGTTGTTCATCTAATTACTTCCGTTGCACACTGTAATTTGATTATTGATTCTTATTAAGTGGATACGAGTAGTTTCGTGGTATTTTACAACTAGTTTCCTTGTCTTAATGTTCAATAATGGTTTCTATAGATCAACAGTTGTTATTGAGATGGATATAGTGGAATTCTGAGGGTAGAGTGTTCGAAGATGGTTATGGAGTCTTCTGAAAAGTTTCGGGTAGGATTGGATTGATTTTAGGAGTTATTCGTGTGGTTATGTGTTCGGTTTTGTTTTCAAATCACACTAATTCTCCATGTTCTATTTGTGATTCATTGTTGACATTCGATGATAATTATATTCATATTTGACTACATTGCTTTAGAAGTGCGTTCAAACCATAGAACTATACTTGTTTAATGTTTTAGTATAAGTAGTTCCTTTTCCATGTATTTAGTAATGCTTTCTTAAATACTCTTATACACCAATCTGTAGTTGCATAATTTTAATTAACGTACAAGAAAATCTTATTTACTTGATCTCGTAACATTGATTTAACTTCATTTTGATCCATTAAACATTATATTTCTTATTGTTCATCTAATTACTTCCATTCCACCACTGTAATTTGATTATTGATTATTATTAAGTGGATACGAGTAGTTTTGTGATACTTTACAACTGGTTTCCTAGTCTTATTGTTCAATAATGGTTTCTATAGATCAACAGTTGTTATTGAGATGAATATAGTGGAATTCTGAGGGAAGAGTGTTCCAAGATGGTATGGAGTCTTCTGATGAGTTTCAGGTAGGAGCGGATTGATTTTAGGAGTTATTCGTGTGGTTATATGTTCGGTTTTGTTTTCAAATCACACTAATGATTCCATGTTCTATTTGTGATTCATTGTTGATATTCGGATGATAATTATATTCATAGCTGACTACATTGCTTTAGAAGTGCGTTCAAACCAAAGAACTATACTTGTTTAATGTTTTAGTATAAGTAGTTCCTTTTCCATGTATTTAGTAATGCTTTCTTAAATACTCTTATACACCAATCTGTAGTTGCATAATTTTAATTAACGTACAAGAAAATCTTATTTACTTGATCTCGTAACATTGATTTAACTTCATTTTGATCCATTAAACATTATATTTCTTATTGTTCATCTAATTACTTCCATTCCACCACTGTAATTTGATTATTGATTATTATTAAGTGATACGAGTTTTTGTGATACTTTACAACTGGTTTCCTAGTCTTATTGTTCAATAATGGTTTCTATAGATCAACACCTGTTGTTGAGATGGATATAGTGGAATTCTGAGGGTAGAGTGTTCGAAGATGGTTATGGAGTCTTCTGAAAAGTTTCGGGTAGGATTGGATTGATTTTAAGAGTTATTCGTGTGGTTATATGTTCGGTTTTGTTTTCAAATCACACTAATGATTCAATGTTCCATTTGTGATTCATTGTTGATATTTTGATGATAATTATATTCATATTTGACTACATTGGTTTAGAAATGCATTCAAACCATAGCACTATACTTGTTTAATATTTTAGTATAAGTAGTTCCTTTCCCATGTATTTAGTAATGCTTTCTTAAATACCCTTATACACCAATCTGTAGTTGTATAATTTTAATTAACGTAAAAGAAAATCTTATTTACTTGATCTCGTAACATTGATTTAACTTTATTTTGATCCATTAAACATTATATTTCTTATTGTTCATCTAATTACTTCCATTCCACCACTGTAATTTGATTATTGATTATTATTAAGTGGATACGAGTAGTTTTGTGATACTTTACAACTGGTTTCCTAGTCTTATTGTTCAATAATGGTTTCTATAGATCAACAGTTGTTATTGAGATGGATATAGTGGAATTCTAAGGGTAGAGTGTTCGAAGATGGTTATGGAGTCTTCTGAAAAGTTTCGGGTAGGATTGGATTGATTTTAGGAGCTATTCGTGTGGTTATATGTTCGGTTTTGTTTTCGAATCACACTAATGATTCGATGTTCCATTTGTGATTCATTGTTGATATTTTGATGATAATTATATTCATATTTGACTACATTGGCTTAGAAATGCATTCAAACCATAGAACTATACTTGTTTAATGTTTTAGTATAAGTAGTTCCTTTTCCATGTATTTAGTAATGCTTTCTTAAATACTCTTATACACCAATCTGTAGTTGCATAATTTTAATTAACGTACAAGAAAATCTTATTTACTTGATCTCGTAACATTGATTTAACTTCATTTTGATCCATGAAACATTATATTTCTTATTCTTCATCTAATTACTTCTATTCCACCACTGTAATTTGATTATTGACTATTATTAAGTGGATACGAGTAGTTTTGTGATACTCTACAACTGGTTTCCTAGTCTTATTGTTCAATAATGGTTTGTATAGATCAACAGTTGTTATTGAGATGGATATAGTGGAATTCTGAGGGTAGAGTGTTCGAAGATGGTTATGGAGTCTTCTGAAAAGTTTCGGGTAGGATTGGATTGATTTTAGGAGTTATTCGTGTGGTTATATGTTCGGTTTTGTTTTCAAATCACACTAATGATTCGATGTTCCATTTGTGATTCATTGTTGATATTTTGAGGATAATTATGTTCATATTTGACTACATTGGCTTAGAAATGCATTCAAACCACAGCACTATACTTGTTTAATGTTTTAGTATAAGTAGTTCCTTTCCTATGTATTTAGTAATGCTTTCTTAAATACCCTTATACACCAATCTGTAGTTGTATAATTTTAATTAACATACAAGAAAATCTTATTTACTTGATCTCATAACATTGATTTAACTTAATTTTGATCAATCAAACATTACGTTTCTTGTTGTTCATCTAATTACTTCCATTGCACACTGTAAATTGATTATTGATTCTTATTAAGTGGATACGAGTAGTTTCGTGGTATTTTACAACTAGTTTACTTGTCTTAATGTTCAATAATTGTTTCTATAGATCAACAGTTGTTATTGAGATGGATATAGTGGAATTCTGAGGGTAGAGTGTTCGAAGATGGTTATGGAGTCTTCTGAAAAGTTTAGGGTAGGATTGGATTGATTTTAGGAGTTATTCGTGTGGTTATACGTTCGGTTTTGTTTTCAAATCACACTAATGATTCCATGTTCTATTTGTGATTCATTGTTGATATTCGGATGATAATTATATTCATATTTGACTACATTGCTTTAGAAGTGCGTTCAAACCATAGAACTATACTTGTTTAATGTTTTAGTATAAGTAGTTCCTTTTCCATGTATTTAGTAATGCTTTCTTAAATACTCTTATACACCAATCTGTAGTTGCATAATTTTAATTAACGTACAAGAAAATCTTATTTACTTGATCTCGTAACATTGATTTAACTTCATTTTGATCCATTAAACATTATATTTCTTATTGTTCATCTAATTACTTCCATTCCACCACTGTAATTTGATTATTGATTATTATTAAGTGGATACGAGTAGTTTTGTGATACTTTACAACTGGTTTCCTAGTCTTATTGTTCAATAATGGTTTCTATAGATCAACAGTTGTTATTGAGATGAATATAGTGGATTTCTGAGGGAAGAGTGTTCCAAGATGGTTATGGAGTCTTCTGATGAGTTTCAGGTAGGAGCGGATTGATTTTAGGAGTTATTCGTGTGGTTATATGTTCGGTTTTGTTTTCAAATCACACTAATGATTCCATGTTCTATTTGTGATTCATTGTTGATATTCGGATGATAATTATATTCATATTTGACTACATTGCTTTAGAAGTGCGTTCAAACCATAGAACTATACTTGTTTAATGTTTTAGTATAAGTAGTTCCTTTTCCATGTATTTAGTAATGCTTTCTTAAATACTCTTATACACCAATCTGTAGTTGCATAATTTTAATTAACGTACAAGAAAATCTTATTTACTTGATCTCGTAACATTGATTTAACTTCATTTTGATCCATTAAACATTATATTTCTTATTGTTCATCTAATTACTTCCATTCCACCACTGTAATTTGATTATTGATTATTATTAAGTGGATACGATAGGTTTGTGATACTTTACACCTGGTTTCCTAGGCTTATTGTTCAATAATGGTTTCTATAGATCAATAATTGTTATTGAGATGAATATAGTGGAATTCTGAGGGAAGAGTGTTCGAAGATAGTTATGGAGTCTTCTGATAAGTTTTGGGTAGGAGTGGATTGATTTTAGGAGTTATTCGTGTGGTTATATGTTCGGTTTTGTTTTCGAATCACACTAATAGTTCTATGTTCCATTGGTGATTCATTGTTGATATTCAGATGATAATTATATTCATATTTGACTACATTGGTTTAAAAGTGCGTTCAAACCATAGAACTATACTTGTTTAATGTTTTAGTATAAGTAGTTCCTTTTCCATGTATTTAGTAATGATTTCTTAAATACTCTTATACACCAATCTGTAGTTGCATAATTTTAATTAACGTACAAGAAAATCTTATTTACTTGATCTCGTAAGATTGATTTAACTTCATTTTGATCCATCAAACATTATATTTCTTGTTGTTCATCTAATTACTTCCATTCCACCACTATAATTTGATTATTGATTCTTATTAAGTGGATACGAGTAGTTTTGTGATACTTTACAACTAGTTTCCTAGTCTTAATGTTCAATAATGGTTTCTATAGATCAACAACTGTTATTGAGATGGATATAGTGAAATTCTGAGGGTAGAGTGTTTGAAGATGGTTATGGAGTCTTCTGAAAAGTTTCGGGTAGGATTGGATTGATTTTAGGAGTTATTCGTGTGGTTATATGTTTGGTTTTGTTTTCAAATCACACTAATGATTCGATGTTCCATTTGTGATTCATTGTTGATATTTTGATGATAATTATATTCATATTTGACTACATTGGTTTAGAAATGCGTTCAAACCATAGAACTATACTTGTTTAATGTTTTAGTATAAGTAGTTCCTTTCCCATGTATTTAGTAATGCTTTCTTTAATACTCTTATACACCAATCTGTAGTTGTATAATATTAATTAACATACAAGAAAATCTTATTTACTTGATCTCATAACATTGATTTAACTTTATTTTGATCCATCAAACATTACGTTTCTTGTTGTTCATCTAATTACTTCCATTGCACACTGTAATTTGTTTATTGATTCTTATTAAGTGGATACGAGTAGTTTCGTGGTACTTTACAACTAGTTTCCTTGTCTTAATGTTAAATAATGGTTTCATTAGATCATCAGTTGTTATTGAGATGGTTATAGTGGAATTTTGAGGGTAGAGTGTTCGAAGATGGTTATGAGGTCTTCTGATGAGTTTCGGGTAGGAGCGGATTGATTTTAGAAGTTATTCGTGTGGTTATATGTTCGGTTTTGTTTTCGAATCACACTAATGATTCTATGTTCCATTGGTAATTCATTGTTGATATTCTGATGATAATTATAGTCATATTTGACTACATTGGTTTAGAAGTGCGTTCAAACCATAGAACTATTCTTGTTTAATGTTTATTTATAACTAGTTCCTTTCCCATGTATTTAGTAATGCTTTCTTAAGTACTCTTATACACTATTCTGTAGTTGCATAATTTTTATTAACGTACAAGAAAATCTTATTTGCTTGATCTTGTTACATTGATTTAACTTCATTTTGATCCATCAAACATTACGTTTCTTGTTGTTCATCTAATTACTTCCATCCACCAGTGTAATTTGATTATTGATTCTTATTAAGTGGATACGAGTACTTTCGTGGTCCATTGCAACTAGTTTTCTTGTCTTAATGTTCAATAATGGTTTTAGTAGATCAACAGTTGTTATTAAGATGGATATAGTGGAATTCTGAGGGAAGAGTGTTCGAAGATGGTTATGGAGTCTTCTGATGAGTTTTGGGTAGTAGTGGATTAATTTTAGGAGTTATTCCTGTGATTATATGTTCGGTTTTGTTTTCAAATCACACTAATGATTCGATGTTCCATTTGTGATTCATTGTTGATATCTTGATGATAATTATATTCATATTTGATTACATTGGTTTAGAAGTGCGTTCAAACCATAGAACTATACTTGTATAATGTTTTAGTATAACAAGTTCCTTTCCCATGTATTTAGTAATCCTTTCTTAAATACTCTTATACACCAATCCGTAGTTGCATAATTTTAATTAACTTACAAGAAAATCTTATTTACTTGATCATGTAACATTAATTTTACTTCTTTTTGATCCATCAAACATTACATTTCTTGTTGTTCGTCTAATTACTTCCATTCCACCACTGTAATTGGATTATTGATTCTTATTAAGTGGATACGAGTAGTTTTGTGGTCCTTTACAACTGGTTTCCTTGTCTTAGTGGTCAATAATGGTTTGTCTTCTGTAGATCACAGTTGTTATTAAATGAATGTGGAATTCTGAGGGAAGAGTGTTCGAAGATGGTTGTGGAGTCTTCTGATCAGTTTCGGGTAGGAGTGGATTTATTTTAAGAGTTATTCGTGTGGTTATATGTTCGGTTTTGTTTTCGAATCACACTAATAATTCTAAGTTCTATTGGTGATTCATTGTTGATATTCTGATGATAATTATAGTCATATTTGACTACATTGGTTTAGAAGTGCGTTCAAACCATAGAACTATTCTTGTTTAATGTTTATTTATAACTAGTTCCTTTCCCATGTATTTAGTAATGCTTTCTTTAGTACTCTTATACACCAATCTGTAGTTGCATAATTTTTATTAACGTACAAGAAAATCTTATTTGCTTGATCTTGTTACATTGATTTAACTTCATTTTGATCCATCAAACATTACGTTTCTTGTTGTTCATCTAATTACTTTCATTCCACTAGTGCAATTTGATTATTGATTCTTATTAAGTGGATACGAGTACTTTCGTGGTCCATTACAACTAGTTTTCTTGTCTTAATGGTCAATAATGGTTTTAGTAGATCAACAGTTGTTATTGAGATGAATATAGTGGAATTCTGAGGGAAGAGTGTTCCAAGATGGTTATGGAGTCTTCTGATGAGTTTTAGGTTGGAGCGGATTGATTTTAAGAGTTATTCGTGTGGTTATATGTTCGTTTTTGTTTTCAAATCACACTAATGATTCAATGTTCCATTTGTGATTCATTGTTGATATTCTGATGATAATTATATTCATATTTGATTACATTGGTTTAGAGGTGCGTTCAAACCATAGAACTATACTTGTATAATGTTTTAGTATAACAAGTTCCTTTCCCATTTATTTTGTAATCCTTCCTTAAATACTCTTATACACCAATCTGTAGTTGCATAAATTTAATTAACGTACAAGAAAATCTTATTTACTTGATCATGTAACATCAATTTTACTTCATTTTGATCCATCAAACACTACATTTCTTGTTGTTCGTCTAATTACTTCCATTTCACCACTGTAATTTGATTATTGATTCTTATTAAGTGGATACGAGTAGTTTTTGTGGTCCTTTACAACTAGTTTCCTTGTCTTGATGGTCAATAATGGTTTCTGTAGATCAACAGTTGTTATTAAGATGTATATTGTGGAATTCTGAGGGAAGAGTGTTCGAAGATGGTTGTGGAGTCTTCTGATCAGTTTCGGGTAGGAGTGGATTTATTTTAGGAGTTATTCGTGTGGTTATATGTTCGGTTTTGTTTTCGAATCACACTAATAATTCTATGTTCCATTGGTGATTCATTGTTGATATTCTGATAATAATTATAGTCATATTTGACTACGTTGGTTTAGAAGTGCGTTCAAACCATAGAACTATACTTGTTTAATGTTTATTTATAACTAGTTCCTTTCCCATGTATTTAGTAATGCTTTCTTTAGTACTCTTATACACCAATCTGTAGTTGCATAATTTTTATTAACGTACAAGAAAATCTTATTTGCTTGATCTTGTTACATTGATTTAACTTTATTTTGATCCATCAAACATTACGTTTCTTGTTGTTCATCTAATTACTTTCATTCCACTAGTGTAATTTGATTATTGATTCTTATTAAGTGGATACGAGTACTTTCGTGGTCCATTACAACTAGTTTTCTTCTCTTAATGGTCAATAATGGTTTCAGTAGATCAACAGTTGTTATTGAGATGAATATAGTGGAATTCTGAGGGAAGAGTGTTCCAAGATGGTTATGGAGTCTTCTGATGAGTTTCAGGTTGGAGAGGATTGATTTTAGGAGTTATTCGTGTGGTTATATGTTCGTTTTTGTTTTCAAATCACACTAATGATTCCATGTTCCATTTGTGCTTCATTGTTGATATCTTGATGATAATTATATTCATATTTGATTACATTTGTTTAGAAGTGCGTTCAAATAATAGAACTATACTTGTATAATGTTTTAGTATAACAAGTTCCTTTCCCATGTATTTATTAATCCTTTCTTAAATACTCTTATACACTAATCTGTAGTTGCATAATTGTAATTAACGTACAAGAAAATCTTATTTACTTGATCATGTTATATTAATTACACTTCATTTTGATCCATCAAACATTACATTTCTTGTTGTTCGTCTAATTACCTCCATTCCACCACTGTAATTTGATTATTGATTCTTATTAAGTGGATACATGTACTTTCGTGGTCCTTTACAACTGGTTTCCTTGTCTTGATGGTCAATAATGGTTTCTGTAGAACAACAGTTGTTATTAAGATGGATGTTGTGGAATTCTAAGGGAAGAGTGTTCGAAGATGGTTGTGGAGTCTTCTGATAAGTTTCGGGTAGGAGTGGATTTATTTTAGGAGTTATTCGTGTGGTTATA
Source organism: Flaveria robusta (assembly GCA_025506415.1). Classification (NCBI taxonomy): domain Eukaryota; kingdom Viridiplantae; phylum Streptophyta; class Magnoliopsida; order Asterales; family Asteraceae; genus Flaveria; species Flaveria robusta. Next base: position 20,380,097 of record CM046470.1, read on the forward strand.
TGTTTGGTTTTGTTTTCGAATCACACTAATGATTCTATGTTCCATTGGTGATTCATTGTTGATATTCTGATGATAATTATAGTCATATTTGAACAATGGTTTAGAAGTGCGTTCAAACCATAGAAGTACTTGTTTAATGTTTATTTACAACTAGTTCCTTTTCCATGTATTTAGTAATGCTTTCTTAAGTACTATTACACACCAATCTGTAGTTGCATAATTTTTATTAAAGTATAAGAAAATCTTATTTACTTGATCAAGCTACATTGATTTAACTTCAATTAGATCCATCAAATATTACGTTTCTTGTTGTTCATCTATTTACTTTCATTCCTCCACTGTAATTTGATTATTGATTCTTATTAAGTGGATACGAGTACTTTCGTGGTCTATTACAACTGGTTTTCTTGTCTTAATGGTCAATAATGGTTTCACTAGTTCAACAGTTGTTATTGAGATGGATATAGTGGAATTCTGATGGAAGAGTGTTCCAAGATGGTTATGGAGGATTCTGATGAGTTTCGGGTAGGAGTGGGTTGATTTTAGGAATTGTTCGTGTGGTTATATGTTCGTTTTTGTTTTCAAATCACACTAATGATTCGATGTTCCATTTGTAATTGATTGTTGATATTTTGATGATAATTATATTTATATTTGATTAAATTGGTTTAGAAGTGCGTTCAAACCATAGAACTATACTTGTTTAATGTTTTAGTATAACTAGTTCCTTTCCCATGTATTTAGTAATGCTTTCTTAAATACTCTTATACACCGATTTGTAGTTGCATGATTTTAATTAACGTATAAGAAAATCTTATTTACTTGATCATGTTACATTAATTTTAATTCATTTTGATCCATCAAACATTAAATTTCTTGTTGTTCATCTAATTACTTCCATTCCACCACTGTAATTTGATTATTGATTCTTATTAAGTGGATACGAGTAGTTTCGTGGTACTTTACAACTGGTTTCCTTGTCTTAATATTCAATAATGGTTTCTGCAGATCAACAGTTGTTATTGAGATGGATATAGTGTAATTATGAGGGAAGAGTGTTCGAAGATGGTTATGGAGTCTTCTGATGAGTTTCGGGTAGGAGGGGATTGATTTTAGGAGTTATTCATGTGGTTATATGTTCGGTTTTGTTTTCAAATCACACTAATGATTCCATGTTCTATTTGTGATTCATTATTGATATTCGGATGATAATTATATTCATATTTGAATACATTGGTTTAGAAGTGCGTTCAAACCATAGAACTATACTTGTTTAATGTTTTAGTATAAGTAGTTCCTTTTCCATGTATTTAGTAATGCTTTCTTAAATACTCTTATACACCAATCTGTAGTTGCATAATTTTAATTAACGTACAAGAAAATCTTATTTACTTGATCATGTTACATTAATTTTACTTCATTTTGATCCATCAAACATTACGTTTCTTGTTATTCATCTAATTACCTCCATTCCAATAGTGTAATTTGATTATTGATTCTTATTAAGTGGATACGAGTACTTTGTTGGTCCATTACAACTGGTTTTCTTGTCTTAATTGTCAATAATGGTTTTAGTAGATCTACAGTTGTTATTGAGATGAATATAGTGGAATTCTGAGGGAAGAGTGTTCCAAGATGGTTATGGAGTCTTCTGATGAGTTTCAGGTAGGAGCGGATTGATTTTAGGAGTTATTCGTGTGGTTATATGTTCAGTTTTGTTTTCAAATCACACTAATGATTCCATGTTCTATTTGTGATTCATTGTTGATATTCGGATGATAATTATATTCATATTTGACTACATTGGTTTAAAAGCGCCTTCAAACCATAGAACTATACTTGTTTAATGATTTAGTATAAGTAGTTCCTTTTCCATGTATTTAGTAATGCTTTCTTAAATACTCTTATACACCAATCCGTAGTTGCATAATTTTAATTAACGTACAAGAAAATCTTATTTACTTGATCTCGTAACATTGATTTAACTTCATTTTGATCCATCAAACATTATATTTCTTGTTGTTCATCTAATTACTTCCATTCCACCACTATAATTTGATTATTGATTCTTATTAAGTGGATACGAGTAGTTTTGTGATACTTTACAACTGGTTTTCTAGTCTTAATGTTCAATAATGGTTTCTATAGATCAACAGTTGTTATTGAGATGGATATAGTGGAATTCTGAGGGTAAAGTGTTTGAAGATGGTTATGGAGTCTTCGGAAAAGTTTCGGGTAGGATTGGATTGATTTTAGGAGTTATTCGTGTGGTTATATGTTTGGTTTTGTTTTCAAATCACACTAATGATTCGATGTTCCATTTGTGATTCATTGTTGATATTTTGATGATAATTATATTCATATTTGACTACATTGGTTTAGAAATGCGTTCAAACCATAGCACTATACTTGTTTAATGTTTTAGTATAAGTAGTTCCTTTCCCATGTATTTAGTAATGCTTTCTTAAATACTCTTATACACCAATCCGTAGTTGTATAATATTAATTAACATACAAGAAAATCTTATTTACTTGATCTCATAACATTGATTTAACTTTATTTTGATCCATCAAACATTAAGTTTCTTGTTGTTCATCTAATTACTTCCATTACACACTGTAATTTGATTATTGATTCTTATTAAGTGGATACGAGTAGTTTCGTGGTACTTTACAACTAGTTTCCTTGTCTTAATGTTCAATAATGGTTTCTGTAGATCAACAGTTGTTATTGAGATGGATATAGTGGAATTCCGAGGGAAGAGTGTTCGAAGATGGTTATGGAGTCTTCTGATGAGTTTTCGGTAGGAGTGGATTGATTTTAGAAGTTATTCCTGTGGTTATATGTTCGGTTTTGTTTTCAAATCACACTAATGATTCGATGTTCCATTTGTGATTCATTGTTGATATCTTGATGATAATTATATTCATATTTGATTACATTGGTTTAGAAGTGCGTTCAAACCATAGAACTATACTTGTATAATGTTTTAGTATAACAAGTTCCTTTCCCATGTATTTAGTAATCCTTTCTTAAATACTCTTATACACCAATCCGTAGTTGCATAATTTTAATTAACGTACAAGAAAATCTTATTTACTTGATCATGTAACATTAATTTTACTTCATTTTGATCCATCAAACATTACATTTGTTGTTGTTCGTCTAATTACTTCCATTCCACCACTGTAATTTGATTATTGATTCTTATTAAGTGGATACGAGTAGTTTTGTGGTCCTTTACAACTGGTTTTCTTGTCTTGATGGTCAATAATGGTTTTTGTAGATCAACAGTTGTTATTAAGATGTATATTGTGGAATTCTGAGGGAAGAGTGTTCGAAGATGGTTGTGGAGTCTTCTGATCAGTTTCGCGTAGGAGTGGATTTATTTTAGGAGTTATTCGTGTGGTTATATGTTCGGTTTTGTTTTCGAATCACACTAATGATTCTATGTTCTATTGGTGATTCATTGTTGATATTCTGAGGATAATTATAGTCATATTTGACTACATTGGTTTAGAAGTGCGTTCAAACCATAGAACTATTCTTGTTTAATGTTTATTTATAACTAGTTCCTTTCCCATGTATTTAGTAATGCTTTCTTTAGTACTCTTATACACCAATCTGTAGTTGCATAATTTTTATTAACGTACAAGAAAATCTTATTTGCTTGATCTTGTTACATTGATTTAACTTCATTTTGATCCATCAAACATTACGTTTCTTGTTGTTCATCTAATTACTTTCATTCCACTAGTGTAATTTGATTATTGATTGTTGTTCATCTAATTACTTTCATTCCACTAGTGTAATTTGATTATTGATTCTTATTAAGTGGATACAAGTACTTTCGTGGTCCATTACAACTAGTTTTCTTGTCTTAATGGTCAATAATGGTTTCAGTAGATCAACAGTTGTTATTGAGATGAATATCGTGGAAATCTGAGGGAAGAGTGTTCCAAGATGGTTATGGAGTCTTCTGATGAGTTTCAGGTTGGAGCGGATTGATTTTAGGAGTTATTCGTGTGGTTATATGTTCGTTTTTGTTTTCAAATCTCACTAATGATTCCATGTTCCATTTGTGATTCATTATTGATATCTTGATGATAATTATATTCATATTTGATTACATTGGTTTAGAAGTGCGTTCAAACCATAGAACTATACTTGTATAATGTTTTAGTATAACAAGTTCCTTTCCCATGTATTTAGTAATCCTTTCTTAAATACTCTTATACACCAATCCGTAGTTGCATAATTTTAATTAACGTACAAGAAAATCTTATTTACTTGATCATGTAACATTAATTTTACTTCATTTTGATCCATCAAACATTACATTTCTTGTTGTTAGTCTAATTACTTCCATTCCACAACTGTAATTTGATTATTGATTCTTATTAAATGGATACGAGTAGTTTTGTGGTCCTTTACAACTGGTTTCCTTGTCTTGATGGTCAATAATGGTTTCTGTAGATCAACAGTTGTTATTAAGATGTATATTGTGGAATTCTGAGGGAAGAGTGTTCGAAGATGGTTATGGAGTCTTCTGATGAGTTTCAAGTAGGAGTGGATTGATTTTAGGAGTTATTCCTGTGGTTATATGTTCGGTTTTGTTTTCAAATCACACTAATGATTCGATGTTCCATTTGTGATTCATTGTTGATATCTTGATGATAATTATATTCATATTTGATTACATTGGTTTAGAAGTGCGTTCAAACCATAGAACTATACTTGCATAATGTTTTAGTATAACAAGTTCCTTTCCATTATTAGTAATCCTTTCTTAAATACTCTTATACACCAATCCGTAGTTGCATAAATTTAATTAACGTACAAGAAAATCTTATTTACTTGATCATGTAACATTAATTTTACTTCATTTTGATCCATCAAACATTACATTTCTTGTTGTTCGTCTAATTACTTCCATTCCACCACTGTAATTTGATTATTGATTCTTATTAAGTGGATACGAGTAGTTTTGTGGTCCTTTACAACTAGTTTCCTTGTCTTGATGGTCAATAATGGTTTCTGTAGATCATTAGTTGTTATTAAGATGTATATTGTGGAATTCTGAGGGAAGAGTGTTCGAAGATGGTTGTGAAGTCTTCTGATCAGTTTCGGGTAGGAGTGGATTTATTTTAGGAGTTATTCGTGTGGTTATATGTTCGGTTTTGTTTTCGAATCACACTAATAATTCTATGTTCCATTGGTGATTCATTGTTGATATTCTGATGATAATTATAGTCATATTTGACTACGTTGGTTTAGAAGTGCGTTCAAACCATAGAACTATACTTGTTTAATGTTTATTTATAACTAGTTCCTTTCTCATGTATTTAGTAATGCTTTCTTTAGTACTCTTATACACCAATCTGTAGTTGCATAATTTTTATTAACGTACAAGAAAATCTTATTTGCTTGATCTTGTTACATTGATTTAACTTCATTTTGATCCATCAAACATTACGTTTCTTGTTGTTCATCTAATTACTTTCATTCCACTAGTCTAATTTGATTATTGATTCTTATTAAGTGGATACGAGTACTTTCGTGGTCCATTACAACTACTTTTCTTGTCTTAATGGTCAATAATGGTTTTAGTAGATAAACAGTTGTTATTGAGATGAATATAGTGGAATTTTGAGGGAAGAGTGTTCCAAGATGGTTATGGAGTCTTCTGATGAGTTTCAGGTTGGAGCGGATTGATTTTAGCAGTTATTCGTGTGGTTATATGTTCGTTTTTATTTTAAAATCACACTAATGATTCCATGTTCCATTTGTGATTCATTGTTGATATTCTGATAATAATTATATTCATATTTGATTACATTGGTTTAGAGGTGCGTTCAAACCATAGAACTATACTTCTTTAATGTTTTAGTATAACTAGTTCATTTCCTATGTATTAAGTAATACTTTCTTAAATACTCCTATACACCAATCTGTAGTTGCATTATTGTAATTAACATACAAGAAAATCTTATTTACTTGATCATGTTACATTAATTATACTTCATTTTGATCCATCAAACATTACATTTCTTGTTGTTCGTCTAATTACTTCCATTCCACCACTGTAATTTGATTATTGATTCTTATTAAGTGGATACATGTACTTTCGTGGTCCTTTATAACTGGTTTCCTTGTCTTGATGGTCGATAATGGTTTCTGTAGAACAACAGTTGTTATTAAGATGGATGTTGTGGAATTCTAAGGGAAGAGTGTTCGAAGATGGTGGTGGAGTCTTCTGATAAGTTTCGGGTAGGAGTGGATTTATTTTAGGAGTTATTCGTGTGGTTATATGTTTGGTTTTGTTTTCGTATCACACTAATGATTCTATGTTCCATTGGTGATTCATTGTTGATATTCTGATGATAATTATAGTCATATTTAACTACAATGGTTTAGAAGTGCGTTCAAACCATAGAAGTACTTGTTTAATGTTTATTTATAACTAGTTCCTTTCCCATGTATTTAGTAATGCTTTCTTAAGTACTATTACACACCAATCTGTAGTTGCATAATTTTTATTAACGTACAAGAAAATCTTATTTACTTGATCAAGCTACATTGATTTAACTTCAATTAGATCCATCAAATATTACGTTTCTTATTGTTCATCTAATTACTTTCATTCCTCCACTGTAATTTGATTATTGATTCTTATTAAGTGCATACGAGTACTTTCGTGGTCTATTACAACTGGTTTTCTTATCTTAATGGTCAATAATGGTTTCACTAGATCAACAGTTGTTATTGAGATGGATATAGTGTAATTCTGATGGAAGAGTGTTCCAAGATGGTTATGCAGTCTTTTGATGAGTTTCGGGTAGGAGCGGATTGATTTTAGGAGTTATTCGTGTGGTTATATGTTTGTTTTTGTTTTCAAATCACACTAATGATTCGATGTTCCATTTGTGATTCATTGTTGATATTCTGATGATAATTATATTCATATTTGATTACATTGGTTTAGAAGTGCGTTCAAACCATAGAACTATACTTGTATAATGTTTTAGTATAACAAGTTCCTTTCCCATGTATTTAGTAATCCTTTCTTAAATACTCTTATACACCAATCCGTAGTTGCATAATTTTAATTAACGTACAAGAAAATCTTATTTACTTGATCATGTAACATTAATTTTACTTTATTTTGATCCATCAAACATTACATTTCTTGTTGTTCGTCTAATTACTTCCATTCCACCACAGTAATTTGATTATTGATTCTTATTAAGTGGATACGAGTAGTTTTGTGGTCCTTTACAACTGGTTTCCTTGTCTTGATGGTCAATAATGGTTTCTGTAGATCAACAGTTGTTATTAAGATGTATATTGTGGAATTCTGAGGGAAGGTGTTCGAAGATGGTTATGGAGTCTTCTGATGAGTTTTGGGTAGGAGTGGATTGATTTTAGGAGTTATTCATGTGGTTATATGTTCGGTTTTGTTTTCAAATCACACTAATGATTCGATGTTCCATTTGTGATTCATTGTTGATATCTTGATAATAATTATATTCATATTTGATTACATTGGTTTAGAAGTGCGTTCAAACCATAGAACTATACTTTTATAATGTTTTAGTATAACAAGTTCCTTTCTCATTTATTTAGTAATCCTTTCTTAAATACTCTTATACACCAATCCGTAGTTGCATAATTTTAATTAACGTACAAGAAAATCTTATTTACTTGATCATGTAACATTAATTTTACTTCATTTTGATCCATCAAACATTACATTTCTTGTTGTTCGTCTAATTACTTCAATTCCACCACTGTAATTTGATTATTGATTCTTATTAAGTGGATACGAGTAGTTTTGTGGTCCTTTACAACTGGTTTCCTTGTCTTGATGGTCAATAATGATTTCTGTAGATCAACAGTTGTTATTAAGATGTATATTATGGAATTCTAAGGGAAGAGTGTTCGAAGATGGTTGTGGAGTCTTCTGATCAGTTTCGGGTAGGAGTGGATTTATTTTAGGAGTTATTCGTGTGGTTATATGTTCGGTTTTGTTTTCGAATCACACTAATGATTCTATGTTCTATTGGTGATTCATTGTTGATATTCTGATGATAATTATAGTCATATTTGACTACATTGGTTTAGAAGTGCGTTCAAACCATAGAACTATTATTGTTTAATGTTTATTTATAACTAGTTCCTTTACCATGTATTTGGTAATGCTTTCTTTAGTACGCTTATACACCAATCTGTAGTTGCATAAGTTTTATTAACGTACAAGAAAATCTTATTTGCTTGATCTTGTTACATTGATTTAACTTCATTTTGATCCATCAAACATTACGTTTCTTGTTGTTCATCTAATTACTTTCATTCCACTAGTGTAATTTGATTATTGATTCTTATTAAGTGGATACGAGTACTTTCGTGGTCCATTACAACTAGTTTTCTTGTCTTAATGGTCAATAATGGTTTCAATAGATCAACAGTTGTTATTGAGATGAATATAGTGGAATTCTGAGGGAAGAGTGTTCCAAGATGGTTATGGAGTCTTCTGATGAGTTTCAGGTTGGAGCGGATTGATTTTAGGAGTTATTCGTGTGGTTATATGTTCGTTTTTGTTTTAAAATCACACTAATGATTCCATGTTCCATTTGTGATTCATTGTTGATATTCTGATAATAATTATATTCATATTTGATTACATTGGTTTAGAGGTGCGTTCAAACCATAGAACTATACTTCTTCAATGTTTTAGTATAACTAGTTCATTTCCCATGTATTAAGTAATACTTTCTTAAATACTCCTATACACCAATCTGTAGTTGCATTATTGTAATTAACATACAAGAAAATCTTATTTACTTGATCATGTTACATTAATTATACTTCATTTTGATCCATCAAACATTACATTTCTTGTTGTTCGTCTAATTACTTCCATTCCACCACTGTAATTTGATTATTGATTCTTATTAAGTGGATACATGTACTTTCATGGTCCTTTACAACTGCTTTCCTTGTCTTGATGGTCAATAATGGTTTCTGTAGAACAACAGTTGTTATTAAGATGGATGTTATGGAATTCTAAGGGAAGAGTGTTCGAAGATGGTTGTGGAGTCTTCTGATAAGTTTCGGGTAGGAGTGGATTTATTTTAGGAGTTATTCGTGTGGTTATATGTTTGGTTTTGTTTTTGAATCACACTAATGATTTTATGTTCCATTGGTGATTCATTGTTGATATTCTGATGATAATTATAGTCATATTTAACTACAATGGTTTAGAAGTGCGTTCAAACCATAGAAGTACTTGTTTAATGTTTATTTATAACTAGTTCCTTTCCCATGTATTTAGTAATGCTTTCTTAAGTACTATTACACACCAATCTGTAGTTGCATAATTTTTATTAACGTACAAGAAAATCTTATTTACTTGATCAAGCTACATTGATTTAACTTCAATTAGATCCATCAAATATTACGTTTCTTATTGTTCATCTAATTACTTTCATTCCTCTACTGTAATTTGATTATTGATTCTTATTAAGTTGGTACGAGTACTTTCGTGGTCTATTACAACTGGTTTTCTTGTCTTAATGGTCAATAATGGTTTCACTAGATCAACTGTTGTTATTGAGATGGATATAGTGTAATTCTGATGGAAGAGTGTTCCACGATGGTTATGAAGTCTTCTGATGAGTTTCGGGTAGGAGCGGATTGATTTTAGGAGTTATTCGTGTGGTTAGATGTTCGTTTTTGTTTTCAAATCACACTAATGATTCGATGTTCCATTTGTGATTCATTGTTGATATTCTGATGATAATTATATTCATATTTGATTACATTGGTTTAGAAGTGCGTTCAAACCATAAAACTATACTTGTTTAATGTTTTAGTATAAGTAGTTCCTTTTCTATGTATTTAGTAATGCGTTCTTAAATACTCTTATACACCAATCTGTAGTTGCATAATTTTTATTAACGTACAAGAAAATCTTATTTGCTTGATCTTGTTACATTGATTTAACTTCATTATGATCCATCAAACATTACGTTTCTTGTTGTTCATCTAATTACTTTCATTCCACTAGTGTAATTTGATTATTGATTCTTATTAAGTGGATACGAGTACTTTCGTGGTCCATTACAACTAGTTTTCTTGTCTTAATGGTCAATAATGGTTTCAGTAGATCAACAGTTGTTATTGAGATGAATATAGTGGAATTCTGAGGGAAGAGTGTTCCAAGATGGTTATGGAGACTTCTGATGAGTTTCAGGTTGGAGCGGATTGATTTTAGGAGTTATTCGTGTGGTTATATGTTCGTTTTTGTTTTCAATTCACACTAATGATTCCATGTTCCATTTGTGATTCATTGTTGATATCTTGATGATAATTGTATTCATATTTGATTACATTGGTTTAGAAGTGCGTTCAAACCATAGAACTATACTTGTATAATGTTTTAGTATAACAAGTTCCTTTCCCATGTATTTAGTAATCCTTTCTTAAATACTCTTATACACCAATCCGTAGTTGCCTAATTTTAATTAACGTACGAGAAAATCTTATTTACTTGATCATGTAACATTAATTTTACTTCATTTTGATCCATCAAACATTACATTTCTTGTTGTTCGTCTAATTACTTCCATTCCACCACTGTAATTTGATTATTGATTCTTATTAAGTGGATACGAGTAGTTTTGTGATTCTTTACAACTGGTTTCCTTGTCTTGATGGTCAATAATGGTTTCTGTAGATCAACAGTTGTTATTAAGATGTATATTGTGGAATTCTGAGAGAAGAGTGTTCGAAGATGGTTATGGAGTCTTCTGATGAGTTTTGGGTAGGAGTGGATTGATTTTAGGAGTTATTCCTGTGGTTATATGTTCGGTTTTGTTTTCAAATCACACTAATGATTCGATGTTCCATTTGTGATTCATTGTTGATATCTTGATGATAATTATATTCATATTTGATTACATTGGTTTAGAAGTGCGTTCAAACCATAGAACTATACTTGTATAATGTTTTAGTATAACAAGTTCCTTTCCCATTTATTTAGTAATCCTTTCTTAAATACTCTTATACACCAATCCGTAGTTGCATAATTTTAATTAACGTACAAGAAAATCTTATTTACTTGATCATGTAACATTAATTTTACTTCATTTTGATCCATCAAACATTACATTTCTTGTTGTTCGTCTAATTACTTCCATTCCACCACTGTAATTTGATTATTGATTCTTATTAAGTGGATACGAGTAGTTTTGTGGTCCTTTACAACTGGTTTCCTTGTCTTGATGGTCAATAATGGTTTCTGTAGATCAACAGTTGTTATTAAGATGTATATTGTGGAATTCTGAGGGAAGAGTGTTCGAAGATGGTTGTGGAGTCTTCTGATCAGTTTCGGGTAGGAGTGGATTTATTTTAGGAGTTATTCGTGTGGTTATATGATCGGTTTTGTTTTCGAATCACACTAATGATTTTATGTTCTATTGGTGATTCATTGTTGATATTCTGATGATAATTATAGTCAAATTTGACTACATTGGTTTAGAAGTGCGTTCAAACCATAGAACTATTCTTCTTTAATGTTTATTTATAACTAGTTCCTTTCCCATGTATTTAGTAATGCTTTCTTTAGTACTCTTATACACCAATCTGTAGTTGCATAATTTTTATTAACATACAAGAAAATCTTATTTGCTTGATCTTGTTACATTGATTTAACTTTATTTTGATCCATCAAACATTACGTTTCTTGTTGTTCATCTAATTACTTTCATTCCACTAGTGTAATTTGATTATTGATTCTTATTAAGTGGATACGAGTACTTTCGTGGTCCATTATAACTAGTTTTCTTGTCTTAATGGTCAATAATGGTTTCAGTAGATCAACAGTTGTTATTGAGATGAATATAGTGGAATTCTGAGGGAAGAGTGTTCCAAGATGGTTATGGAGTCTTCTGATGAGTTTCAGGTTGGAGCGAATTGATTTTAGGAGTTATTCGTGTGGTTATATGTTCGTTTTTGTTTTAAAATCACCCTAATGATTCCATGTTCCATTTGTGATTCATTGTTGATATTCTGATAATAATTATATTCATATTTGATTACATTGGTTTAGAGGTGCGTTCAAACCATAGAACTATACTTCTTTAATGTTTTAGTATAACTTGTTCATTTCCCATGTATTAAGTAATACTTTCTTAAATACTCCTATACACCAATCTGTAGTTGCATTATTGTAATTAACATACAAGAAAATTTTATTTACTTGATCATGTTACATTAATTATGCTTCATTTTGATCCATCAAACATTACATTTCTTGTTGTTCGTCTAATTACTTCCATTCCACCACTGTAATTTGATTATTGATTCTTATTAAGTGGATACATGTACTTTCGTGGTCCTTTACAACTGGTTTCCTTGTCTTGATGGTCAATAATGGTTTCTGTAGAACAACAGTTGTTATTAAGATGGATGTTGTGGAATTCTAAGGGAGAGTGTTCGAAGATGGTTGTGGAGTCTTCTGATAAGTTTCGGGTAGGAGTGGATTTATTTTAGGAGTTATTCGTGTGGTTATATGTTTGGTTTTGTTTTCGAATCACACTAATGATTCTATGTTCCATTGGGGATTCATTGTTGACATTCTGATGATAATGATAGTCATATTTAACTACAATGGTTTAGAAGTGCGTTCAAACCATAAAAGTACTTGTTTAATGTTTATTTATAACTAGTTCCTTTCCCATGTATTTAGTAATGCTTTCTTAAGTACTATTACACACCAATCTGTAGTATAATTTTTATTAACGTACAAGAAAATCTTATTTACTTGATCAAGCTACATTGATTTAACTTCAATTAGATCCATCAAATATTACGTTTCTTATTGTTCATCTAATTACTTTCATACCTCCACTGTAATTTTATTATTGATTCTTATTAAGTGCATACGAGTATTTTCGTGGTCTATTACAACTGGTTTTCTTGTCTTAATGGTCAATAATGGTTTCACTAGATCAACAGTTGTTATTGAGATGGATATAGTGTAATTATGAGGGAAGAGTGTTCCAAGATGGTTATGGAGTCTTCTGATGAGTTTCAGGTAGGAGCGGATTGATTTTAGGAGTTATTCGTGTGGTTATATGTTCGGTTTTGTTTTTAAATCACACTAATGATTCCATGTTCTATTTGTGATTCATTGTTGATATTCGGATGATAATTATATTCATATTTGACTGCATTGGTTTAGAAGTGCGTTCAAACCATAGAACTATACTTGTTTAATGTTTTAGTATAAGTAGCTCCTTTTCCATGTATTTAGTAATGCTTTCTTAAATACTCTTATACACCAATCTGTAGTTGCATAATTTTAATTAACGTACAAGAAAATCTTATTTACTTGATCTCGTAACATTGATTTAACTTCATTTTGATCCATCAAACATTATATTTCTTGTTGTTCATCTAATTACTTCCATTCCACCACTGTAATTTGATTATTGATTCTTATTAAGTGGATACGAGTAGTTTTGTGATACTTTACAACTGGTTTCCTAGTCTTAATGTTCAATAATGGTTTCTATAGATCAACAGTTGTTATTGAGATGGATATAGTGGAATTCTGAGGGTAGAGTGTTCGAAGATGGTTATGGAGTCTTCCGAAAAGTTTCGGGTAGGATTGGATTGATTTTAGGAGTTATTCGTGTGGTTATATGTTCGGTTTTGTTTTCAAATCACACTAATGATTCGATGTTCCATTTGTGATTTATTGTTGATATTTTGATGATAATTATATTCATATTTGACTACATTGGTTTAGAAATGCGTTCAAACCATAGCACTATACTTGTTTAGTGTTTTAGTATAAGTAGTTCCTTTCCCATGTATTTAGTAATGCTTTCTTAAATACTCTTATACACCAATCTGTAGTTGTATAATTTTAATTAACATACAAAAAAATCTTATTTACTTGATCTCATAACATTGATTTAACTTTATTTTGATCCGTCAAACATTACGTTTCTTGTTGTTCATCTAATTACTTCCATTGCACACTGTAATTTGATTATTGATTCTTATTAAGTGGATACGAGTAGTTTCGTGGTACTTTACAACTAGTTTCCTTGTCTTAATGTTCAATAATGGTTTCTATAGATCAACAGTTGTTATTGAGATGGATATAGTGGAATTCTGAGGGTAGAGTGTTCGAAGATTGTTATGGAGTCTTCTGAAAAGTTTCTGGTAGGAGTGGAATGATTTTAGAAGTTATTCGTGTGGTTATATGTTTGGTTTCGTTTTTAAATCACACTAATGATTCGATGTTCCATTTGTGATTCATCGTTGATATTCTGATGATAATTATATTCATATTTGACTACATTGGTTTAGAAATACGTTCAAACCATAGAACTATACTTGTTTAATGTTTTAGTATAAGTAGTTCCTTTCCCATGTATTTAGTAATGCTTTCTTAAATACTCTTATACACCAATCTGTAGTTGCATAATTTTAGTTAACGTACAAGAAAATCTTATTTACTTGATCCCGTAACATTGATTTAACTTCATTTTGATCCATCAAACATTACGTTTCTTGTTGTTCATCTAATTACTTCCATTCCGCCAATGTAATTTTATTATTGATTCTTATTAAGTGGATACGAGTAGTTTCGTGGTACTTTACAACTAGTTTTCTTGTCTTAATGTTCAATAATGGTTTCTATTGATCAACAGTTGTTATTGAGATGGATATAGTGGAATTCTGAGGGAAGAGTGTTCGAAGATGGTTATGGAGTCTTCTGATAAGTTTTGGGTAGGAGTGGATTGATTTTCGGAGTTATTCCTGTGGTTATATGTTCGGTTTTGTTTTCAAATCACACTAATGACTCGATGTTCTATTTGTGATTCATTGTTGATATCTTGATGATAATTATATTCATATTTGATTATATTGGTTTAGAAGTGCGTTCAAACCATAGAACTATACTTGTATAATGTTTTAGTATAACTAGTTCCTTTCCCATGTATTTAGTAATGCTTTCTTAAATACTCTTATACACCGATTTGTAGTTGCATAATTTTGATTAACGTACAAGAAAATCTTATTTACTTGATCATGTTATATTAATTTTAATTCATTTTGATCCATCAAACATTAAATTTCTTGTTGTTCATCTAATTACTTCCAATCCACCACTGTAATTTGATTATTGTACTTATTAAGTGGATACGAGTAGTTTCGTGGTCCTTTACAACTGGTTTCCTTGTCTTAATGGTCAATAATGGTTTTTGTTGATCAACAGTTGTTATTAAGATGGATATTCTAGAATTATGAGGGAAGAGTGTTCGAAGATAGTTATGGAGTCTTCTGATAAGTTTTGGGGTAGGAGTGGATTGATTTTAGGAGTTATTCGTGTGGCTATATATTAGGTTTTGTTTTCGAATCACACTAATAGTTCTATGTTCCATTGGTGATTCATTGTTGATTTTCTTATAATAATTGTAGTCATATTTGACTACATTGGTTTAGAAGTGTGTTCAAACTATAGAACTATACTTGTTTAATGTTTATTTATTACTAGTTCCTTTCTTATGTATTTAGTAATGCTTTCTTAAGTACTATTACACACCAATCTGTAGTTGCATAATTTTTATTAACGTACAAAAAAATCTTATTTAATTGATCATGCTACATTGATTTAACTTCAATTAGATCCATCAAATATTACGTTTCTTTTTGTTCATCTAATTACTTTCAGTCCTCCATTGTAATTTGATTATTGATTCTTATTAAGTGGATACGAGTACTTTCGTGGTCTATTACAATTGGTTTTCTTGTCTTAATGGTCAATAATGGTTTCATTAGATCAACAGTTGTTATTGAGATGGATATAGTGGAATTCTGATGGAAGAGTGTTTCAAGATGGTTATGGAGTCTTCTGATGAGTTTCGGGTAGGAGCGGATTGATTTTAGGAGTTATTCGTGTGGTTATATGTTCAGTTTTGTTTTCAAATCACACTAATGATTCCATGTTCTATTTGTGATTCATTATTGATATTCGGATGATAATTATATTCATATTTGACTACATTGGTTTAGAAGTGCGTTCAAACCATAGAACTATACTTGTTTAATGTTTTAGTATAAGTAGTTCCTTTTCTATGTATTTAGTAATGCTTTCTTAAATACTCTTATACACAAATCTGTAGTTGCGTAATTTTAATTAACGTACAAGAAAATCTTATTTACTTGATCTCGTAACATTGATTTAACTTCATTTTGATCCATCAGACATTGTATTTCTTGTTGTTCATCTAATTACTTTCATTCCTCCATTGTATTTTGATTATTTATTCTTATTAAGTGGATACGAGTACTTTCGTGGTACTTTACAACTGGTTTCCTAGTCTTAATGTTCAATAGTGGTTTCATTAGATCAACAGTTGTTATTGAGATGGATATAGTGAAATTCTGGGGGTAGAGTGTTCGAAGATAGTTATGGGGTCTTCTGATGAGTTTCGGGTAGGAGCGGATTGATTTTAGGAGTTATTCGTGTGGTTATATGTTCGTTTTTTTTTTCAAATCACACTAATGATTCAATGTTCCAGTTGTGATTTATTGTTGATATTCTGATAATAATTATATTCATATTTGATTACATTGGTTTAGAGGTGCGTTCAAACCATAGAACTATACTTCTTTAATGTTTTAGTATAACTAGTTCCTTTCCCATGTATTAAGTAATACTTTCTTAAATACTCCTATACACCAATCTGTAGTTGCATAATTTTAATTAACGTACAAGAAAATCTTATTTACTTGATCATGTTACATTAATTATACTTCATTTTGATCCATCAAACATTACATTTCTTGTTGTTCGTCTAATTACTTTCATTCCACCACTGTAATTTGATTATTGATTCTTATTAAGTGGATACAAGTACTTTCGTGGTACTTTACAACTGGTTTCCTAGTCTTAATGTTCAATAGTGGTTTCATTAGATCAACAGTTGTTATTGAGATGGATATAGTGTAATTCTGATGGAAGAGTGTTCCAAGATGGTTATGGAGTCTTCTGATGAGTTTCGGGTAGGAGCGGATTGATTTTAGGAGTTATTCGTGTGGTTATATGTTCGTTTTTGTTTTCAAATCACACTAATGATTCGATGTTTCATTTGGGATTCATTGTTGATATTCTGATGATAATTACATTCATATTTGATTACATTAGTTTAGAAGTACGTTCAAACCATAGAACTATACTTGTTTAATGTTTTAGTATAAGTAGTTCTTTTCCCATATAATTAGTAATGCTTTCTTAAGTACTCTTATACACCGATCTGTAGTTGCATAATTTTTATTAACGTACAAGAAAATCTTATTTACTAGATCATGTTACATTAATTTTACTTCATTTTGATCCATCAAACATTACGTTTCTTGTTGTTCATCTAATTACTTCCATTCCACCAGTGTAATTTGATTATTGATTCTTATTAAGTGGATAGGAGTACTTTTGTGGTCCATTACTACTGGTTTTCTTGTCTTAATGGTCAATAATGGTTTCAGTAGATCAACAGTTATTATTGAGATGAATATAGTGGAATTCTGAGGGAAGAGTGTTCCAAGATGGTTATGGAGTCTTCTGATGAGTTTCAGGTAGGAGCGGATTGATTTTAGGAGTTATTCGTGTGGTTATAAGTTTGTTTTTGTTTTCAAATCACAGTAATGATTCAATGTTCCATTTGTGATTCATTGTTGATATTTTGATGATAATTATATTCATATTTGATTACATTGGTTTACAACTGGTTTCATTGTCTTAATGGTCAATAATGGTTTCTGTGGATCAACAGTTGTAACTAAGATGGATATTGTGGAATTCTGAGGGAAGAGTGTTCGAAGATTGTTATGGAGTCTTCTGATAAGTTTCGGGTAGGAGTGGATTGATTTTAGGATTTATTCGTGTGGTTATATGTTTGGTTTTTTTTTCGAATCACACTAATGATTCTATGCTCCATTGGTGATTCATTGTTGATTTTCGATGATAATTATAGTCATATTTGACTACATTGGTTTAGAAGTGCGTTCAAACCATAGAACTATACTTGTTTAATGTTTACTTATAACTGGTTCCTTTCCCATGTATTTAGTAAGGCTTTCTTAAGTACTCTTATATATCAATCTGTAGTTGTATAATTTTTATTAACGAACAAGAAAATCTTATTTACTTGATCATGCTACATTGATTTAATTTCAATTTGATCCATCATAAAATTACGTTTCTTGTTGTTTATCTAATTACTTTCATTCTTCCACTGTAATTTGATTATTGATTCTTATTAAGTGGATATGAGTACTTTCATGGTCCATTACAACTGGTTTTCTTGTCTTAATGGTCATTAATGGTTTCACTAGATCAACAGTTGTTATTGAGATGGATATAGTTGAATTCTAATGGAAGAGTGTTCCAAGATGGTTGTGGAGTTTTCTGATAAGTTTCGGGTAGGAGTGGATTTATTTTAGGAGTTATTCGTGTGGTTATATGTTCGGTTTTGTTTTCGAATCACACTAACGATTCTACGTTCCATTGGTGATTCATTGTTGATATTCTGATGATAATTATAGTCATATTTGACTACATTGGTTTAGAAGTGCGTTCAAACCATAGAACTATACTTGTTTAATGTTTATTTATAACTAGTTCCTTTTCCATATATTTAGTAATGCTTTCTTAAGTACTCTTACACACCAATCTGTAGTTGCATAATTTTTATTAACGTACAAGAAAATCTTATTTACTTGATCTTGTTACATTGATTTAACTTCATTTTGATCCATCAAACATTACGTTTCTTGTTGTTCATCTAATTACTTCCATTCCACTAGTGTAATTTGATTATTGATCTTATTAAGTGGATACAAGTACTTTCGTGGTCCATTACAACTGGTTTTCTTGTCTTAATGGTCAATAATGGTTTCTGTAGATCAACAGTAGTTATTGAGATGAATATAGTGGAATTCTGAGGGAAGAGTGTTCCAAGATGGTCATTGAGTCTTCTGATGAGTTTCGGGTGGGAGTGGATTGATTTTTGGAGTTATTCGTGTGGTTATGTGTTCGGTTTTGTTTTCAAATCACACTAATGATTCGATGTTTCATTTGTAATTCATTGTTGATATTTTGATAATAATTATATTCATATTTGATTACATTGGTATAGAAGTACCTTCAAACCATAGAACTATACTTGTATAATGTTTTAGTATAACTAGTTCCATTCCCATGTATTTAGTAATGCTTTCTTAAATACACTTATACACCGATTTGTAGTTGAATAATTTTAATTAATGTACAAGAAAATCGTATTTACTTGATCATGTTACAATAATTTTACTTCATTTTGATCCATCAAACATAAAGTTTCTTGTTGTTTGTCTAGTTACTTCCATTCCACCACTGTAATTTGATTATTGATACTTATTAAGTGGATACGAGTAGTTTTGTGGTCCTTTACAACTAGTTTCCTTGTCTTAATGGTCAATAATGGTTTCTGTAGATAAACAGTTGTTATTAAGATGGATATTGTGGAATTCAAGGGAAGAGTGTTCGAAGATAGTTAAGGAGTCTTCTGATAAGTTTCGGGTAGGAGTGGATTTATTTTAGGAGTTATTCGTGTGGTTATATGTTCGGTTTTGTTTTCGAATCACACTAATAGTTCTATGTTCCGTTGGCGATTCATTGTTGATTTTCTGATGATAATTTTTGTCATATTTGACTACATTGGTTTAGAAGTGCGTTCAAACCATAGAACTATACTTGTTTAATGTTTATTTATAACTAGTTCCTTTCCCATGTATTTAGTAAAGCTTTCTTAAATACTCTTACACACCAATCTGTAGTTGCATAATTTTTATTAACGTACAAGAAAATCTTATTTACTTGATCATGCTACATTGATTTAACTTCAATTTGAACCATCAAATATTACGTTTCTTGTTGTTCATCTAATTACTTTCATTCCTCCACTGTAATTTGATTATTGATTCTTATTAAGTGGATGCGAGTACTTTCGTGGTCCATTACAACTGGTTTTCTTGTCTTAATGGTCAATAATGGTTTCACTAGATCAACAGTTGTAATTAAGATGGATATATTGGAATTCTGATGGAAGAGTGTTCCAAAATGGTTATGGAGTCTTCTGATGAGTTTCGGGTAGGAGCGGATTGATTTTAGGAGTTATTCGTGTGGTTATCTGTTTGTTTTTGTTTTCAAATCACACTAATGATTCGATGTTCCATTTGTGATTCATTATTGATATCTTGATGATAATTATATTCATATTTGATTACATTGGTTTAGAAGTGCGTTCAAACCATAGAACTATACTTGTATAATGTTTTAGTATAACAAGTTCCTTTCCCATGTATTTAGTAATCCTTTCTTAAATACTCTTATACACCAATCCGTAGTTGCATAATTTTAATTAACGTACAAGAAAATCTTATTTACTTGATCATGTAACATTAATTTTACTTTATTTTGATCCATCAAACATTACATTTCTTGTTGTTCGTCTAATTACTTCCATTCCACCACAGTAATTTGATTATTGATTCTTATTAAGTGGATACGAGTAGTTTTGTGGTCCTTTACAACTGGTTTCCTTGTCTTGATGGTCAATAATGGTTTCTGTAGATCAACAGTTGTTATTAAGATGTATATTGTGGAATTCTGAGGGAAGGGTGTTCGAAGATGGTTATGGAGTCTTCTGATGAGTTTTGGGTAGGAGTGGATTGATTTTAGGAGTTATTCATGTGGTTATATGTTCGGTTTTGTTTTCAAATCACACTAATGATTCGATGTTCCATTTGTGATTCATTGTTGATATCTTGATAATAATTATATTCATATTTGATTACATTGGTTTAGAAGTGCGTTCAAACCATAGAACTATACTTTTATAATGTTTTAGTATAAGTAGTTCCTTTCCCATGTATTTAGTAATGCTTTCTTAAGTACTCTTATACACCAATCTGTAGTTGCATAATTTTTATTAACATACAAGAAAATCTTATTTACTTGATCATGTTACATTAATTTTACTTCATTTTGATCCATCATACATTACGTTTCTTGTTTTTCGTCTAATTACTTCTATTTCACCCCTGTAATTTGATTATTGATTCTTATTAAGTGGATACAAGTTGTTTTATGGTCCTTTACAACTGGTTACCTTGTCTTAATGGTCAATAATGGTTTCTTTAGATCAACAATTGTTATTAAGATGGACATAGTGGATTTCTTAGGGAAGAGTGTTCGAAGATGGTTATGGAATCTTCTAATAAGTTTCGGGTAGGAGTGGATTGATTTTTGTTGTTATGGTGTGGTTATATGTTCGGTTTTGTTATCGAATCACACTAATGATTCTATGTTCCCTTTGTGATTCATTGTTAATATTCTGATGATAATTATATTCATATTTGATTACATTGGTTTAGAAGTGCGTTCAAACCATAAAACTATACTTGTTAAATGTTTTAGTATAACTAGTTTTCTTTCCAATGTATTTAGTAATGCTTTTCTTAAATACTCTTATACACCAATCTGTAGTTGCATAATTTTAATTAACGTACAAGAAAATCTTATTTACATTATCTCGTAACATTGATTTAACTTCATTTTGATCCATCAAACATTACGTTTCTTGTTTTTCGTCTAATTATTTCCATTCCACCACATTAATTTGATTATTGATTCTTATTAAATGGATACGAGTAGTTTCTTGGTACTTTACAACTGGTTTCCTTGTCTCAATGTTCAATAATGGTTTCTATAGATCAACAGTTGTTATTGAGATGGATATAGTGGAATTCTGAGGGTAGAGTGTTCGAAGATGGTTATGGAGTCTTCTGAAAAGTTTTGGGTAGGAGTGGATTGATTTTAGGAGTTATTCGTGTGGTTATATGGTCGATTTTGTTTTCGAATCACACTAATGATTCTATGTTCCATTGGTGATTCATTGTTGATAATTTGATGATAATTATAGTCATATTTGGCTACATTCGTTTAGAAGTGCGTTCAAACCATAGAACTATACTTGTTTAATGTTTATTTATAACTAGTTCCTTTCCCATGTATTTAGTAAAGCTTTCTTAAATACTCTTATACACCAATCTGTAGTTGCATAATTTTAATTAACGTACAAGAAAATCTTATTTACATTATCTCGTAACATTGATTTAACTTCATTTTGATCCATCAAACGTTACGTTTCTTGTTTTTCATCTAATTTCTTCCATTCCACCACTGTAATTTGATTATTGATTCTTATTAAGTGGATACGAGTAGTTTCGTGGTACTTTACAACTGGTTTCCTTTTCTTAATGTTCAATAATGGTTTCTATAGATAAACAGTTGTTATTGAGATGGATATAGTGGAATTCTGAGGGTAGAGTTTTCGAAGATGGTTATGGAGTCTTCTGATAAGTTTCGAGTAGGAGTGGATTGATTTTAGAAGTTATTGGTGTGGTTATATGTTCGGTTTTGTTTTCGATTCACACTAATAATTCTATGTTCCATTGGTGATTCATTGTTGATATTTTGATGATAATTATAGTCATATTTGACTACATTGGTTTAGAAGTGCGTTCAAACCATAGAACTATACTTGTTTAATGTTTATTTATAACTAGTTCTTTCCCATGTATTTAGTAAAGCTTTCTTAAATACTCTTATACACCAATCAGTAGTTGTATAATTTTAATTAACGTATAAGAAAATCTTATTTACTTTATCTCGTAACATTGATTTAACTTCATTTTGATCCATCAAACATTACGTTTCTTGTTGTTCGTCTAATTACTTCTATTCCACCCCTGTAATTTGATTATTGATTTTTATTAAGTGGATACAAGTTGTTTCATGGTCCTTTACAACTAGTTTCCTTGTCTTAATGGTCAATAATGGTTTCTGTAGATCAACAATTGTTATTAAGATGGATATAGTGGATTTGTTAGGGAAGAGTGTTCGAAGATGGTTATGGAGTCTTCTGATAAGTTTCGGGTAGGAGTGGATTGATTTTTGGAGTTATGGTGTGGTTATATGTTCGGTTTTATTATCGAATCACACTAATGATTCTATATTCCATTTGTGATTCGTTGTTGATATTCTGATGATAATTATATTCATATTTGATTACATTGGTTTCGAAGTGCGTTCAAACCATTAAACTATACTTGTTAAATATTTTAGTATAACTAGTTTTCTTTCACATGTATTTAGTATTGCTTTTCTTAAATACTCTTATACAACAATCTGTAGTTGCATAATTTTAATTAACGTACAAGAAAATCTTATTTATATTATCTCGTAACATTGATTTAACTTTATTTTGATCCATCAAACATTACGTTTCTTGTTCTTAGTCTAATTAATCCATTCCATCACTGTAATTTGATTACTGATTCTTATTAAGTGGATACGAGTAGTTTCGTGGTACTTTACAACTGGTTCCCTTGTCTTAATGTTCAATAATGGTTTCTATAGATCAACAGTAGTTATTGAGATGGATATAGTGGAATTCTGAGGGTAGAGTGTTCGAAGATGGTTATGGAGTCTTCTGAAAAGTTTCGGGTAGGAGTGGATTTATTTTAGGAGTTATTCGTGTGGTTATATGTTCGGTTTTGTTTTCGAATCACACTAATGATTCTATGTTACATTGGTGATTCATTGTTGATAGTTTGATGATAATTATGGTCATATTTGACTACATTCGTTTAGAAGTGCGTTCAAACCATAGAACTATACTTGTTTAATGTTTATTTATAACTAGTTCCTTTCCCATGTACTTAGTAAAGCTTTCTTAAATACTCTTATACACCAATCAGTAGTTGTATAATCTTAATTAACGTATAAGAAAATCTTATTTACTTTATCTCGTAACATTGATTTAACTTCATTTTGATCCATCAAACATTACGTTACTTGTTGTTCGTCTACTTACTTCTATTCCACCCCTATAATTTGATTATTGATTCTTATTAAGTGGATACAAGTTGTTTCATGGTCCTTTACAACTGGTTTCCTTGTCTTAATGGTCAATAATGGTTTCTGTAGATCAATAATTGTTATTAAGATGGATATAGTGGATTTCTTAGGGAAGAGTGTTCGAAGATGGTTATGGAGTCTTCTGATAAGTTTCGGGTAGGAGTGGATTGATTTTTGGAGTTATGGTATGGTTATA
This sequence comes from Flaveria robusta, assembly GCA_025506415.1. NCBI lineage: Eukaryota > Viridiplantae > Streptophyta > Magnoliopsida > Asterales > Asteraceae > Flaveria > Flaveria robusta. The sequence continues at coordinate 20,404,340 of CM046470.1, forward strand.
TGTTCGGTTTTATTATCGAATCACACTAATGATTCTATATTCCATTTGTGATTCATTGTTGATATTCTGATGATAATTATATTCATATTTGATTACATTGGTTTCGAAGTGCGTTCAAACCATTAAACTATACTTGTTAAATATTTTAGTATAACTAGTTTCCTTTCACATGTATTTAGTATTGCTTTTCTTAAATACTCTTATGCAACAATCTGTAGTTGCATAATTTTAATTAACGTACAAGAAAATCTTTTTTATATTATCTCGTAACATTGATTTAACTTCATTTTGATCCATCAAACACTACGTTTCTTGTTCTTCGTCTAATTACTTCCATTCCATCACTGTAATTTGATTACTGATTCTTATTAAGTGGATACGAGTAGTTTCGTGGTACTTTACAACTGGTTCCCTTGTCTTAATGTTCAATAATGGTTTCTATAGATCAACAGTAGTTATTGAGATGGATATAGTGGAATTCTGAGGGTAGAGTGTTCGAAGATGGTTATGGAGTCTTCTGAAAAGTTTCAGGAAGGAGTGGATTGATTTTAGGAGTTATTCGTGTGGTTATATGTTTGGTTTTGTTTTCGAATCACACTAATGATTCTATGTTCCATAGGTGATTCAATGTTTATTTTCTGATGATAATTATAGTCATATTTGACTACATTGGTTTAGAAGTGCGTTCAAACCATAGAACTATACTTGTTTAATGTTTATTTATAACTTGTTCCTTTCCCATGTATTTAGTAATGTTTTCTTAAATACTCTTATACAACAATCTGTAGTTGCATAATTTTTATTAACGTACAAGAAAATCTTATTTATATTATCTCGTAACATTGATTTAACTTCATTTTGATCCATCAAACATTACGTTTCTTGTTCTTCGTTTAATTACTTCCATTCCATCACTGTAATTTGATTACTGATTCTTATTAAGTGGATACGAGTAGTTTCGTGGTACTTTACAACTGGTTCCCTTGTCTTAATGTTCAATAATGGTTTCTATAGATCAACAGTAGTTATTGAGATGGATATAGTGGAATTCTGAGGGTAGAGTGTTCGAAGATGGTTATGGAGTCTTCTGAAAAGTTTCAGGAAGGAGTGGATTGATTTTAGGAGTTATTCGTGTGGTTATATGCTTGGTTTTGTTTTCGAATCACACTAATGATTCTATGTTCCATTGGTGATTCATTGTTTATTTTCTGATGATAATTATAGTCATATTTGACTACATTGGTTTAGAAGTGCGTTCAAACCATAGAACTATACTTGTTTAAAGTTTATTTATAACTGTTTCCTTTCCCATGTATTTAGTAATGCTTTCTTAAGTACTCTTATACACCAATCTGTAGTTGCATAATTTTTATTAACGTACAAGAAAACCTTATTTACTTGATCATGCTACATTGATTTAACTTCAATTTGATCCATCAAATATTACGTTTCTTGTTGTTCATCTAATTACTTTCATTCCTTTACTGTAATTTGATTATTGATTCTTTGTAAGTGGATACGAGTACTTTCATGGTCCGTTACAACTGGTTTTCTTGTCTTAATGGTCAATAATGGTTTCACAAGATCAACAGTTGTTATTGAGATGGATATAGTGGAATTCTGATGGAAGAGTGTTCCAAGATGGTTATGGAGTCTTCTGATGAGTTTCTGGTAGGAGCGGATTGATTTTAGGAGTTATTCGTGTGGTTATATGTTTGTTTTTGTTTTCAATCAAACTAATGATTCAATGTTCCATTTGTGATTCATTGTTGATATTCTAATGATAATTATATTCATATTTGATTACATTGGTTTAGAAGTGCGTTCAAACCATAGAACTATACTTGTATAATGTTTTAGTATAACTATTTCCTTTTCCATGTATTTAGTAATGCTTTCTTAAACACTCTTATACACCAATCTGTGGTTGCATAATTTTAATTAACATACAAGAAAATTTTATTTACTTGATCATGTTACATTGATTTAACTTCATTTTGATCCATCAAACATTACGTTTGTTGTTGTTCATCTAATTACTTCATTCCACCACTGTAATTTGATTATTGATTCTTATTTAGTGGATACGAGTAGTTTCGTGATCCTTTACAACTAGTTTCCTTGTCTTAATGGTCAATAATGGTTTCTGTAGTTCAAAAGTCGTTATTAAGATGGATATAGTGGAATTCTGAGGGAAGAGTGTTCAAAGATAGTTATGGAGTCTTCTGATAAGTTTCGGGTAGGAATGAATTGATTTTAGGAGTTATTCGTGTGGTTATATGTTCGGTTTTGTTTTCAAATCACACTAATGATTCTATATTTCAATGGTGATTCATTGTTGATATTTTGATGATAATTATTGTCATATTTGAAAACATTGGTTTACAAGTGCGTTCAAACCATAGATCTATACTTGTTTAATGTTTATATATAACTAGTTCCTTTCCCAGGTATTAGTGATGCTTTCTGAAGTACTGTTATACATCAATCTGTAGTTGCATAATTTTAATTAACCTACAAGAAAATCTTATTTACTTGATCATGTTACATTGATTTAACTTCATTTTGATCCATCAAACATTTCGTTTCTTGTTGTTCTTCTAATTACTTCTATTCTACCACTGTAATTTGATTATTGATTCTTATTAAGTGGATACGAGTACTTTCGTGGTCCTTTACAACTGGTTTTCTTGTCTTAATGGTCAATAATGGTTTCTGTAGATCAACAGTTGTTATTGAGATGAATGTAGTGGAATTCAGAGGGAAGAGTGTTCCATAATGGTTATAGAGTCTTCTGATGAGTTTCGGTTAGGAGCGGATTGATTTTAGGAGTTATTCGTGTGGTTATATGTTTGCTTTTGTTTTTAATCAAACTAATGATTCAATGTTCCATTTGTGATTCATTGTTGATATTATGATGATAATTATATTCATATTTGATTACATTGGTTTAGAAGTGCGTTCAAACCATAGAACTATACTTGTATAATGTTTTAGTATAACTATTTCCTTTCCCATGTATTTAGTAATGCTTTCTTAAACACTCTTATACACCAATCTGTGGTTGCATAATTTTAATTAACATACAAGAAAATTTTATTTACTTGATCATGTTACATTGATTTAACTTCATTTTGATCCATCAAACACTACGTTTGTTGTTGTTCGTCTAATTACTTCCATTCCACCACTGTAATTTGATTATTGATTCTTATTTAGTGGATACGAGTAGTTTCGTGATCCTTTACAACTAGTTTCCTTGTCTTAATGGTCAATAATAGTTTCTGTAGTTCAAAAGTCGTTATTAAGATAGATATAGTGGAATTCTGAGGGAAGAGTGTTCGAAGATTGTTATGCAGTCTTCTGATAAGTTTCGGGTAGGAGTAGATTGATTTTAGGAGTTATTCGTGTGGTTATATGTTCGGCTTTGTTTTCAAATCACACTAATGATTATAAATTCCACTGGTGATTCGTTGTTGATATTTTGATGATACTTATTGTCATATTTGACAACATTGGTTTACAAGTGCGTACAAACCATAGAACTATACTTGTTTGATGTTTATATATAACTAGTTCCTTTCTCAGGTATTAGTAATGCTTTCTTAAGTTCTCTTATTCATTAATCTATAGTTGCATAATTTTAATTAACCTACAAGAAAATCTTATTTACTTGATCATGTTTACGTTTCTTGTTGTTCGTCTAATTACTTCCAATCCACCACTGTAATTTGATTATTGATTCTTATTAAGTGGATACAAGTTGTTTCGTGGTCCTTTCCAATAGGTTTCGTTGTCTTATTGGTCAATAATGATTTCGGTAGATCAACAGTTGTTATTAAGATAGATATAGTGGAATTAATAGGGAAGAGTGTTCGAAGATGGTTATGGAGTCTTCTAATAAGTTTCGGGTAGGAGTGGATTGATTTTTGGAGTTATTCGTGTGGTTATATGTTCGGTTTTGTTTTCAAATCACACTAATGATTCTATATTTCAATGGTGATTCATTGTTGATATTTTGATGATAATTATTGTCATATTTGAAAACATTGGTTTACAAGTGCGTTCAAACCATAGAACTATACTTGTTTAATGTTTATATATAACTAGTTCCTTTCCCAGGTATTAGTAATGCTTTCTTAAGTACTCTTATACATCAATCCGTAGTTGTATAATTTTAATTAACCTACAAGAAAATCTTATTAACTTGATCATGTTACATTGACTTAACTTCATTTTGATCCATCAAACATTACTTTTCTTGTTGTTCTTCTAATTACATCTATTCTACCACTGTAATTTGATTATTGATTCTTATTAAGTGGATACGAGTACTTTCGTGGTCCTTTACAACTGGTTTCCTTGTCTTAATGGTCAATAATGGTTTCTGCAGATCAACAGTTGTTTTTGAGATGAATATAGTTCAATTTAGAGGAAAGAGTGTTCCAAGAAGGTTATAGAGTCTTCTGATGAGTGTCGGTTAGGAGTGGATTGATTTTAGGAGTTATTCGTGTGGTTATATGTTAGTTTTTGTTTTCAATAAAACTAATGATTCGATGTTCCATTTGTGATTTATTATTGATATTCTGATGATAATTATATTCATATTGGATTACATTGGTTTAGAAGTGCGTTCAAACCATAGAACTATACTTGTTTAATGTTTTGGTATAACTAGTTCCTTTCTCACGTATTTAGTAATGCTTTCTTAAATACTCTTATACACCAATCTGTAGTTGCATAATTTTAATTAACGTACAAGAAAATCTTATTTACATGATCATGTTACATTGATTTAACTTCATTTTGATCCATCAAACATTACGTTTCTTGTGTTCGTCTAATTACCTCCATTCCACCACTGTAATTTGATTATCGATTCTTATTAAGTGGATACAAGTTGTTTCGTGGTCCTTTACAACAGGTTTCATTGTCTTATTGGTCAATAAAGATTTCGGTAGATCAACAGTTGTTATTAAGATGGATATAGTTGAATTCTTAGGGAAGAGTGTTCGAAGATGGTTATGGAGTCTTCTGATAAGTTTTGGGTAGGAGTGGATTGATTTTTCGAGTTATTCGTGTGGTTATATGTTTGGTTTTGTTTTCGAATCACACTAATGATTCTATGTTCCATTTGTGATTCATTGTTGATATTCTAATGATAATTATATTCATATTTAATTACATTGGTTTAGAAGTGCGTTCAAACCATAGAACTATACTTGTATAATGTTTTAGTATAACTATTTCCTTTCCCGTGTATTTAGTAATGTTTTCTTAAACACTCTTATACACCAATCTGTGATTGCATAATTTTAATTAAAGTACAAGAAAATTTTATTTACTTGATCATGTTACATTGATTTAACTTCATTTTGATCCATCAAACACTACGTTTGTTGTTGTTCGTCTAATTACTTCCATTCCACCACTGTAATTTGATTATTGATTCTTATTTAGTGGATACGAGTAGTTTCGTGATCCTTTACAACTAGTTTCCTTGTCTTAATGGTCAATAATAGTTTCTGTAGTTCAAAAGTCGTTATTAAGATAGATATAGTGGAATTCTGAGGGAAGAGTGTTCGAAGATTGTTATGCAGTCTTCTGATAAGTTTCGGGTAGGAGTAGATTGATTTTAGGAGTTATTCGTGTGGTTATATGTTCGGCTTTGTTTTCAAATCACACTAATGATTATAAATTCCACTGGTGATTCGTTGTTGATATTTTGATGATACTTATTGTCATATTTGACAACATTGGTTTACAAGTGCGTACAAACCATAGAACTATACTTGTTTGATGTTTATATATAACTAGTTCCTTTCTCAGGTATTAGTAATGCTTTCTTAAGTTCTCTTATTCATTAATCTATAGTTGCATAATTTTAATTAACCTACAAGAAAATCTTATTTACTTGATCATGTTTACGTTTCTTGTTGTTCGTCTAATTACTTCCAATCCACCACTGTAATTTGATTATTGATTCTTATTAAGTGGATACAAGTTGTTTCGTGGTCCTTTCCAATAGGTTTCGTTGTCTTATTGGTCAATAATGATTTCGGTAGATCAACAGTTGTTATTAAGATAGATATAGTGGAATTAATAGGGAAGAGTGTTCGAAGATGGTTATGGAGTCTTCTAATAAGTTTCGGGTAGGAGTGGATTGATTTTTGGAGTTATTCGTGTGGTTATATGTTCGGTTTTGTTTTCAAATCACACTAATGATTCTATATTTCAATGGTGATTCATTGTTGATATTTTGATGATAATTATTGTCATATTTGAAAACATTGGTTTACAAGTGCGTTCAAACCATAGAACTATACTTGTTTAATGTTTATATATAACTAGTTCCTTTCCCAGGTATTAGTAATGCTTTCTTAAGTACTCTTATACATCAATCCGTAGTTGTATAATTTTAATTAACCTACAAGAAAATCTTATTAACTTGATCATGTTACATTGACTTAACTTCATTTTGATCCATCAAACATTACTTTTCTTGTTGTTCTTCTAATTACATCTATTCTACCACTGTAATTTGATTATTGATTCTTATTAAGTGGATACGAGTACTTTCGTGGTCCTTTACAACTGGTTTCCTTGTCTTAATGGTCAATAATGGTTTCTGCAGATCAACAGTTGTTATTGAGATGAATATAGTTGAATTTAGAGGAAAGAGTGTTCCAAGAAGGTTATAGAGTCTTCTGATGAGTGTCGGTTAGGAGTGGATTGATTTTAGGAGTTATTCGTGTGGTTATATGTTAGTTTTTGTTTTCAATAAAACTAATGATTCGATGTTCCATTTGTGATTTATTATTGATATTCTGATGATAATTATATTCATATTGGATTACATTGGTTTAGAAGTGCGTTCAAACCATAGAACTATACTTGTTTAATGTTTTGGTATAACTAGTTCCTTTCTCACGTATTTAGTAATGCTTTCTTAAATACTCTTATACACCAATCTGTAGTTGCATAATTTTAATTAACGTACAAGAAAATCTTATTTACATGATCATGTTACATTGATTTAACTTCATTTTGATCCATCAAACATTACGTTTCTTGTGTTCGTCTAATTACCTCCATTCCACCACTGTAATTTGATTATCGATTCTTATTAAGTGGATACAAGTTGTTTCGTGGTCCTTTACAACAGGTTTCATTGTCTTATTGGTCAATAATGATTTCGGTAGATCAACAGTTGTTATTAAGATGGATATAGTTGAATTCTTAGGGAAGAGTGTTCGAAGATGGTTATGGAGTCTTCTGATAAGTTTTGGGTAGGAGTGGATTGATTTTTCGAGTTATTCGTGTGGTTATATGTTTGGTTTTGTTTTCGAATCACACTAATGATTCTATGTTCCATTTGTGATTCATTGTTGATATTCTAATGATAATTATATTCATATTTAATTACATTGGTTTAGAAGTGCGTTCAAACCATAGAACTATACTTGTATAATGTTTTAGTATAACTATTTCCTTTCCCGTGTATTTAGTAATGTTTTCTTAAACACTCTTATACACCAATCTGTGATTGCATAATTTTAATTAAAGTACAAGAAAATTTTATTTACTTGATCATGTTACATTGATTTAACTTCATTTTGATCCATCAAACACTACGTTTGTTGTTGTTCGTCTAATTACTTCCATTCCACCACTGTAATTTGATTATTGATTCTTATTTAGTGGACACGAGTAGTTTCGTGATCCTTTACAACTGGTTTCCTTGTCTTAATGGTCAATAATGGTTTCTGTAGTTCAAAAGTCGTTATTAAGATGGATATAGTGGAATTCTGAGGGAAGAGTGTTCGAAGATTGTTATGGAGTCTTCTGATAAGTTTCGGGTAGGAGTGGATTGATTTTAGGAGTTATTCGTGTGGTTATATGTTCGGTTTTGTTTTCAAATCACACTAATGATTCTATATTTCAATGGTGATCCATTATTGATATTTTGATGATAATTATTGTCATATTTGACAACATTGGTTTACAAGTGCGTTCAAACCATAGAACTATACTTGTTTAATGTTTATATATAACTAGTTACTTTCACAGGTATTAGTAATGCTTTCTTAAGTACTCTTATACATCAATCTGTAGTTGCATAATTTTAATTAACCTACAAGAAAATCTTATTTACTTGATCATATTACATTGATTTAACTTCATTTTGATCCATCAAACATTACGTTTCATGTTGTTCTTCTAATTACTTCTATTCTACCACTGTAATTTCATTATTGATTCTTATTAAATGGATACGAGTACTTTCGTGGTCCTTTACAACTGGTTTTCTTGTCTTAATGGTCAATACTGGTTTCGGTAGATCAATAGTTGTTATTGAGATGAATATAGTGGAATTCAGAGGGAAGAGTGTTCCATAATGGTTATAGAGTCTTCTAATGAGTTTCGGTTAGGAGCGGATTGATTTTAGGAGTTATTCGGGTGGTTATATGTTTGTTTTTGTTTTCAATCAAACTAATGATTCAATGTTCTATTTGTGATTCATTGTTGATATTCTGATGATAATTATATTCATATTTGATTACATTGGTTTAGAAGTGCGTTCAAACCATAGAACTATACTTGTATAATGTTTTAGTATAACTATTTCCTTTCCCATGTATTTAGTAATGCTTTCTTAAACACTCTTATACACCAATCTGTGGTTGCATAATTTTAATTAACATACAAGAAAATTTTATTTACTTGATCATGTTACATTGATTTAACTTCATTTTGATCCATCAAACACTACGTTTGTTGTTGTTCGTCTAATTACTTCCATTCCACCACTGTAATTTGATTATTGATTCTTATTTAGTGGATACGAGTAGTTTCGTGATCCTTTACAACTAGTTTCCTTGTCTTAATGGTCAATAATGGTTTCTATAGTACAAAAGTCGTTATTAAGATGGATATAGTGGAATTCTGAGGGAAGAGTGTTCGAAGATTGTTATGCAGTCTTCTGATAAGTTTCGGGTAGGAGTGGATTGATTTTAGGAGTTATTCTTGTGGTTATATGTTCGGTTTTGTTTTCAAATCACACTAATGATTCTAAATTCCACTGGTGATTCATTGTTGATATTTTGATGATACTTATTGTCATATTTGACAACATTGCTTTACAAGTGCGTACAAACCATAGAACTATACTTGTTTAATGTTTTAGTATAAGTTGTTCCTTTCCCATGTATTTAGTAATGCTTTCTTAAATACTCTTATACACCAATCTGTAGTTGCATAATTTTAATTAACGTACAAGAAAATCTTATTTACTTGATCATGTTACATTAATTTTACTTCATTTTGATCCATCAAACATTACGTTTCTTGTTGTTCGTCTAATAACTTCAATTCCACCACTGTAATTTGATTATTGATACTTATTAAGTGGATACGAGTAGTTTCACGGTCCTTTACAACTGGTTTCCTTGTCTTAATGGTCAATAATGGTTTCTGTAGATCAACAGTTGTTATTAAGATGGATATTGTGGAATTCTGAGCGAAGAGTGTTTGAAGATGGTTATGGAGTGTTCTGATAAGTTTCGGGTAGGAGTGGATTGATTTTAGGAGTTATTCGTGTAGTTATATGTTCGGTTTTGTTTTCAAATCACACTAATGATTCTATGTTCCATTTGTGATTCATTGTTGATATTCTAGTGATAATTATAGTCATATTTGACTACATTGGTTTAGAAGTGCGTTCAAACCATATAACTATTCTTGTTTAATGTTTATTTATAACTAGTTCCTTTCCCATGTATTTAGTAATGCTTTCTTAAGTACTCTTATACATCAATCTGTAGTTGCTTAATTTTTATTAACGTACAAGAAAATTTTATTTACTTGATCATGTTACATTGATTTAACTTCATTTTGATCCATCAAACATTAATCCATTCCACCACTGTAATTTGATTATTGATTCTTATTTAGTGGATACGAGTAGTTTCGTGGGTCTTTACAACTGGTTTCCTTGTATTAATGCTCAATAATTGTTTATGTAGTTCAACAGTCGTTATTAAGATGGATATTGTGGAATTCTGAGGGAAGAGTGTTCGAAGATGGTTATGGAGTCTACAGAAAAGTTTCGGGTAGGAGTGGATTGATTTTAAGAGTTATTCGTGTGGTTATATGTTCGGTTTTGTTTTCAAATCACACTAATGATTCTATATTCCAATGGTGATTCATTGTTGATATTTTGATGATAATTATAGTCATATTTGACAACATTGGTTTACAAGTGCGTTCAAACCATAGAACTATACTTGTTTAGTGTTTATATATAACTAGTTCTATTCCCATGTATTAGTAATGCTTTCTTAAGTACTCTTATACATCAATCTGTAGTTGCATAATTTTAATTAACGTACAAGAAAATCTTATTTACATGATCATGTTACATTGATTTAACTTCAATTTGATCCGTCAAACATTACGTGTCTTGTTGTTCTTCTAATTATTCTATTCTACCACTGTAATTTGATTATTGATTCTTATTAAGTGGATACGAGTACTTTCGTGGTCCTTTACAACTAGTTTCCTTGTCTTAATGATCAATAATGGTTTCTGTAGATCAACAGTGGTTATTGAGATGAATATAGTGGAATTCAGAGGGAAGAGTGTTCCAAGATGGTTATAGAGTCTTCTGATGAGTTTCAGTTAGGAGCAGATTGATTTTAGGAGTTATTCGTGTGGTTATATGTTTGTTTTTGTTTTCAATCAAACTAATGATTCAATGTTCCATTTGTGATTCATTGTTGATATTCTGATGATAATTATATTCATATTTGATTACATTGGTTTAGATGTGCGTTCAAACCATAGAGCTACACTTGTTTAATGTTTTAGTATAAGTAGTTCCTTTCCCATGTATTTAGTAATGCTTTCTTAAATACTCTTATACACCAATCTGTAGTCGCATAATTTTAATTAACGTACAAGAAAATCTTATTTACTTGATCATGTTACATTAATTTTACTTCATTTTGATCCATCAAACATTACGTTTCTTGTTGTTCGTCTAATTACTTGAATTCCACCACTGTAATTTGATTATTGATTCTTATTAAGTGGATACAAGTACTTTCGTGGTCCTTCACAACTGGTTTCCTTGTCTTGATGGTCAATAATGGTTTCTGTAGATCAACAGTTGTTATTAAGATGGGTATTGTGGAATTCTAAGGGAAGAGAGTTCGAAGATGGTTATGGAGTGTTCTTATAAGTTTCGGGTAGGAGTGGATTGATTTTAGGAGTTATTCGTGTAGTTATATGTTCGGTTTTGTTTTCAAATCACACTAATGATTCTATGTTCCATTTGTGATTCATTGTTGATATTCTAGTGATAATTATATTTATATTTGACTACATTGGTTTAGAAGTGCGTTCAAACCATTGAACTTTCATGGTCCATTAGAACTGGTTTTCTTGTCTTAATGGTCAATAATGGTTTCAGTGGATCAACAGTTGTTATTGAGATGGATATAGTGGAATTCTGAGGGAAGAGTGTTCCAAGAAGGTTATGGAGTCTTCTGATGAGTTTCGGGTCGAAGCGGATTGATCTGAGGAGTTATTTGTGTGGTTATATGTTCGTTTTTGTTTTCAAATCACACTAATGATTCAATGTTCCATTTGTGATTCATTGTTAATATTCTGATGATAATTATAATCATATTTGATTACATTGGTTTAAAAGTGCGTTCAAACCGTAGAACTATACTTGTTTTTTGTTTTAGTATAACTAGTTCCTTTCCTATGTATTTAGTAAAGCTTTCTTAAATACTCTTATACACCAATCTGTAGTTGCATAATTTTAATTAACGTACAAGAAAATCTTATTTACTTTATCTTGTTACATTGATTTAACTTCATTTTGATCCATCAAACATTACGTTTCTTGTTGTTCGTCTTATTACTTCCATTCCGCCACTGTAATTTGATTATTGATTCTTATTAAGTGGATACAAGTTGTTTCGTGGTCCTTCACAACTCGTTTCCTTGTCTTAATGGTCAATAATGGTTTGTGTAGATCAACAGTTGTTATTAAGATGTATATAGTGGAATTCTTAGGGAAGAGTGCTCGAAGATGGTTATGGAGTCTTCTAATAAGTTTCCAGTAGGAGTGGATTGATTTTTGGAGTTATTCGTGTGGTTATATGTTCGGTTTTGTTTTCGAATCACACAAATGATTCTATGTTCTTTTTGTGATTCATTGTTGATCTGTTGATAATTATATTCATATTTGATTACATTGGTTTAGAAGTGGGTTCAAACCATAGAACTATACTTGTATAATGTTTTAGTATAACTAGTTCTTTTTCAATGTATTTAGTAATGCCTTCTTAAATACTCTTATACACCAATCTGTGGTTGCATAATTTTAATTAACGTACACCAAAATCTCATTTACTTGATCATGTTACATTGATTTAACTTCATTTTGATCCATCAAACATTACGTTTCTTGTTGTTCGTTTAATTACTTCCATTCCACCACTATAATTTGATTATTGATTCTTATTAAGTGGATACGAGTAGTTTCGTGGTCCTTTACAACTGGTTTCCATGTCTTAATGGTCAATAATGGTTTCTGTAGATCAACAGTTGTTATTGAGATGGATATAGTAGAATTCTGAGAGAAGAGTGTTCCAAGATGGTTATGGAGTCTTCAGATGAGTTTTGGGTAGGAGTGGATTGATTTTAGGGGTTATTCGTGTGGTTAAATGTTCGGTTTTATTTTCAAATCACACTAATGATACGATATTCCATTTGTGATTCATTGTTGATATTCTAATGATAATTATATTCATATTTGATTACATTGGTTTAGAAGTGCGTTCAAACCATAGAACTATACTTGTTTAATGTTTTAGTATAACCGGTTCCTTACTCATGTATTTAGTAATGCTTTCTTAAATACTCATGTGGAAGGTGATAGTTCTTCTGGATAGAGTGATGATGACTCTCCACCAGCTAAGAAGATGAAATCCACTGAGTCTGTGAAAGAGGCTAAAACCAGTGGAACTAAACATAAAGAACAAAGCTTATCTATGGTGATGTACACAAGCAAACAATCTAAAGAATCCCAAGATGAAGAATCAGAATTCAGAGACATGATTAAAGAACTAGATATCTACTCATCAAAGGAATTTATAATTGATGAATTCTGGGATTTCATGAAAGATCAACAACAAACTACTGAACCCATAGTGGTGATCCCTCAATCTCCTATGCCTTTGGAAACTGAGTTGAGATTGCAGATTGTACCAGCTATCACTCTGTCTGATGAACAAAAGGAAGTTATCAGAAGACTTTGTGAAGAACAACAGAAACAAGAAGAAACAGCTGTAAAGAACAAAGAAAGAGAACAAGTTGAATCTAAAAACAAAGCTGATGAAACAGAAAGTAAAGAAGCTGAATTAGCAGAATCCTTTTCTGGTTCTAGTATGCAAACATATACCCAAAGGAGGAAGTATTTAGCAGAAAAAGCCAAAGGCAAAAGACCCATTGAGGAAGAAGAACCTATCAAAAAGAAGCAAAAAGATGATCCTCGAAGCCTAGCACTCATTGCTGAATTTCTTGAAGAACATGAAAAGGCTGAGGAACAACTTAAAAAAAGGGCTGAGTTTGTAGACCTAGAGGAAGGAGAAATTAAAGGAGGCTATGTGGTTGATGAACCAATAGCAAAAGAAAGCCCTGTGAATGCTGAAACTTCAGTACAAGAGATGGTTGAGAAAGCTCAAACCGATGATCTGATGGTAAAAGCAATGTTTTTGATCAATCACAGTTATGATGCTGATGAAGTGTTTGGGATGACCTATGAGGGAATGGCTGAAAAGGAAGAAAAACTGAACAAGTTGCTGGATCCTACTTTTGTGACTAAGTATGAAGAGGCACAAGCAGCCAAGTCACCTGTATCTCCCTCAATCTCAAAATCCAAAAAGACTGAAGCTCCTCAATCACTGTATCCGGATCCCTATAACATGTCTGATAGGGAGATGAAGGATTATCTTTCTGAGCAAGGCTACACAAAGAGAAAGTTTGGTAATATGAAAACAAACTCACTAAGGGCTGTAATGTTGAGATTAATTAATGAAAAGAAAGAAAGGTTAAAAAAGCTTGAAGAAGAGATAGTGAGCAAGAAACCAAGATCAAGGGTCTCAGCCCAAGACATCCAACTCACCCATGAAGATCATGATTCTTTGGCACCCATACTTCATAGAAATCCTGAGTGGTTTGCTGAGCCTTCTCAGATGAAGCTACAAGAAGGGCTCACCACTGCAGAGATGATTAAGGGTGTATCTACTCCCCAGGGCAAAGTAGATGTGAAAATTATTGCCTGGAAGTATGATAGTGATTGGAATATGTTTATGATCAAAAGAATCTCAGGGTTGGTTCAGTTCTTCACAGAGTATTCTGCTCTGGTGAACTCCCTGCAAATACATGACTTGAAGGAACTAGCTAATCTGGAATTGATCAACCATAAAGCTATGTTCATAGGGTATGAGTTTGAAGATATTCCAAAGATGTTTAAAAGGACTGACAACTTCAAATCATTAAAAGCCATTTGTATGAGAAAAGACAGATCTTTTCAAAACCCTCTAGAGAAGAAGAAGAAGATAAAAGAGGCTGAAGATGTAGTGTTCCCTGAGCTGAAGGTGAAGCCTACAGAGTCTTTGAAAAGAAAAATGGTAGCAGGTACTCACACCTCAAAGCCAATCTCTAATGTCTTCTATGTTGAGAAGACTTATGAGTTGGTGATTGAAAGGAGATGGGGAGGAAAGGAGGGTGCTGAAATTCGTTTATTCAGTGGATATGAAGTGAGATTACTTGATGAATCCTACATTCATTACATCTACACCAAGCATTTCAGAAATCAACAACAAACTTGGAGAGGCTGATATGCTCTTCTTCCTTAAATGCATCAAGATCCTGAATATGGCCTATGACCGAATCAACTCAAAAAGAGAGAAAAGAAAGAAGAAAAAGACTCCTTTGCAGTTGGGAAACATTATGAAGCTGGAGGTTGATGTGGAAGGAGCTCTCTTGATTCATAGGGATGGGTTGTCCACAGTGTCCATATGGGAACCCATTTCTCTAAAGAAGCTGCCTATTGAAGCCATCTACACAATGAGTCAAATGAAGATCCATGTGCTGAATAGAGACAAGATGTCGGATGCAAATGACTTTGTCAACATAATCAAGGTTATTCTGGATCGTTCTCTGGCAGAACCAACCGCTGCTCCTCCTGCTGCTCAAGACCCAGCAGAATCTTCACAACCTCATCCACCATCAAACCCTTGAAGTACCTAGGCTGTATAATCCTTAGGGGGAAGTATTGTTGGACCCTGAAAGGATCATACATGCCAATTCAAGTGGTGGTTGATGGTTGCTCTGCTGGAATTCTCCCTAAGTCCAAGAAGTAATGTGGATGAAGAATCTGCTCAATAGAAGACTGTGTCGGCTATCCGCATTTGTTCATGCTGATGACCGTGGAACAAATGCTGACAAGTATTTGTTCTTCCGTATTAACAAATGCGGACTGCCGAACAAATGCTGCCAAGTATTTGTACATCCGCATTTACTAATGCGGATGTTCAGCAACAAATGCGACTAAGTGTTTGTTCATTCGCATTTCTCAATGCTGATGACCAAACACCAATGCTGATGAAGATCAACACATCCGCATTAGTTAATGCGGATGAACAGAAGAAAATGCTGATGAAGACTTTTATACTTAGACTAGTTTCCTGATGTATAGTACAGGGATAGTTTAGTCATTTTGTAAAGGCCTTTTGTCAGCCTATAAATAGAGACAACTAGAATATTAGAATGTTTGATTTTGTCATATGTTTCAGAGGTGTCTTGTTACTGTTTCATGCTAAAACCCTAGCATTCATTGCAACTTTACACCACCATTAATGCAAAGCATTTATGAGTATTTCGAGCATTCACTGATCTGTGTTTATATGATTCCGCAATATAACCACTGACTCAATCATCATATTCGGTCCTAGTTGATTCACATCAACTGAGAATATCATTCTCACCACCCAGTCACTTATACACCACTTAGTAGTTGCATAATATTGATTGACGTATAAGAAAATCTTATTTACTTGATCAGGTTACGTTGATTTAACTTCTTTTTGACCCATCAAGCATTACATTTTCTTGTTGTTCGTTTGATTACTTTCATTCCACCATTGTAATTTGATTATTGATTCTAATTAAGTGGATACGAGTAGTTTTGTGGTCCATTACAACTAGTTTCCTTGTCTTAATGGTCAATAATGGTTTATATAGATCAACATTTGTTATTAAAATGGATTTAGTGGATTTCTATGGCAGGAGTGGTCGAAGATGGTTATGGAGTCTTCTGATGAGTTTCGGGTAGGAATGGATTGATTTTAGGAGTTATTTGTGTGGTTATATGTTTGGTTTGGGTTTCGAATAACACTAATTATTCTATGTTCCATTTGTGATTCATTGTTGAGATTCTGATGATAATTATAATCATATTTGATTACATTGGTTTAGAAGTGCGTTCAAATAATATAACTATAGTTGTTTAATGTTTTAGTATAACTAGTTCTTTTCCTATGTATTTAGTAATGCTCTCATAAAAACTCTTATACAACAATATGTAGTTGCATAATTTTGATTGACGTAGAAGAAAATCTTATTTATTTGATAATGTTACATTGATTTAACTTCTTTTTGGTCCATCAAGCAGTACTTTTCTTGTTGTTCGTCTTATTACTTTCATTCCACTACTGTAATTTGATTATTGATTCATATTAGGTGGATACGAGTAGTTTCGTGGTCCTTTACAACTGGCTTCCTTGTCTTCATGGCCAATAGAGGTTTCCGTAGATCACCAGTTGTTATTAAGATGGATTTAGTGGATTTCTGAGGCAGGTGTGTTCAAATATGGTTATGGAGTCTTCTGATGAGTTTCTGGTAGGAATGGATTTAGTTGAGGAGTTATTCGTGTGGTTATATGTTCGGTTTTGGTTTCGAATCAAACTAATGATACTATGTTTCATTTGTTATTCATTGTTGCGATTCTGATGATAATTATAATCATATTTGATTAGATTGGTCCAGAAGTGCGTTCAAACAATAGAACTATATTTGTTTAATGTTTTAGTACAACTAGTTCCTTTCCTATGTATTTAGTAATGCTTTCGTAAATACTCTTATACACCACTTAGTAGTTGCATAATATTGATTGACGTACAAGAAAATCTTATTTACTTGATCATGTTTTGTTGATTCAACTTCTTTTTGATCCACCAAGCATTACTTTTTCTTGTTGTTCATCTGATTACTTTCATTCCACCACTGTAATTTGATTATTGATTCTAATTAAGTGGATACGAGTAGTTTTGTGGTCCATTACAACTAGTTTCCTTGTATTAATGGTCAATAATGGTTTATATAGATCAACATTTGTTATTAAAATGGATTTAGTGGATTTCTGTGGCAGGAGTGTTCGAAGATGTTTATGGAGTTTCTTGATGAGTTTTGGGTAGGAATGGATTCATTTTAGGAGTTATTCATGTGGTTATATGTTCGGTTTTGGTTAAGAATCATACTAATGATTCTATAATCATATTTGACTATATTGGTTTAGAAGTGCATTGAGAAAATAGAACTATTGTTGTTTAACATTTTAGTACAATTAGTTATTTTCCCATGTATTTAGTAATGTTTTCTTAAATACTCTTATACACCAATCTGTAGTTGCATAATTTTGATTAACGTACAAGAAAATCTTATTTACTTTATCTTGTAACATTGATTTAACTTCATTTTGATCCATTAAACATTACGTTTCTTGTTGTTCGTCTAATTACTTCCATTCCACCACTGTAATTTGATTATTGATTCTTATTAAGTGGATACGAGTAGTTTCGTGGTCCTTTACAACTGGTTTTCTTTTCTTAATGGTCAATTATGGTTTTTGAAAATCAAAAGTTGTTATTAAGATGGATATTGTGGAATTCTAAGGCTAGAGTGTTTGAAGATGGTTATGGAGTCTTCTGATGAGTTTCGGGTAGGAGTGGATTGATTTTAGGAGTTATTCGTGTGGTTATATGTTCGGTTTTGGTTTCAAATCACACTAATGATTCGATGTTCCATTTGTGATTCATTGTTGATATTCTGATAATAATTATATTTATATTTGATTACATTAGTTTACAAGTGTGTTCAAACCATAGGACTATACTTGTTTAATGTTTTAGTATAACTAGTTCCTTTCCCATGTATTTAGTAATGCTTTCTTAAATACTCTTATATAATTTTGATTAACGTACAAAAAAATCTTATTTACTTGATTATGTTACATTGATTTAACTTTATTTTGATCCATCAAACATTACGTTTCTTGTTGTTCATCTAATTACTTCAATTACACCACTGTAATTTGATTACTGATTCTTATTAACGGGATACGAGTAGTTTCGTGGTCCATTACAACTGGTTTTCTTGTCTTAATGTTCAATAATGGTTTCTGTTGATCAACATTTGTTATTAAAATGGATTTACTGGATTTCTGTGGCAGGAGTGTTCGAAGATGGTTATGGAGTCTCCTAATGAGTTTTGGGTTGGAGTGGATTGATTTTATGAGTTATTCGTGTGGTTATATGTTCGGTTTTGTTTTCGAATCACACTAATAGTTCTATGTTCCATTGGTGATTCATTGTTGATTTTCTAATGATAATTATAATCATATTTGATTACATTGGTTTAGAAGTACGTTCAAATAATAAAACTATAGTTGTTTAATGTTTTAGTATAACTACTTCTTTTCCAATGTATTTAGTAATGCTTTCGTAAATACTCTTATACAACAATATGTAGTTACATAATTGTGATTGACGTAGAAGAAAATCTAATTTATTTGATGATGTTACATTGATTTAACTTCTTTTTGGTCCATCAAGCTGTACTTTTCTTGTTGTTCGTCAAATTACTCTCATTCCACCACTGCAATTTGATTATTGATTTATATTAAGAGGATACGAGTAGTTTCGTGGTCCTTTACAACTGTTTTCCTTATCTTAATGGTCAATAATGGTTTCTATAGATCAACAGTTGTTATTAAGATGGATTTAGTGGATTTCTAAGGCAGGAGTGTTCAGATATGGTTATGGAGTCTTCTGATGAGTTTCGGGTAGGATTAAATTGATTTGAGGAGTTATTCGTGTGGTTATATGTTCGGTTTTGGTTTCGAATCATACTAATGATACTATGTTCCATTTGTTATTCATTGTTGACATTCTGATAATAATTATATTCATATTTGATTACATTGGTTTACAAGTGCGTTCATACCATAGAACTGTACTTGTTTAATGTTTTAGTATAAAAAGTTTCTTTCCCATGTATTTAGTAATACTTTCGTAAATATTCTTGTACACTAATCTGTAGTGCAAAATTTTGATTGACGTACAACAAAATCTTATTTACTTGATCATGCTACATTGATTTACCTTCTTTTTGATCCATCAAGCATTACGTTTCTTGTTATTCGTCTGATTACTTTTATTCCACCACTGTAAGTTGATAGTTAAATCTTATTAAGTGGATACGAGCAAATTCGTGGTCCTTTACAACTGGTTTCCTTGTCTTAATGGTCAATAATGGTTTCTGTAAACTAACAGTTGTTATTAAGATGGATTTAGTGCATTTCTGAGGCAGGAGTGTTTGAAGATGGTTATGGAGTCTTCTGATCAATTTGAGGTAGGAGTGGATTGATTTTAGAAGTTATTCGTGTGGTTATATATTCGATTTTGGTTTCGAATCACACTAATGATTCTATGTTCCATTTGTGATTTGTTGTTGAGATTCTAATGATAATTATAATCATATTTGATTACATTGGTTTAGAAGTGCGTTCAAACAATAGAACTATAGTTGTTTAATGTTTTAGTATAACTAGTTTCTTTCTCATGTATTTAGTAATGCTTTCTTAAATACTCTTATACACGAAGCTATAGTTGCATAATTTTGATTAACGTACAAAAAAATCTTATTTGCTTTATCATGTTACATTGATTTAACTTCATTTTGATCCATCAAACATTACGTTTCTTGTTGTTCTTCTAATTACTTCAATAGTTGATAATTAATTCTTATTAAGTGGACACGAGTAGATTCATGGTCCTTCACAACTGGTTTTCATGTCGTAATGATCAATAATGGTTTCTGTATATCAATAGTTGTTATTAAGATGGATATAGTGGAATTCTGAGGCCAGAGTGTTCGAAGATGGTTATGGAGTCTTCTGATGAGTTTCGGGTAGGAGTGGATTGATTTTAGGAGTTATTCGTGTGGTTATATGTTCGGTTTTGGTTTCGAATCACACTAATGATTTTATGTTCCGTTTGTGACTCATTGTTGATATTCTGATGATAATTATATTCATATTTGATTACATTGGTTTAGAAGGGCGTTCAAACCATAGAACTATACTTGTTTAGTGTTTTTGTATAACTAGTTCCTTTCCCATGTATTTAGTAATGCTTACTTAAATACTATTATACACCAATCAGTAGTTGCATAATTCTGATTAACGTACAAGAAAATCTTATTTACTTGATCATGTTACATTTATTTAACATCATTTTGATCCATCAAACATTATGTTTCTTGTTGTTCTTCTAATTACTTCAATTACACCACTATAAGTTGATAATTAATTCTTATTAAGTAGACACGAGTAGATTCGTGGTCCATTACAACTGGTTTCCTAGTCGTATTGATCAATAATGGTTTCTGTAGATCAACAGTTATTATTAAATTGGATTTAGTGGATTTTTGAGGCAAGAGTGTTCGAAGATGGTTACCGAGTCTTCTGATCAGTTTCGGGAAGTAATGGATTATTTTTGGAGTTATTTGTGTGGTTATATGTTTGGTTTTGATTTTGAATCACACTAATGATTCTATGTTCTATTTGTTATTCATTGTTGACATTCTGATAATAATTATATTCATATTTGATTACATTGGTTTAGAAGTGCGTTCATACCATAGAACTGTACTTGTTTAATGTTTTAGTATAAAAAGTTTCTTTCCCATGTATTTAGTAATGCTTTCGTAAATAGTCTTGTACACTAATCTGTAGTGCATAATTTTGATTGACGTACAACAAAATCTTATTTACTTGATCATGCTACATTGATTTACCTTCTTTTTGATCCATCAAGCATTACGTTTCTTGTTATTCGTCTGATTACTTTTATTCCACCACTGTAAGTTGATAGTTAAATCTTATTAAGTGGATACGAGCAAATTCGTGGTCCTTTACAACTGGTTTCCTTGTCTTAATGGTCAATAATGGTTTCTGTAAACTAACAGTTGTTATTAAGATGGATTTAGAGCATTTCTGAGGCAGGAGTGTTTGAAGATGGTTATGGAGTCTTCTGATCAATTTGAGGTAGGAGTGGATTGATTTTAGGAGTTATTCGTGTGGTTATATATTCGATTTTGGTTTCGAATCACACTAATGATTCTATGTTCCATTTGTGATTTGTTGTTGAGATTCTAATGATAATTATAATCATATTTGATTACATTGGTTTAGAAGTGCGTTCAAACAATAGAACTATAGTTGTTTAATGTTTTAGTATAACTAGTTTCTTTCCCATGTATTTAGTAATGCTTTCTTAAATACTCTTATACACGAAGCTATAGTTGCATAATTTTGATTAACGTACAAAAAAATCTTATTTGCTTTATCATGTTACATTGATTTAACTTCATTTTGATCCATCAAACATTACGTTTCTTGTTGTTCTTCTAATTACTTCAATAGTTGATAATTAATTCTTATTAAGTGGACACGAGTAGATTCATGGTCCTTCACAACTGGTTTTCATGTCGTAATGATCAATAATGGTTTCTGTATATCAATAGTTGTTATTAAGATGGATATAGTGGAATTCTGAGGCCAGAGTGTTCGAAGATGGTTATGGAGTCTTCTGATGAGTTTCGGGTAGGAGTGGATTGATTTTAGGAGTTATTCGTGTGGTTATATGTTCGGTTTTGGTTTCGAATCACACTAATGATTTTATGTTCCATTTGTGACTCATTGTTGATATTCTGATGATAATTATATTCATATTTGATTACATTGGTTTAGAAGGGCGTTCAAACCATAGAACTATACTTGTTTAGTGTTTTTATATAACTAGTTCCTTTCCCATGTATTTAGTAATGCTTACTTAAATACTATTATACACCAATCAGTAGTTGCATAATTCTGATTAACGTACAAGAAAATCTTATTTACTTGATCATGTTACATTTATTTAACATCATTTTGATCCATCAAACATTATGTTTCTTGTTGTTCTTCTAATTACTTCAATTACACCACTATAAGTTGATAATTAATTCTTATTAAGTAGACACGACTAGATTCGTGGTCCATTACAACTGGTTTCCTAGTCGTATTGATCAATAATGGTTTCTGTAGATCAACAGTTATTATTAAATTGGATTTAGTGGATTTTTGAGGCAAGAGTGTTCGAAGATGGTTACCTAGTCTTCTCATCAGTTTCGGGAAGTAATGGATTATTTTTGGAGTTATTTGTGTGGTTATATGTTTGGTTTTGATTTTGAATCACACTAATGATTCTATGTTCTATTTGTTATTCATTGTTGACATTCTGATAATAATTATATTCATATTTGATTACATTGGTTTAGAAGTGCGTTCATACCATAGAACTGTACTTGTTTAATGTTTTAGTATAAAAAGTTTCTTTCCCATGTATTTAGTAATGCTTTCGTAAATAGTCTTGTACACTAATCTGTAGTGCATAATTTTGATTGACGTACAACAAATCTTATTTACTTGATCATGCTACATTGATTTACCTTCTTTTGATCCATCAAGCATTACGTTTCTTGTTATTCGTCTGATTACTTTTATTCCACCACTGTAAGTTGATAGTTAAATCTTATTAAGTGGATACGAGCAAATTCGTGGTTCTTTACAACTGGTTTCCTTGTCTTAATGGTCAATAATGGTTTCTGTAAACTAACAGTTGTTATTAAGATGGATTTAGAGCATTTCTGAGGCAGGAGTGTTTGAAGATGGTTATGGAGTCTTCTGATTAATTTGAGGTAGGAGTGGATTGATTTTAGGAGTTATTCGTGTGGTTATATATTCGATTTTGGTTTCGAATCACACTAATGTTTCTATGTTCCATTTGTGATTTGTTGTTGAGATTCTAATGATAATTATAATCATATTTGATTACATTGGTTTAGAAGTGCGTTCAAACAATAGAACTATAGTTGTTTAATGTTTTACTATAACTAGTTTCTTTCCCATGTATTTAGTAATGCTTTCTTAAATACTCTTATACACGAAGCTATAGTTGCATAATTTTGATTAACGTACAAAAAAATCTTATTTGCTTTATCATGTTACATTGATTTAACTTCATTTTGATCCATCAAACATTACGTTTCTTGTTGTTATTCTAATTACTTCAATAGTTGATAATTAATTCTTATTAAGTGGACACGAGTAGATTCATGGTCCTTCACAACTGGTTTTCATGTCGTAATGATCAATAATGGTTTCTGTATATCAATAGTTGTTATTAAGATGGATATAGTGGAATTCTGAGGCCAGAGTGTTCGAAGATGGTTATGGAGTCATCTGATGAGTTTCGGGTAGGAGTGGATTGATTTTAGGAGTTATTCGTGTGGTTATATGTTCGGTTTTGGTTTCGAATCACGCTAATGATTCTATGTTCCATTTGTGAATCATTGTTGATATTCTGATGATAATTATATTCATATTTGATTACATTGGTTTAGAAGGGCGTTCAAACCATAGAACTATACTTGTTTAGTGTTTTTGTATAACTAGTTCCTTTCTCATTTATTTAGTAATGCTTACTTAAATACTATTATTCACCAATCAGTAGTTGCATAATTCTGATTAACGTACAAGAAAATCTTATTTACTTGAGCATGTTACATTTATTTAACATCAATTTGATCCATCAAACATTATGTTTCTTGTTGTTCTTCTAATTACTTCAATTACACCACTATAAGTTGATAATTAATTCTTATTAAGTAGACACGAGTAGATTCGTGGTCCATTACAACTGGTTTCCTAGTCGTATTGATCAATAATGGTTTCTGTACATCAACAGTTATTATTAAATTGGATTTAGTGTATTTTTGAGGCAGGAGTGTTCGAAGATGGTTACCGAGTCTTCTGATCAGTTTCGGGAAGTAATGGATTATTTTTGGAGTTATTTGTGTGGTTATATGTTTGGTTTTGATTTTGAATCACACTAATGATTCTATGTTCCATTTGTTATTCATTGTTGACATTCTGATAATAATTATATTCATATTTGATTACATTGGTTTAGAAGTGCGTTCATACCATAGAACTGTACTTGTTTAATATTTTAGTATAAAAAGTTTCTTTCCCATGTATTTAGTAATGCTTTCGTAAATAGTCTTGTACACTAATCTGTAGTGCATAATTTTGATTGACGTACAACAAAATCTTATTTACTTGATCATGCTACATTGATTTACCTTCTTTTTGATCCATCAAGCATTACGTTTCTTGTTATTCGTCTGATTACTTTTATTCCACCACTGTAAGTTGATAGTTAAATCTTATTAAGTGGATACGAGCAAATTCGTGGTCCTTTACAACTGGTTTCCTTGTCTTAATGGTCAATAATGGTTTCTGTAAACTAACAGTTGTTATTAAGATGGATTTAGAGCATTTCTGAGGCAGGAGTGTTTGAAGATGGTTATGGAGTCTTCTGATCAATTTGAGGTAGGAGTGGATTGATTTTAGGAGTTATTCGTGTGCTTATATATTCGATTTTGGTTTCGAATCACACTAATGATTCTATGTTCCATTAGTGATTTGTCGTTGAGATTCTAATGATAATTATAATCATATTTGATTACATTGGTTTAGAAGTGCGTTCAAACAATAGAACTATAGTTGTTTAATGTTTTAGTATAACTAGTTTCTTTCCCATGTATTTAGTAATGCTTTCTTAAATACTCTTATACACGAAGCTATAGTTGCATAATTTTGATTAACGTACAAAAAAATCTTATTTGCTTTATCATGTT
Source organism: Flaveria robusta (assembly GCA_025506415.1). Lineage (NCBI taxonomy): Eukaryota > Viridiplantae > Streptophyta > Magnoliopsida > Asterales > Asteraceae > Flaveria > Flaveria robusta. The sequence continues at coordinate 20,429,504 of CM046470.1, forward strand.
ACATTGATTTAACTTCATTTTGATCCATCAAACATTACGTTTCTTGTTGTTCTTCTAATTACTTCAATAGTTGATAATTAATTCTTATTAAGTGGACACGAGTAGATTCATGGTCCTTCACAACTGGTTTTCATGTTGTAATGATCAATAATGGTTTCTGTATATCAATAGTTGTTATTAAGATGGATATAGTGGAATTCTGAGGCCAGAGTGTTCGAAGATGGTTATGGAGTCATCTGATGAGTTTCGGGTAGGAGTGGATTGATTTTAGGAGTTATTCGTGTGGTTATATGTTCGGTTTTGGTTTCGAATCACACTAATGATTCTATGTTCCATTTGTGACTCATTGTTGATATTCTGATAATAATTATATTCATATTTGATTACATTGGTTTAGAAGGGCGTTCAAACCATAGAACTATACTTGTTTAGTGTTTTTGTATAACTAGTTCCTTTCCCATGTATTTAGTAATGCTTACTTAAATACTATTATACACCAATCAGTAGTTGCATAATTCTGATTAACGTACAAGAAAATCTTATTTACTTGATCATGTTACATTTATTTAACATCATTTTGATCCATTAAACATTATGTTTCTTGTTGTTCTTCTAATTACTTCAATTACACCACTATAAGTTGATAATTAATTCTTATTAAGTAGACACGAGTAGATTCGTGGTCCATTACAACTGGTTTCCTAGTCGTATTGATCAATAATGGTTTCTGTAGATCAACAGTTATTATTAAATTGGATTTAGTTGATTTTTGAGGCAGGAGTTTTCGAAGATGGTTACCGAGTCTTCTGATCAGTTTCGGGAAGTAATGGATTATTTTTGGAGTTATTTGTGTGGTTATATGTTTGGTTTTGATTTTGAATCACACTAATGATTCTATGTTCCATTTGTGATTCATTGTTGATATTCTGATTATAATTATATTCATATTTGATTAGATTGGTTTAGAAGCGCGTTCAAACAATAGAACTATAGTTGTTTAATGTTTTAGTATAACTAGTTCCTTTCCCATATATTTTGTAACGCTTTCTTTAATACTCAAATACACCAATATGCAATTGCATAATTTTGATTGACATAGAAGAAATCTTATTTACTTTATCATGTTACCTTGATTTAACTTCTTTTTAATCCATCAAACATTACGTTTCTTGTTGTTCGTCTGATTGCTTTTATTTCACCACTGTAATTTGATTATTGATTCTTATTAAGTGGATACGAGTAGTTGTGTTGTCCTTTACAACTGGTTTTCTTGTCTTAATGGTTAATAATGGTTTCTATAGATCAACAGTTGTTATTAAGATGGATTTAGTGGATTTCTGAGGCAGGAGTGTTCGAAGATGGTTATGGAGTCTTCCAATGAGTTTTGGGTAGGAATGGATTGATTTTAGGAGTTATTCTTGTGGTTATATGTTGGGTTTTGGTTTCAAATCACTAATGATACTATGTTCATTTGGGATTCGTTATTGCGATGCTGATGATAATTATAATTATATTTTATTAGATTAGTTTAGAAGCGCGTTCAAACAAGAGAACTATAGTTGTTTAATGTTTTACTATAACTAGTTCATTTCCCATGTATTTTGTAACACTTTCTTAAATACTCATATACACCAATATGTAGTTGCATAATTTTGATTGACATACAAGAAATCTTATTTACTTTATCATGTTACATTGATTTAACTTCTTTTTAATCCATCAAACATTACGTTTCTTGTTGTTCTTTTGATTACTTTTATTTAACCACTGTAATTTGATTATTGATTCTTATTAAGTGGATACGAGTAGTTTTGTGGACCTTTACAACTGGTTTCCTTGTCTTAATGGTCAATAATGGTTTCTGTTGATCAACAGTTGTTATTAAGATGGATTTAGGGGATTTCTGAGCAAGAGTGTTCAAAGATGGTTATGGAGTCTTCTTATCAGTTTCGGGTAGGAATGGATTGATTTTATGAATTATTCGTCTGGTTATATGTTCGGTTTTGGTTTCAAATCACACTAATAATACTATGTTCCATTTGTTTTTCATTGTTGCGATTTTGATGATAATTATAATTATATTTGATTAGATTGGTTTAAAAGTGCGTTGAAACAATAGAACTATAGTTGTTTATTATTTTAGTATAACTAGTTCCTTTCCCATGTATTAAGTAATGCTTTCTTAAATACTCTTATGCACCAATCTATAGTTGCATAATTTTGATTAACGTACAAGAAAATCTTATTTACTTTATCATGTTACATTGATTTAATTTCATTTTGATTCATCAAACATTACATTTCTTGTTGTTCAAATAATTACTTTCATTCCGCCACTATAATTTGATTATTGATGGTTATTAAGTGGATACGAGTAGTTTCCTGGTCCTTTACAACTGGTTTCCTTGTCTTAATGGTCAATAATGGTTTCTGTAGATCAACAATTGTTATTAAGATGGATTTACTGGATTTCTGAGGCAGGAGTGTTCGAAGATGGTTATGGAGTTTTTTGATCAGTTTTGGGTAGGAATGGCTTGATTTTAGGAGTTATTCGTGTGGTTATATGTTCAGTTTTGGTTTCGAATCACCCTAATGATACTATGCTCCATTTGTGATTCATTGTTGCGATTCTGATAATAATTATAATCATATTTGATTAGATTGGTTTAGAAGCGCGTTCAAACAATAGAACTATAATTGTTTAGTGTTTTAGTATAACTAGTTCATTTCCCATGTATTTAGTAACGCTTTCTTAAATACTCATATACACCAATATGTAGTTGCATAATATTGATTGACATACAAGAAATGTTATTTACTTTATCATGATACATTGATTTAATATCTTTTTAATCCATCAAATATTAAATTTCTTGTTGTTCGTCTGATTACTTTTATTTCACTACTGTAATTTGATTATTGATTCTTATTAAGTGGATACGAGTAGTTTTATGGTCCTTTACAACTGGTTTCCTTGTCGTAATGGTCAATAACGGTTTCTGTAGATCAACAGTTGTTATTGAAATGGATTTAGTGGATTTCGGATGTAGGAGTGTTCGAAGATGGTTATGGAGTCTTCTGATAAGTTTTGGGAACGAATGGGTTGATTTTAGGACTTATTCGTGTAGTTATATGTTCGGTTTTGGTTTCGAGTCACACTAATGATTCTACGTTCCATTTGGGATTCATTGTTGATATTCTGATGATAATTATATTCATATTTGATTACATTGGTTTAGAAGTGCGTTCAAACCATAGAACTATACTTGTTTAATGTTTTAGTATAACTAGTTCATTTCCCATGTATTTAGTAACGCTTTCTTAAATACTCATATACACCAATATGTAGTTGCATAATTTTGATTGACATACAAGAAATCTTATTTACTTTATCATGTTACATTGATTTAACTTCTTTTTAATCCATCAAACATTACATTTCTTGTTGTTCATCTGATTACTTTTATTTCACCACTGTAATTTGATTATTGAATCTTGTTAAGTGGGGACGAGTACTTTCGTGGTCCCTTAAAACTGGTTTCCTTGTCTTAATGGTTAATAATGGTTACTGTAGATCAACAGTTGTTATTAAGATGGATTTAGTAGATTTCTGATGCCGGAGTGTTCGAAGATGGTTATGGAGTCTTCTAATAACTTTTGGGTATGAATGGATTGATTTCAGGACTTATTCGTGTGGTTATATGTTCGGTTTTGGTTTCGAAACACACTAATGATTCTATGTTCCATTTGTGATTCATTGTTGATATTCTGATGATAATTATATTCATATTTGATTACATTGGTTTAGAAGTGCGTTCAAACCATAGAACTATACTTATTTTTTGTTTTAGTATAACTAGTTCCTTTCCCATGTATTTAGTAATGCTTTCTTCAATACTCTTTTACACTAATCTGTAGTTGTATAATTTTGATTAACGTATAAGAAAATCTTTTTACTTAATCATGTTACATTAATTTAACTTTATTTTGATCCATCAAACGTTACGTTTCTCGTTGTTCATGTAATTACTTCTATTCCACCACTGTAATTTGATTATTGATTCTTATTAAGTGGATACGAGTAGTTTCGTGGTCCTTTACAACTGGTTTCCATGTCTTAATGGTCAATAATGGTTTCAGTAGATCAACAGTTGTTATTAAGATGGATATAGTGGAATTCTGAGGCAAGAGTGTTCGAAGATGGTTATGGAGTCTTCTGATGAGTTTCGGGTAGGAATTGATTGATTTTAGGAGTTATTCGTGTGGTTATATTTTCGGTTTTGGTTTCGAATCACACTATTGATTCTATGTTTAATTCGTGATTTATTGTTGATATTCTGATGATAATTGTTTTCATATTTGATTACATTTGTTTAGAAGTGCGTTTAAACCATAGAACTGTACTTGTTTAATGTTTTAGTATAACAAGTTCCTTTCCCATGTACTTAGTAATGCTTTCGCAAATACTTTTATACACCAATCTGTAGTTGCATAATTTTTATTTGACGTACAAGAAAATCTTATTTACTCGATCATGTTACATTGATTTAACTTCTTTTTGATCCATCAAGCATTGCATTTCTTGTTGTTCGTCTGATTACTTTCATTTCACCACTTTAATTTGATTATTGATTCTTACTAAGTGGATACGAGTTGTTTCATGTTCCTTTAGAACAGGTTTTCTTGTCTTAATGGTAAATAAAGATTTCTATAGATCAACAGTTGTTATTAAGATGGATTTAGTGGATTTCTGAGGCAGGAGTGTTCGAAGATGGTTAAGGAGTCTTCTTATCAGTTTCGGGTAGGAATGGACTGATTTTAGGAATTATTCATGTGGTTATATGTTCGGTTTTGGTTTCGAATCACACTAATGATTCTATGTTCCATTTGTGATTCATTGTTGATATTCTAATAATAATTATATTCATATTTGATTACATTGGTTTAGAAGTGTGTTCAAACCATAGAACTATACTTGTTTAATGTTTTAGTATAACTAGGTTTTTTCCCATCTATTATATGCTTTCTTAAATACTCTTATAGACCAATCTGTAGTTGCATAATTTTGATTAACGTACAAGAAAATCTTATTTACTTGATCATGTTATATTGATTTAACTTCTTTTTGATCCATCAAGCATTACGTTTATTGTTGTTCGTCTGATTACTTTCATTCCACCACTGTAATTTGATTATTGAATCTTATTAAGTGGATACGAGTAGTTTCATGGTCCTTTACAACTGGTTTTCTTGTCTAAATGGTCAATAATGGTTTTTGTAGATCAACAGTTTTTATTAAGATGGATTTAGTAGATTTCTGAGACAAGAGTGTTCGAAGATGGTTATGGCGTCTTCTTATCAGTTTCGGGTAGGAATGGAGTGATTTTATGAATTATTTGTGTGGTTATATGTTCGGTTTTGGTTTCGAATCACACTAATAATACTATGTTCCATTTGTTTTTCATTGTTGCGATTTCGATGATAATTATAATCATATTTGATTAGATTGGTTTAGAAGTGCGTTAAAACAATAGAACTATAGTTGTTTAATGTTTTAGTATAACTAGTTCTTTTTCTATGTATTTAGTAATGTTTTCGTAAATACTTTTATACAACAATATGTAGTTGCATAATTTTGATTGACGTACAAGAAAATCTTATTTACTTGATCAAGCTACTTTGATTTACCTTCTTTTTGATCCATCAAGCATTATGTTTCATGTTGTTCATCTGATTACTTTTATTCCACCACTATAAGTTGATAATTAATTGTTATTAAGTGGATACGAGTAGATTCGTGGTCCTTTACAACTGGTTTTCTTGTCTTAATGGTCAATAATGGTTTGTGTGGATCAACAGTTGTTATTAAGATGGATTTAGTGGATTACTGAGACAGGAGTGTTCGAAGATGGATATGGAGTCTTCTGATGAGTTTCGGGTAGGAATGGATTTTTTTAGGAGTTATTTGTGTGGTTATATGTTCGGTTTTGGTTTCGAATCACACTAATGATACTATGTTCATTTGGGATTCGTTATTGCCATTCTGATGATAATTATATTCATATTTGATTAGATTGGTTTAGAAGCGCGTTCACACAATAGAGCTATAGATGTTTAATGTTTTAGTATAACTAGTTCCTTTGCCATGTATTTAGTAACGCTTTCTTAAATACTCATATACACCAATAAATTTTGATTGACATACAAGAAATCTTATTTACTTTATCATGTTACATTGATTTAACTTCTTTTTAATCCATCAAATATTACGTCTCTTGTTGTTCATCAGATTACTTTTATTTAACCACTGTAATTTGATTATTGATTCTTATTATGTGGATACGAGTAGTTTTGTGGTCCTTTACAACTGGTTTCTTTGTCTTAATGGTCAATAATGGTTTCTTTAGATCAACAGTTGTTATTAAGATGGATTTAGTGTATTTCTGAGGCACGAGTGTTCGAAGATGGTTATGGAGTTTTCTGATCAGTTTCGAGTAGGAATGGATTGATTTTTGTAGTTATTCGTGTGGTTATATATTCGGTTTTGGTTTCGAATCACACTAATGATTCTATGTTCCATTTGTTATTCATTATTGATATTCTGATGATAATTAAATTCATATTTGATTACATTGGTTTAGAAGTGTGTTGAAACAATAGAACTATATTTGTTTGTTGTTTTAGTATAACTAGTTTCTTTCCCATGTATTAAATAATGCTCTCTTAAATACTCTTATACACCAATCTGTAGTTACATAATTTTGATTAACGTACAAGAAAATCTTATTTACTTTATCATGTTACATTGATTTACCTTCTTTTTGATCCATCAAGCATTATGTTTCATGTTGTTCGTCTGATTACTTTTATTCCACCACTATAAGTTGATAATTAATTGTTATTAAGTGGATACGAGTAGATTCGTGTTCCTTTACAACTGGTTTTCTTGTCTTAATGGTCAATAATGGTTTGTGTGGATCAACAGTTGTTATTAAGATGGATTTAGTGGATTACTGAGACAGGAGTGTTCGAAGATGGATATGGAGTCTTCTGATGAGTTTCGGGTAGGAATGGATTTTTTTAGGAGTTATTCGTGTGGTTATATGTTCGGTTTTGGTTTCGAATCACACTAATAATACTATGTTCCATTTGTGATTCATTGTTGTGATTCTGATGATAATTATAATCATATTTGATTAGATTGGTTTAGAAGGGCGTTGAAACAATAGAACTGTAGTTGTTTAATGTTTTAGTATAAATAGTTCCTTTCCCATGTATTTACTAATGCTTTCTTAAATTCTCTTACACACCAATCTGTAGTTGCCTAAATTTTATTAACGTACAAGAAAATCTTATTTACTTTTTCATGTTACATTGATTTAACTTCGTTTTGATCCATCAAACATTACGTTTCTTCTTGTTCGTCTAAATACCTTCATTCCACCACTGTAATTTGATTATTCATTCTTATTAAATGGATACGAGTAGTTTCATGGTCCTTTACAAATGGTTTCCTTGCCTTAATGGTCAATAATGGTTTGTGTAGATCAACAGTTGTTATTAAGATGGATTTAGTGGATTTCTGAGGAAGGAGTGTTCGAAAAAGGTTATGGAGTCTTCTGATCAGTTTCGGGTAGGAATGGATTGATTTTAGGAGTTATTTGTGTGGTTATTTGTTTAGTTTTGGTTTCGAATCACACTAATGATACTATGTTCTATTTGAGATTCATTGTTGCGATTATGATGATAATTATAATCATATTTGATTAGATTGGTTTAGAAGTGCGTTGAAACAATAGAACTATGGTTGTTTAATGTTTTAGTATAACTAGTTCTTTTCCCTCGTATTTAGTAGTGCTTTCTTAAATACTCTTATACACTAATCTATAGTTGCATAATTTTGATTAACGTACAAGAGAAAATCTTATTTACTTTATCATGTTACATTGATTTAACTTCATTTTGATTCATCAAACATTACGTTTCTTGTTGTTCATCTAATTACCTTCATTCCGCCACTGTAATTTGATTATTGATTCTTATTAAGTGGATACGAGTAGTTTCATGGTCCTTGTCAACTAGTTTCCTTGTCTTAATAGTCAACAATGGCTTCTATAGATCCACAGTTGTTATTAAGATGGATTTAGTTGATTTCGCTGGCAGGAGTGTTCGAAGATGGTTATGGAGTCTTCTGATCAGTTTCGGGTAGGAATGGATTTATTTTAGGAGTTATTCGTGCGGTTATATGTTCGGTTTTGGTTTCGAATCACACTAATAATACTATGTTCCATTTGTGATTCATTGTTGCGATTCTGATGATAATTATAATCATATTTGATTAGATTGGTTTAGAAGTGCGTTGAAACAATAGAAATGTAGTTGTTTAATGTTTTAGTATAAATAGTTCCTTTCCCATGTATTTAGTAATGCTTTCTTAAAATCTCTTATACACCAATCTGTAGTTGCATAAATTTTATTAACGTACAAGAAAATCTTATTTACTTTATCATGTTACATTGATTTAACTTCGTTTTGATCCATCAAACATTACGTTTCTTCTTGTTCGTCTAAATACCTTCATTCCACCACTGTAATTTGATTATTCATTCTTATTAAGTGGATACGAGTTGTTTCATGGTCCATTACAACTGGTTTTCTTGTCTTAATGGTCAATAATAGTTTGTGTAGATCAACAGTTGTTATTAAGATGGATTTAGTGGATTTCTGAGGCAGGAGTGTTCGAAAATATTTATGGAGTCTTCTGATTAGTTTCGGGTAGTAATGGATTGATTTTAGGAGTTATTCGTGCGGTTATATGTTTGGTTTTGGTTTCGAATCACACTAATAATACTATGTTCCATTTGTGATTCATTGTTGCGATTCTGATGATAATTATAATCATATTTGATTAGATTGGTTTAGAAGTGTGTTGAAACAATAGAACTATGGTTGTAAAGGTTTTAGTACAACTAGTTCATTTCTCATGTATTTAGTAGTGCTTTCTTAAGTACTCTTATGCACTAATTCGTAGTTGCATAATTTTGATTAACGTACAAGAAAATCTTATTTACTTTATCATGTTACATTGATTTAACTTTGTTTTGATCCATCAAACATTGCGTTTCTTCTTGTTAATCTAAATACCTTCATTCCACCACTGTAATTTGATTATTGATTCTTATTAAGTGGATACGAGTGGTTTCATGGTTCTTTACAACTGGTTTCCTTGTCTTAATGGTCAATAATGGCTTCGGTAGATCCATAGTTGTTATTAAGATGGATTTAGTGGATTTCTCTGGCAGGAGTGTTCGAAGATGGTTATGGAGTTTTCATATCAGTTTCGGGTAGGAATGGATCGATCTTAGGAGTTATTCGTGCGGTTATATGTTAGGTTTTGGTTTCGAATCACACTAATAATACTATGTTCCATTTGTGGTTCACTGTTGCGATTCTGATGATAATTATAATAGTATTTGATTAGATTTGTTTAGAAGTGCCTTGAAACAATATAACTATAGTTGTTTAATGTTTTAGTATAAATAGTTCCTTTCACATGTATTTATTAATGTTTTCTTAAATTCTCTTATACACCAATCTGTAGTTGCATAAATTTGATTAACGAACAAGAAAATCTTATTTACTTTATCATGTTACATTGATTTAACTTCGGTTTGATCAATCAAACATTACGTTTCTTCTTGTTCGTCTAAATACCTTTATTCCACCAATGTAATTTGATTATTCATTCTTATTAAGTGCATACGAGTAGTTTCATGGTCCTTTACAAATAATTTCCTTGTCTTAATGGTTAATAATGGTTTTTGTAGATCAACAGTTGTTATTAAGATGGATTTAGAGGATTTTTAAGGCAAGAGTGTTCGAAGATGGTTATGAAGTCTTCTGATCAGTTTTGGGTAGGAATGGATTGATTTTAGGAGTTATTCGTGTGGTTATATGTTCCGTTTTGGTTTAGAATCACACTAATGATACTATGTTACATTTGTTATTCATTGTTGCGATTCTAATGATAATTATAATCATATTTGATTAGATTAGTTTAGAAGTGCGTTGAAACAATAGAACTATGCTTGTTTAATGTTTTAGTATAACTAGTTCTTTTTCCATGTATTTAGTAGTGCTTTCTTAAATACTCTTATACACGAATCTGTAGTTGCATAATTTTGATTAACTTACAAGAAAATCTTATTTACTTTATCATGTTACATTGATTTAACTTTATTTTGATTCATCAAACATTACGTTTCTTGTTGTTCGTCTAATAACCTTCATTCTGCCACTGTAATTTGATTATTGATTCTTATTAAGTGGATACGAGTAGTTTCATGGTCCTTTACAACTAGTTCCTTGTCTTAATGGTCAATAATGGCTTCTGTAGAGCCACAGTTGTTATTAAGATGGATTTAGTGGATTTTGCTGGCAGGAGTGTTCGAAGATGGTTATGGAGTCTTCTGATCTGTTTCGGGTAGGAATGGATTGATTTTAGGAGTTACTCGTGCGGTTATATGTTCGGTTTTGGTTTCGAATCACACTAATAATACTATGTTCCATTTGTGATTCATTGTTGCGATTCTGATGATAATTACAATCATATTTGATTGGATTGGTTTAGAAGTGCGTTGAAACAATAAAACTATAGTTGTTTAGTGTTTTAGTATAAATAGTTCCTTTCCCATGTATTTAGTAATGCTTTCTTAAATTCTCTTATACACCAATCTGAAGTTGCTTAAATTTTACTAACGTACAAGAAAATCTTATTTACTTTATCATGTTACATTGATTTAACTTCGTTTTGATCCATCAAACATTGCGTTTCTTCTTGTTCGTCTAAATACCTTTATTCCACCACTTTAATTTGATTATTCATTCGTATTAAGTGGATACGAGTAGTTTCATGGTCCTTTACAAATGGTTTCCTTGTCTTAATGGTCAATAAGGGTTTCTGAAGATCCACAGTTGTTATTAAGATGGATTTAGTGGATTTCTTTGGCAGGAGTGTTCGAAGATGGTTATGGAGTCTTCTGATCAGTTTCGGCTAGGAATGGATTGATTTTAGTAGTTATTCGTGCGGTTATATGTTCGGTTTTGGTTTCGAATCACACTAATAATACTATGTTCCATTTGTGATTCATTGTTGCGATTCTGATGATAATTATAATCATATTTGATTAGATTGGTTTAGAAGTGCGTTGAAACAATAGAACTATAGTTGTTTAATGTTTTAGTATAAATAGTTCATTTCCCATGTATTTAGTAATGCATTCTAAAATTCTCTTATACACCAATCTGTAGTTGCATAAATTTTACTAACGTACACGAAAATCTTATTTACTTTATCATGTTACATTGATTTAACTTCGTTTTGATCCATCAAACATTGCGTTTCTTCTTGTTCGTCTAAATACCTTCGTTCCACCACTGTAATTTGATTATTCATTCTTATTAAGTGGATACGAGTAGTTTCATGGTCCTTTACAAATGGTTTCCTTGTCTTAATGGTCAATAAGGGTTTCTGTAGATCCACAGTTGTTATTAAGATGGATTTAGTGGATTTCTTTGGCAGGAAAGTTCGAAGATGGTTATGGAGTCTTCTGATCAGTTTCGGCTAGGAATGGATTGATTTTAGGAGTTATTCGTGCGGTTATATGTTCGGTTTTGGTTTCGAATCACACTAATAATACTATGTTCCATTTGTGATTTATTGTTGCGATTCTGATGATAATTATAATCATATTTGATTAGATTGGTTTAGAAGTGCGTTGAAACAATAGAACTATAGTTGTTTAATGTTTTAGTATAAATAGTTCCTTTCCCATGTATTTAGTAATGGTTTCTTAAATTCTCTTATACACCAGTCCGTAGTTGCTTAAATTTTACTAACGTACAAGAAAATCTTATTTACTTTATCATGTTACATTGATTTAACTTTGTTTTGATCCATCAAACATTGCGTTTCTTCTTGTTCGTCTAAATACCTTCATTTAACCACTGTAATTTGATTATTCATTCTTATTAAGTGGATACGAGTAGTTTCATGGTCCTTTACAAATGGTTTCCTTGTCTTAATGGTCAATAAGGGTTTCTGTAGATCCACAGTTGTTATTAAGATGGATTTAGTGGATTTCTTTGGCAGGAGTCTTCGAAGATGGTTATGGAGTCTTCTGATCAGTTTCGGCTAGGAATGGATTGATTTTACGAGTTATTCGTGCGGTTATATGTTCGGTTTTGGTTTCGAATCACACTAATAATACTATGTTCCATTTGTGATTCATTGTTGCGATTCTGTTGATAATTATAATCATATTTGATTAGATTGGTTTAGAAGTGCGTTGAAAGAATAGAACTATAGTTGTTTAATGTTTTAGTATAAATAGTTCCTTTCCCATGTATTTAGTAATGCTTTCTTAAATTCTCTTATACACCAATCTGTAGTTGCATAAATTTTACTAACGTACAAGAAAATCTTATTTACTTTATCATGTTACATTGATTTAACTTCGTTTAGATCCATCAAACATTGTGTTTCTACTTGTTCGTCTAAATACCTTCATTCCACCACTGTAATTTGATTATTCATTCTTATTAAGTGGATACGAGTAGTTTCATGGTCCTTTACAAATGGTTTCCTTGTCTTAATGGTCAATAAGGGTTTCTGTAGATCCACAGTTGTTATTAAGATGGATTTAGTGGATTTCTTTGGCAGGATTGTTTGAAGATGGTTATGGAGTCTTCTGATCAGTTTCGGCTAGCAATGGATTGATTTTAGGAGTTATTCGTGCGGTTATATGTTCGGTTTTGGTTTCGAATCACACTAATAATACTTTGTTCCATTTGTGATTCATTGTTGCGATTCTGATGATAATTATAATCATATTTGATTAGATTGGTTTAGAAGTGTGTTGAAACAATAGAACTATGGTTGTAAAGGTTTTAGTACAACTAGTTCATTTCTCATGTATTTAGTAGTGCTTTCTTAAGTACTTTTATGCACCAATTCGTAGTTGCATAATTTTGATTAACGGACAAGAAAATCTTATTTACTTTATCATGTTACATTGATTTAACTTTGTTTTGATCAATAAAACATTACGTTTCTTCTTGTTCGTCTAAATACCTTCATTCCACCACTGTAATTTGATTATTCATTCTTATTAAGTGGATACGAGTAGTTTCATGGTCCTTTACAAATGGTTTCCTTGTCTTAATGGTCAATAAGGGTTTCTGTAGATCCACAGTTGTTATTAAGATGGATTTAGTGGATTTCTTTGGCAGGAGTGTTCGAAGATGGTTATGGAGTCTTCTGATCAGTTTCGGCTAGGAATGGATTGATTTTAGGAGTTATTCGTGCGGTTATATGTTCGGTTTTGGTTTTGAATCACACTAATAATACTATGTTCCATTTGTGATTCATTGTTGCGATTCTGATGATAATTATAATCATATTTGATTAGATTGGTTTAGAAGTGCGTTGAAACAATAGAACTATGGTTGTTTAAGGTATTAGTATAACTAGTTCCTTTCTCATGTATTTAGTAATGCTTTCTTAAGTAATCTTATGCAACAATTCGTAGTTGCATAATTTTGATTAACGTACAAGAAAATCTTATTTACTTTATCATGTTACATTGATTTAACTTTCTTTTGATCCATCAAACATTACGTTTCTTCTTGTTCGTCTAAATACCTTCATTCCACCACTGTATTCATTCTTATTAAGTGGATACGAGTAATTTCATGGTCCTTTACAACTGGTTTACTTGTCTTAATGGTCAATAATGGTTTGTGTAGATCAACAGTTGTTATTAAGATGGATTTAGCTGATTTCTGAGGCAAGAGTGTTCGAAGATGGTTATGGAGTCTTCTGATCAGTTTCGGGTAGGAATGGATTGATTTTAGGAGTTATTCGTGCGGTTATATGTTCAGTTTTGGTTTTGAATCACACTAATAATACTATGTTCCATTTGTGATTCATTGTTGCGATTCTGATGATAATTAGAAACATATTTGATTAGATTGGTTTAGAAGTTCATTGAAACAATAGAACTATGGTTGTTTAATGTTTTAGTGTAACTAGTTCTTTACCCTTGTATTTAGTAGTGCTTTCTTAAATACTCTTATACACTAATCTGTAGTTCCATAAATTTGATTAACGTACAATAAAAATCTTATTTACTTTATCATGCTACACTGATTTAACTTCCTTTTGATTCATCAAACATTACCATTCTTGTTGTTCGTCTAATCACCTTCATTACACCACTGTAATTTCATTATTGATTCTTGTTAAGTGGATACGTGTAGTTTCATGGTCCTTACAACTGGTTTCCTTGTCTTAATGGTCAATAAGGGTTTCTGTAGATCCACAGTTGTTATTAAGATGGATTTAGTGGATTTCTTTAGCGGGAGTGTTCGAAGATGGTTATGGAGTCTTCTGATCAGTTTCGGCTAGGAATGGATTGATTTTAGGAGTTATTCGTGCGGTTATATGTTTGGTTTTGGTATCAAATCACACTAATAATTCTATGTTCCAATTGTGATTCATTGTTGCGATTCTGATGATAATTATAATCATATTTGATTAGACTGGTTTAGAAGTGCGTTGAATCAATAGAACTATAGTTGTTTAATGTTTTAGTATAAATAGTTCCTTTCCCATGTATTTAGTAATGCTTTCTAAAATTCTCTTATAAACCAATCTGTAGTTGCATATATTTTATTAACGTACAAGAAAATCTTATTTAATTTATCATTTTACATTGATTTAACTTTTCTTTTGATTCATCAAACATTACCATTCTTGTTGTTCGTCTAATCACCTTCATTCCACCACTGTAATTTGATTATTGATTCTTGTTAAGTGGATACGAGTAGTTTCATGGTACTTTACAACTGGTTTTCTTGTCTTAATGGTCAATAATGATTTGTGTACATCAACAGTTGCTATTAAGATGGATTTAGTGGATTTCTGATGCAGGAGTGTTCGAAAATGTTTATGGAGTCTTCTGATTAGTTTCGGGTAGTAATGGATTGATTTTAGGAGTTATTCGTGCGGTTATATGTTTGGTTTTGGTTTCGAATCACTCTAATAATACTATGTTCCATTTGTGATTCATTGTTGCGATTCTGATGATAATTATAATCATATTTGATTAGATTGGTTTAGAAGTGTGTTGAAACAATAGAACTATGGTTGTTTAAGGTTTTAGTACAACTAGTTCATTTCTCATGTATTTAGTAGTGCTTTCTTAAGTACTCTTATGCACCAATTCGTAGTTGCATAATTTTGATTAACGCACAAGAAAATCTTATTTACTTTATCATGTTACATTGATTTAACTTTGTTTTGATCAATCAAACATTACGTTTCTTCTTGTTCGTCTAAATACCTTCATTCAACCACTGTAATTTGATTATTCATTCTTATAAGTGGATACGAGTAGTTTCATGGTCCTTTACAAATGGTTTCCTTGTCTTAATGGTCAATAATGGTTTGTGTAGATCAACAGTTGTTATTAAGATGGATTTAGTGGATTTTTGAGGCAGGAGTGTTCGAAGATGGTTATGGAGTCTTCTGATCAGTTTCGGGTAGGAATGGATTGATTTTAGGAGTTATTCGTGTGGTTATATGTTTAGTTTTGGTTTTGAATCACACTAATGATACTATGTTCCATTTGTGATTCATTGTTGCGATTCTAATGATAATTATAAACATATTTGATTAGATTGGTTTAGAAGTTCATTGAAACAATAGAACTATGGTTGTTTAATGTTTTAGTGTAACTAGTTCTTTACCCTTGTATTTAGTAGTGCTTTCTTAAATACTCTTATACACTAATCTGTAGTTCCATAAATTTGATTAACGTACAAGAAAATCTTATTTACTTTATCATGCTACACTGATTTAACTTCCTTTTGATTCATCAAACATTACCATTCTTGTTGTTCGTCTAATCACCTTCATTGCACCACTGTAATTTGATTATTGATTCTTGTTAAGTGGATACGAGTAGTTTCCTGGTCCTTACAACTGGTTTCCTTGTCTTAATGGTCAATAAGAGTTTCTGTAGATCCACAGTTGTTATTATGATGGATTTGGTGGATTTCTTTAGCGGGAGTGTTCGAAGATGGTTATGGAGTCTTCTGATCAGTTTCGGCTAGGAATGGATTGATTTTAGGAGTTATTCGTGCGGTTATATGTTTGGTTTTGGTTTCGAATCACACTAATAATTCTATGTTCCATTTGTGATTCATTGTTGCGATTCTGATGATAATTATAATCATATTTGATTAGATTGGTTTAGAAGTGCGTTGAAACAATAGAACTATAGTTGTTTAATGTTTTAGTATAAATAGTTCCTTTCCCATGTATTTAGTAATGCTTTCTAAAATTCTCTTATAAACCAATTAGTAGTTGCATATATTTTATTTACGTACAAGAAAATCTTATTTACTTTATCATGTTACATTGATTTAACTTCCTTTTGATTCATCAAACATTACCATTCTTGTTGTTCGTCTAATCACCTTCATTCCACCACTGTAATTTGATTATTGATTCTTGTTAAGTGGATACGAGTAGTTTCATGGTACTTTACAACTGGTTTTCTTGTCTTAACGGTCAATAATGGTTTGTGTACATCAACAGTTGCTATTAAGATGGATTGAGTGGATTTCTGAGGCAGGAGTGTTCGAAAATGTTTATGGAGTCTTCTGATTAGTTTCGGGTAGTAATTGATTGATTTTAGGAGTTATTCGTGCGGTTATATGTTTGGTTTTGGTTTCGAATAACACTAATAATACTATGTTCCATTTGTGATTCATTGTTGCGATTCTGATGATAATTATAATCATATTTGATTAGATTGGTTTAGAAGTGTGTTGAAACAATAGAACTATGGTTGTTTAATGTTTTAGTACAACTAGTTCATTTCTCATGTATTTAGTAATGCTTTCTTAAGTACTCTTATGCACCAATTCGTTGTTGCATAATTTTGATTAACGTACAAGAAAATCTTATTTACATTATCATGTTACATTGATTTAACTTTGTTTTGATCAATCAAACATTATGTTTCTTCTTGTTTGTCTAAATACCTTCATTCCACCACTGTAATTTGAATATTCATTCTTATAAGTGGATACGAGTAGTCTCATGGTCCTTTACAACTAGTTTCATTGTCTTAATGGTCAATAATGGTTTCTGTAGATCAACAGTTGTTATTAAGATGGATTTAGAGGATTTCTGAGGCAGGAGTGTTCGAAGATAGTTATGGAGTCTTCTGATTAGTTTCGGGTAGGAATGGATTGATTTTACGAGTTATTCGTGTGGTTATATGTTCAGTTTTGGTTTCGAATCACACTAATGATACTATGTTCCATTTGTGATTCATTGTTGTGATTCTAATGATAATTATAATCAAATTTGATTAGATTGGTTTAGAAGTGCGTTGAAACAATAGAACTATGATTGTTTAAGGTTTTAGTATAACTAGTTCTTTTCTCATGTATTTAGTAATGCTTTCTTAAGTAATCTTATGCAACAATTCGTAGTTGCATAATTTTGATTAACTTACAAGAAAATCTTATTTACTTTATCATGTTACATTGATTTAACTTCCTTTTGATCCATCAAACATTACGTTTCTTCTTGTTCGTCTAAATACCTTCATTCCACCACTGTATTCATTCTTATTAAGTGGATACGAGTAATTTCATGGTCCTTTACAACTGGTTTACTTGTCTTAATGGTCAATAATAGTTTGTGTAGATCAATAGTTGTTATTAAGATGGATTTAGCTGATTTCTGAGCCAAGAGTGTTCGAAGATGGTTATGGAGTCTTCTGATCAGTTTCGGGTAGGAATGGATTGATTTTAGGAGTTATTCGTGTGGTTATATGTTCAGTTTTGGTTTTGAATCACACTAATGATACTATGTTCCATTTGTGATTCATTGTTGTGATTCTAATGATAATTATAATCAAATTTGATTAGATTGGTTTAGAAGTGCGTTGAAACAATAGAACTATGGTTGTTTAAGGTATTAGTATAACTAGTTCCTTTCTCATGTATTTAGTAATGCTTTCTTAAGTAATCTTATGCAACAATTCGTAGTTGCATAATTTTGATTAACGTACAAGAAAATCTTATTTACTTTATCATGTTACATTGATTTAACTTCCTTTTGATCCATCAAACATTACGTTTCTTCTTGTTCGTCTAAATACCTTCATTCCACCACTGTATTCATTCTTATTAAGTGGATACGAGTAATTTCATGGTCCTTTACAACTAGTTTACTTGTCTTAATGGTCAATAATGGTTTGTGTAGATCAACAGTTGTTATTAAGATGGATTTAGCTGATTTCTGAGGCAAGAGTGTTCGAAGATGGTTATGGAGTCTTCTGATCAGTTTCGGGTAGGAATGGATTGATTTTAGGAGTTATTCGTGTGGTTATATGTTCAGTTTTGGTTTTGAATCACACTAATGATACTATGTTCCATTTGTGATTCATTGTTGCGATTCTAATGATAATTATAAACATATTTGATTAGATTGGTTTAGAAGTTCATTGAAACAATAGAACTATGGTTGTTTAATGTTTTAGTATAACTAGTTCTTTACCCTTGTATTTAGTAGTGCTTTCTCAAATACTCTTCTACACTAATCTGTAGTTTCGTAAATTTGATTAACGAATAAGAAAATCTTATTTACTTTATCATGTTACATTGATTTAACTTCCTTTTGATCCATCAAACATTACGTTTCTTCTTGTTCGTCTAAATACCTTCATTCCAACACTGTATTCATTCTTATTAAGTGGATACGAGTAGTTTCATGGTCCTTTACAACTGGTTTCCTTGTTTTAATGGTCAATAATAGTTTGTGTAGATCAACAGTTGTTATTAAGATGGATTTAATGGATTACTTTGGTAGGAGTGTTCGAAGATGGTTATGGAGTCTTCTGATCAGTTTCGGCTAGGAATGGATTGATTTTAGGAGTTGTTCGTGCCGTTATATGTTCGGTTTTAATTTCGAATCACACTAATAATACTATGTTCCCTTTGTGATTCATTGTTGCGATTCTGATGATAATTATAATCATATTAGATTAGATTGGTTTAGAAGTGCGTTGAAATAATAGAACTATAGTTGTTTAATGTTTTTGTATAAATAATTCCTTTCCCATGTATTTAGTAATGTTTTCTAAAATTCTCTTATACACCAATCTGTAGTTGCATAAATTTGATTAACGTACAAGAAAATCTTATTTGCTTTATCATGTTACCATGATTTAACTTCCTTTTGATTCATCAAACATTACCATTCTTGTTGTTCGTCTAATCACCTTCATTCCACCACTGTAATTTCATTATTGATTCTTGTTAAGTGGATACGAGTAGTGTCATGGTCCTTTACAATTGGTTTTCTTGTCTTAATGGTCAATAATGATTTGTGTAGATCAACAGTTGCTATTAAGATGGATTTAGTGGATTTCTGAGGCAGGAGTGTTCGAAAATGTTTATGGAGTCTTCTGATTAGTTTCGGGTAGTAATGGATTGATTTTAGGATTTATTCGTGCGGTTATATGTTTGGTTTTGGTTTCGAATAACACTAATAATACTATGTCCATTTGTGATTCATTGTTGCGATTCTGATGATAATTATAATCATATTTGATTAGATTGGTTTAGAAGTGTGTTGAAACAATAGAACTATGGTTGCTTAAGGTTTTAGTACAACTAGTTCATTTCTCATGTATTTAGTAATGCTTTTTTAAGTACTCTTATGCACCAATTCGTAGTTGCATAATTTTGATTAACGTACAAGAAAATCTTATTTACATTATCATGTTACATTGATTTAACTTTGTTTTGATCAAACAAACATTATGTTTCTTCTTGTTTGTCTAAATACCTTCATTCCACCACTGTAATTTGAATATTCATTCTTATAAGTGGATACGAGTAGTCTCATGGTCCTTTACAACTAGTTTCATTGTCTTAATGGTCAATAATGGTTTCTGTAGATCAACAGTTGTTATTAAGATGGATTTAGAGGATTTCTGAGGCAGGAGTGTTCGAAGATAGTTATGGAGTCTTCTGATTAGTTTCGGGTAGGAATGGATTGATTTTACGAGTTATTCGTGTGGTTATATGTTCAGTTTTGGTTTCGAATCACACTAATGATACTATGTTCCATTTGTGATTCATTGTTGTGATTCTAATGATAATTATAATCAAATTTGATTAGATTGGTTTAGAAGTACGTTGAAACAATAGAACTATGATTGTTTAAGGTTTTAGTATAACTAGTTCTTTTCTCATGTATTTAGTAATGCTTTCTTAAGTAATCTTATGCAACAATTCGTAGTTGCATAATTTTGATTAACGTACAAGAAAATCTTATTTACTTTATCATGTTACATTGATTTAACTTCCTTTTGATCCATCAAACATTACGTTTCTTCTTGTTCGTCTAAATACCTTCATTCCACCACTGTATTCATTCTTATTAAGTGGATACGAGTAATTTCATGGTCCTTTACAACTAGTTTACTTGTCTTAATGGTCAATAATAGTTTGTGTAGATCAACAGTTGTTATTAAGATGGATTTAGCTGATTTCTGAGGCAAGAGTGTTCGAAGATGGTTATGGAGTCTTCTGATTAGTTTCGGGTAGGAATGGATTGATTTTACGAGTTATTCGTGTGGTTATATGTTCAGTTTTGGTTTCGAATCACACTAATGATACTATGTTCCATTTGTGATTCATTGTTGTGATTCTAATGATAATTATAATTAAATTTAATTAGATTGGTTTAGAAGTGCGTTGAAACAATAGAACTATGGTTGTTTAAGGTTTTAGTATAACTAGTTCCTTTCTCATGTATTAGTAATGCTTTCTTAAGTAATCTTATGCGACAATTCGTAGTTGCATAATTTTGATTAACGTACAAGAAAATCTTATTTACTTTATCATGTTACATTGATTTAACTTCCTTTTGATCCATCAAACATTACGTTTCTTCTTGTTCGTCTAAATACCTTCATTCCACCACTGTATTCATTCATATTAAGTGGGTACGAGTAGTTTCATGGTCCTTTACAACTGGTTTACTTGTCTTAATGGTCAATAATAGTTTGTGTAGATCAACAGTTGTTATTAAGATGGATTTAGCTGATTTCTGAGGCAAGAGTGTTCGAAGATGGTTATGGAGTTTTCTGATCAGTTTCGGGTAGGAATGGATTGATTTTAGGAGTTATTCGTGTGGTTATATGTTCAGTTTTGGTTTTGAATCACACTAATGATACTATGTTCCATTTGTGATTCATTGTTACGATTCTAATGATAATTATAAACATATTTGATTAGATTGGTTTAGAAGTTCATTGAAACAATAAAACTATGGTTGTTTAATGTTTTAGTATAACTAGTTCTTTACCCTTGTATTTAGTAGTGCTTTCTCAAATACTCTTCTACACTAATCTGTAGTTCCATAAATTTGATTAACGAATAAGAAAATCTTATTTACTTTATCATGTTACATTGATTTAACTTCCTTTTGATCTATCAAACATTACGTTTCTTCTTGTTCGTCTAAATACCTTCATTCCAACACTGTATTCATTCTTATTAAGTGGATACGAGTAGTTTCATGGTCCTTTACAACTGGTTTCCTTGTTTTAATGGTCAATAATGGTTTGTGTAGATCAACAGTTGTTTTTAAGATGGATTTAGTGGATTACTTTGGTAGGAGTGTTCGAAGATGGTTATGGAGTCTTCTGATCAGTTTCGGCTAGGAATGGATTGATTTTAGTAGTTATTTGTGCCGTTATATGTTCGGTTTTGATTTCGAATCACACTAATAATACTATGTTTCCTTTGTGATTCATTGTTACGATTCTGATGATAATTATAATCATATTAGATTAGATTGGTTTAGAAGTGCGTTGAAATAATAGAACTATAGTTGTTTAATGTTTTAGTATAAATAGTTCCTTTCCCATGTATTTAGTAATGTTTTCTAAAATTCTCTTATACACCAATCTGTAGTTGCATAAATTTGATTAACGTACAAGAAAATCTTATTTGCTTTATCATGTTACCTTGATTTAACTTCCTTTTGATTCATCAAACATTACCATTCTTGTTGTTCGTCTAATCACCTTCATTCCACCACTGTAATTTGATTATTGATTCTTGTCAAGTGGATATGAGTAGTTTCATGGTCCTTTACAAATGGTTTTCTTGTCTTAATGGTCAATAATGATTTGTGTACATCAACAGTTGCTATTAAGATGGATTTAGAGGATTTCTGAGGCAGGAGTGTTCGAAAATGTTTATGGACTATTCTGATTAGTTTCGGGTAGTAATGGATTGATTTTAGGAGTTATTCGTTCGGTTATATGTTTGGTTTTGGTTTCGAATCACACTAATAATACTATGTTCCATTTGTGATTCATTGTTGCGATTCTGATGATAATTATAATCATATTTGATTAGATTGGTTTAGAAGTGTGTTGAAACAATAGAACTACGGTTGTTTAAGGTTTTAGTACAACTAGTTCATTTCTCATGTATTTAGTAATGCTTTCTTAAGTACTCTTATGCGCCAATTCGTAGTTGCATAATTTTGATTAACGTACAAGAAAATCTTATTTACGTTATCATGTTACATTGATTTAACTTTGTTTTGATCAATCAAACATTACGTTTCTTCTTGTTTGTCTAAATACCTTCACTCCACCACTGTAATTTGAATATTCATTCTTATAAGTGGATACGAGTAGTCTCATGGTCCTTTACAACTAGTTTCATTGTCTTAATGGTCAATAATGGTTTCTGTAGATCAACAGTTGTTATTAAGATGGATTTAGAGGATTTCTGAGGCAGGAGTGTTCGAAGATAGTTATGGAGTCTTCTGATTAGTTTCGGGTAGGAATGGATTGATTTTACGAGTTATTCGTGTGGTTATATGTTCAGTTTTGGTTTCGAATCACACTAATGATACTATGTTCCATTTGTGATTCATTGTTGTGATTCTAATGATAATTATAATCAAATTTGATTAGATTGGTTTAGAAGTGCGTTGAAACAATAGAACTATGGTTGTTTAAGGTTTTAGTATAACTTGTTCCTTTCTCATGTATTAGTAATGCTTTCTTAAGTAATCTTATGCAACAATTCATAGTTGCATAATTTTGATTAACGTACAAGAAAATCTTATTTACTTTATCATGTTACATTGATTTAACTTCCTTTTGATCCATCAAACATTACGTTTCTTCTTGTTCGTCTAAATACCTTCATTCCACCACTGTATTCATTCTTATTAAGTGGATACGAGTAGTTTCATGGTCCTTTGCAACTGGTTTACTTGTCTTAATTGTCAATAATGGTTTGTGTAGATCAACAGTTGTTATTAAGATGGATTTAGCAGATTTCTGAGGCAAGAGTGTTCGAAGATGGTTATGGAGTCTTCTGATCAGTTTCGGGTAGGAATGGATTGATTTTTGGAGTTATTCGTGTGGTTATATGTTCAGTTTTGGTTTGAATCACACTAATGATACTATGTTCCATTTGTGATTCATTGTTGCGATTCTAATGATAATTATAAACATATTTGATTAGATTGGTTTAGAAGTTCATTGAAACAATAAAACTATGGTTGTTTAATGTTTTAGTATAACTAGTTCTTTACCCTTGTATTTAGTAGTGCTTTCTCAAATACTCTTCTACACTAATATGTAGTTCCATAAATTTGATTAACGATTATGAAAATCTTAATTACTTTATCATGTTACATTGATTTAACTTCCTTTTGATCTATCAAACATTACGTTTCTTCTTGTTCGTCTAAATACCTTCATTCCAACACTTTATTCATTCTTATTAAGTGGATACGAGTAGTTTCATGGTCCTTTACAACTGGTTTCCTTGTTTTAATGGTCAATAATGGTTTGTGTAGATCAACAGTTGTTTTTAAGATGGATTTAGTGGATTACTTTGGTAGGAGTGTTCGAAGATGGTTATGGAGTCTTCTGATCAGTTTCGGCTAGGAATGGATTGATTTTAGGAGTTATTCGTGCCGTTATATGTTCGGTTTTGATTTCGAATCACACTAATAATACTATGTTCCCTTTGTGATTCATTGTTGCGATTCTGATGATAATTATAATCACATTAGATTAGATTGGTTTAGAAGTGCGTTGAAATAATAGAACTATAGTTGTTTAATGTTTTAGTATAAATAGTTCCTTTCCCATGTATTTAGAAATTCTCTTATACACCAATCTGTAGTTGCATAAATTTGATTAACGTACAAGAAAATCTTATTTTCTTTATCATGTTACCTTGATTTAACTTCCTTTTGATTCATCAAACATTACCATTCTTGTTGTTCGTCTAATCACCTTCATTCCACCACTGTAATTTGATTATTGATTCTTGTTAAGTGGATACGAGTAGTTTCATGGTCCTTTACAACTGGTTTTCTTGTCTTAATGGTCAATAATGATTTGTGTACATCAACAGTTGCTATTAAGATGGATTTAGAGGATTTCTGAGGCAGGAGTGTTCGAAAATGTTTATGGAGTCTTCTGATTAGTTTCGGGTAGTAATGGATTGATTTTAGGAGTTATTCGTGCGGTTATATGTTTGGTTTTGGTTTCGAATCACACTAATAATACTATGTTCCATTTGTGATTCATTGTTGCGATTCTGATGATAATTATAATCATATTTGATTAGATTGGTTTAGAAGTGTGTTGAAACAATAGAACTATGGTTGTTTAAGGTTTTAGTACAACTAGTTCATTTCTCATGTATTTAGTAATGCTTTCTTAAGTACTCTTATGTACCAATTCGTAGTTGCATAATTTTGATTAACGTACAAGAAAATCTTATTTACGTTATTATGTTACATTGATTTAACTTTGTTTTGATCAATCAAACATTACATTTCTTCTTGTTTGTCTAAATACCTTCATTCCACCACTGTATTCATTCTTATTAAGTGGATACGAGTAGTTTCATGGTCCTTTACAACTGGTTTACTTGTCTTAATTGTCAATAATGGTTTGTGTAGATCAACAGTTGTTATTAAGATGGATTTAGCAGATTTCTGAGGCAAGAGTGTTCGAAGATGGTTATGGAGTCTTCTGATCAGTTTCGGGTAGGAATGGATTGATTTTTGGAGTTATTCGTGTGGTTATATGTTCAGTTTTGGTTTGAATCACACTAATGATACTATGTTCCATTTGTGATTCATTGTTGCGATTCTAATGATAATTATAAACATATTTGATTAGATTGGTTTAGAAGTTCATTGAAACAATAAAACTATGGTTGTTTAATGTTTTAGTATAACTAGTTCTTTACCCTTGTATTTAGTAGTGCTTTCTCAAATACTCTTCTACACTAATCTGTAGTTCCATAAATTTGATTAACGATTATGAAAATCTTAATTACTTTATCATGTTACATTGATTTAACTTCCTTTTGATCTATCAAACATTACGTTTCTTCTTGTTCGTCTAAATACCTTCATTCCAACACTTTATTCATTCTTATTAAGTGGATACGAGTAGTTTCATGGTCCTTTACAACTGGTTTCCTTGTTTTAATGGTCAATAATGGTTTGTGTAGATCAACAGTTGTTTTTAAGATGGATTTAGTGGATTACTTTGGTAGGAGTGTTCGAAGATGGTTATGGAGTCTTCTGATCAGTTTCGGCTAGGAATGGATTGATTTTAGGAGTTATTCGTGCCGTTATATGTTCGGTTTTGATTTCGAATCACACTAATAATACTATGTTCCCTTTGTGATTCATTGTTGCGATTCTGATGATAATTATAATCACATTAGATTAGATTGGTTTAGAAGTGCGTTGAAATAATAGAACTATAGTTGTTTAATGTTTTAGTATAAATAGTTCCTTTCCCATGTATTTAGAAATTCTCTTATACACCAATCTGTAGTTGCATAAATTTGATTAACGTACAAGAAAATCTTATTTTCTTTATCATGTTACCTTGATTTAACTTCCTTTTGATTCATCAAACATTACCATTCTTGTTGTTCGTCTAATCACCTTCATTCCACCACTGTAATTTGATTATTGATTCTTGTTAAGTGGATACGAGTAGTTTCATGGTCCTTTACAACTGGTTTTCTTGTCTTAATGGTCAATAATGATTTGTGTACATCAACAGTTGCTATTAAGATGGATTTAGAGGATTTCTGAGGCAGGAGTGTTCGAAAATGTTTATGGAGTCTTCTGATTAGTTTCGGGTAGTAATGGATTGATTTTAGGAGTTATTCGTGCGGTTATATGTTTGGTTTTGGTTTCGAATCACACTAATAATACTATGTTCCATTTGTGATTCATTGTTGCGATTCTGATGATAATTATAATCATATTTGATTAGATTGGTTTAGAAGTGTGTTGAAACAATAGAACTATGGTTGTTTAAGGTTTTAGTACAACTAGTTCATTTCTCATGTATTTAGTAATGCTTTCTTAAGTACTCTTATGTACCAATTCGTAGTTGCATAATTTTGATTAACGTACAAGAAAATCTTATTTACGTTATTATGTTACATTGATTTAACTTTGTTTTGATCAATCAAACATTACATTTCTTCTTGTTTGTCTAAATACCTTCATTCCACCACTGTATTCATTCTTATTAAGTGGATACGAGTAGTTTCATGGTCCTTTACAACTGGTTTACTTGTCTTAATTGTCAATAATGGTTTGTGTAGATCAACAGTTGTTATTAAGATGGATTTAGCAGATTTCTGAGGCAAGAGTGTTCGAAGATGGTTATGGAGTCTTCTGATCAGTTTCGGGTAGGAATGGATTGATTTTTGGAGTTATTCGTGTGGTTATATGTTCAGTTTTGGTTTGAATCACACTAATGATACTATGTTCCATTTGTGATTCATTGTTGCGATTCTAATGATAATTATAAACATATTTGATTAGATTGGTTTAGAAGTTCATTGAAACAATAAAACTATGGTTGTTTAATGTTTTAGTATAACTAGTTCTTTACCCTTGTATTTAGTAGTGCTTTCTCAAATACTCTTCTACACTAATCTGTAGTTCCATAAATTTGATTAACGATTATGAAAATCTTAATTACTTTATCATGTTACATTGATTTAACTTCCTTTTGATCTATCAAACATTACGTTTCTTCTTGTTCGTCTAAATACCTTCATTCCAACACTTTATTCATTCTTATTAAGTGGATACGAGTAGTTTCATGGTCCTTTACAACTGGTTTCCTTGTTTTAATGGTCAATAATGGTTTGTGTAGATCAACAGTTGTTTTTAAGATGGATTTAGTGGATTACTTTGGTAGGAGTGTTCGAAGATGGTTATGGAGTCTTCTGATCAGTTTCGGCTAGGAATGGATTGATTTTAGGAGTTATTCGTGCCGTTATATGTTCGGTTTTGATTTCGAATCAAACTAATAATACTATGTTCCCTTTGTGATTCATTGTTGCGATTCTGATGATAATTATAATCACATTAGATTAGATTGGTTTAGAAGTGCGTTGAAATAATAGAACTATAGTTGTTTAATGTTTTAGTATAAATAGTTCCTTTCCCATGTATTTAGAAATTCTCTTATACACCAATCTGTAGTTGCATAAATTTGATTAACGTACAAGAAAATCTTATTTTCTTTATCATGTTACCTTGATTTAACTTCCTTTTGATTCATCAAACATTACCATTCTTGTTGTTCGTCTAATCACCTTCATTCCACCACTGTAATTTGATTATTGATTCTTGTTAAGTGGATACGAGTAGTTTCATGGTCCTTTACAACTGGTTTTCTTGTCTTAATGGTCAATAATGATTTGTGTACATCAACAGTTGCTATTAAGATGGATTTAGAGGATTTCTGAGGCAGGAGTGTTCGAAAATGTTTATGGAGTCTTCTGATTAGTTTCGGGTAGTAATGGATTGATTTTAGGAGTTATTCGTGCGGTTATATGTTTGGTTTTGGTTTCGAATCACACTAATAATACTATGTTCCATTTGTGATTCATTGTTGCGATTCTGATGATAATTATAATCATATTTGATTAGATTGGTTTAGAAGTGTGTTGAAACAATAGAACTATGGTTGTTTAAGGTTTTAGTACAACTAGTTCATTTCTCATGTATTTAGTAATGCTTTCTTAAGTACTCTTATGTACCAATTCGTAGTTGCATAATTTTGATTAACGTACAAGAAAATCTTATTTACGTTATTATGTTACATTGATTTAACTTTGTTTTGATCAATCAAACATTACATTTCTTCTTGTTTGTCTAAATACCTTCATTCCACCACTGTAATTTGAATATTCATTCTTATAAGTGGATACGAGTAGTCTCATGGTCCTTTACAACTAGTTTCATTGTATTAATGGTCAATAATGGTTTATGTAGATCAACAGTTGTTATTAAGATGGATTTAGAGGATTTCTGAGGCAGGAGTGTTCGAAGATAGTTATGGAGTCTTCTGATTAGTTTCGGGTAGGAATGGATTGATTTTACGAGTTATTCGTGTGGTTATATGTTCAGTTTTGGTTTCGAATCACACTAATGATACTATGTTCCATTTGTGATTCATTGTTGTGATTCTAATGATAATTATAATCAAATTTGATTAGATTGGTTTAGAAGTGCGTTGAAACAATAGAACTATGGTTGTTTAAGGTTTTAGTATAAATAGTTCCTTTCTCATGTATTAGTAATGCTTTCTTAAGTAATCTTATGTAACAATTCGTAGTTGCATAATTTTGATTAACGTACAAGAAAATCTTATTTACTTTATCATGATACATTGATTTAACTTCCTTTTGATCCATCAAACATTACGTTTCTTCTTGTTCGTCTAAATACCTTCATTCCGCCACTGTATTCATTCTTATTAAGTGGATACGAGTAGTTTCATGGTCCTTTACAACTGGTTTACTTGTCTTAATGGTCAATAATGGTTTGTGTAGATTAACAGTTGTTATTAAGATGGATTTAGCTGATTTCTGAGGCAAGAGTGTTCGAAGATGGTTATGGAGTCTTCTGATCAGTTTCGGCTAGGAATGGATTGATTTTAGGAGTTATTCGTGCGGTTATATGTTCGGTTTTGATTTCGAATCACATTAATAATACTATGTTCTATTTGTGATTCATTGTTGCGATTCTAATGATAATTATAATCATATTTGATTAGATTGGTTTAGAAGTGCATTGAAATAATAGAACTATAGTTGTTTAATGTTTTAGTATAAATAGTTCCTTTCCCATGTATTTAGTAATGCTTTCTAAAATTCTCTTATACACCAATCTGTAGTTGCATAAATTTGATTAACTAGTGACTCAGAACGACACTATATGCCACATTTAAAAATAAACCAATCAAAGTTCAAGTTTTAAAACCATGCGGAAGCGTTTTGTAAATAAGACAAACCCAAAATATGTAAATGTAAAATTTGGCAAAACACGCGCCAACCCATTATTTAAATCTCATAAATAAAATTCAAATGTCATGACTTAAGATGAAGTCTTAGAATGCATGCTGGACCCGTGTTGTGCTCCTAATGGCAACTTTAATTAACGACCTGAGAATAGCATACTTAAAATGTCAACACAATGGTTGGTGAGTTCAAGAGTTTGCATTTAACATAAACAATGATAATTTGCATAACATAAGAAGTGCATTGAAATAGATAGCTAGTCTATATTCATAAGTAATAACAATAGTGATTTCGCGATCGAAGCTGACTGTGTTGCGTTTGTTGCCTCCCGTCACGACTTACCAGGTCGTAACGATGTTTGTGTCTAGGACAATATTGCACCCGTTTGACCTCGAGTCGCACAGGTGGGGCTTGTCAAACCTAGTAGTACTACCCAAGATTTCATGCTAGTTACCATTATTAACAATCCGAAAGTGTGAGGACTTTCAAGGTATTATACACCATGTTAAAACATACACAACTTATAATAATGATATAGCGTTTGTGAACAAGTATGCTACCTCCCCCATAAGAGAGTTTCTAAAATAGTGGGGCATGAACTCACCTGATGTGCAAGGATAATGACAAGAGAGAACTGATGATGGATGGAAAGACAACCCTTCAAGGTTACCTAGAACACGTAAGTACATAAGTACGTGTGCACAGAAAACTTAACAACCCTAAGTGCTCAATAAACACATTGACCCAAGGCTTTGGAAAACAAGACTCCTCTAACCTAGTTGACCCGTTTGACCCGTTGGTGACATATTAATTGAAATCTCGTTTAATCAAACGTATCAACTTATCATACATGATTATCAAACAAAGTATTCACGCATATTACATCATCAACCCAAGTTCAATCTAGATCATCATACAACTTATGCGAATCTCAAACAATCAACATGCTCAACACAATCATTAATATATCACAACTAATAATTCATTCATGAAGTCTAATCATGCACAACATGCCATGTGAAGCCACTCACGACTTCACACCCTAAACCCTGCCAATCCTACTAAGTAGGGGCCTCAGATTCGCACGCGTGTATGACAATCATAATAACATAAATCAACAAGATTCATTCCAACCAACAAACACAATAATGATCAATTCCAATCCCAAACATGATTTCCTAATCACTAGCCATAATTCATCATCATGTATAATCACCAAGAACCTACATTCTTTAAATGATCAATCAAGCATCCATACAACCCAAGTAACACATTCCACCACATTAGACATCATCCATAAGCATTCTAACATGCTCCTAACACCATAAACATGCTCACATCATCATATCCAATGATCTTCAAAAATAAAGTTTCCCTTTTTAGAAGGTAACACCCAAAAGCAATCTAATATCCAATTCCTTCATAGTTTCATCAATTTTATACCCAATCAAGTTCATAACATTCATTCTAACATGATAATCATCACTAACTCATCAAAATTCCCAATCATCATGCATAAAAGTTTCCACTTATAGTAAGGTATGAACAAACACTAGATTTCATGACTTTTCTTGCACAATTCAAGTAAACCAACATCCAAGCAATGTATCTAACATCATACAATCATCAAATCATGAATTCCAAGAACAAAAAGTTTCCTCTTAAGGCAATGTGTGAACAATGTGATCAAACCATGGAATTCTTGCATAATCAACATAATCTAACATTCATACAATCTAACCAACATCAAATTAACATCTAACAATCATCAATTTCACTTTTTTTCATCACCAATTTCGAATTAGGGTTCTTCAAGAATCAAAACCATGAAAAACTAATCAAAACTAACCTTTAGGTGTGCTTAGATGATGATTAACACTTGAAAACAACTTGTAATACTTGAAACCACTTGGAATTTGACTTGTGCAGTTGTTCTTGGATCAAAATAGCAAGATGAAGGTGTTGGGAGGGGGGTTACGGCCGCAATGGGGGTTTGGGGCTAGGGTTGGGTTTAATTTTGTTTAAATATGGTAACTTTTTATTTCAATCCAATTACAAAATAAACCCCATTGTTTATATTTTATAAAAACTAATCCTTTTAACACTTTTTAATAGGTTTTAACTACAAAATATAAACATTACTAATCAACAATAATAATCACATACATTTTCAACTAATAGCAAAACATATGAGATCATAGTTACACATTGTCACGTTATCGAGTAAAATTCACAAACAATAACTTAAAATGCATGAATCACATAACCACAACTAATAATCAACATTATTCACTAGGTTATCATTTGTTTACCATAGATAATTGCTATTAAGTCACTAACGTTCAACGACAACTAGTGTGTGCTCACGACACGTGTATGCAAGACCTAACGGAACTAACGGAGTTTGGTAACGGAAAATTACCAGATGTCACATTATCCCCATGTTGAAAGAATTTTCGTCCCGAAAATTGCGTTACATGGTTGTGTTACATCACTGGTTTGCTGTATTGGCATAACGAAATCGAGTGAGTTGTCACATCATCCCCATGTTGAAAGAAATTTAGTCCCGAAATTTAATTAGTACCTTCCCCGGCTGTGACCGTCTTTTCGAACAGATGAGGATGCTTGAGCTTCATCTGATCCTCGCGTTCCCACGTGAATTCCGGTCCACGTCTTGAGTTCCAACGAACCTTGACTATAGGTATTTTGCTTTGCTTAAGAGTTTTGACCTCATGGTCCATTACTTCAATAGGCTCCTCAACAAAGCGCAATTGCTCATCCACTTGTACTTCCTCGAGTAGTACAACCAAAGTCTCATCAAATAAGCACTTTTTCAGATTTGAGACGTGAAATACGTTGTGCACGCCATTTAAAGACTCAGGCAGGTCTAACCGATACGCCACTGGACCTATTCTTTCAAGAATCTCAAATGGTCCAACGTATCTCGGGTTAAGCTTGCCTCTTTTGCCAAATCGAATGACGCCTTTCCATGGTGAGACCTTCAACAACACTTTGTCACCGACCTGAAATTCCAAAGGTTTTCGTCGCTTGTCTGCATAGCTCTTTTGTCTGTCTCGTGCTACAGCCATACGGTTCCGTATCTGCACAATTTTTTCGGTAGTCTCGTGCACCAATTCAGGGCCAGTCAGCTGACTATCACCAACTTCAGCCCAACAAACTGGTGATCTACACTTTCGACCATACAACGCCTCAAATGGTGCTGCCTGAATACTAGTATGGTAACTATTGTTGTACGAGAATTCGACCAAAGGTAGATGAACTTCCCAATTATTTCCAAAATCAATTACGCAAGCACGTAACATGTCCTCCAAAGTTTGAATAGTACGCTCGCTTTGTCCATCGGTCTGCGGATGATATGCAGTACTCATATCCAACCGCGTTCCCAGAGATTTCTGTAACGACTGCCAGAAATGAGACGTAAAACGAGCATCACGATCAGAAATAATCGAGATCGGCACGCCATATCTTGAGACCACCTCCTTCAGGTAAATTCTGGTTAATTTTTCCATTTTGTCCGTCTCCTTGATCGCCAAGAAGTGAGCTGACTTAGTCAGTCGATCCACGATCACCCATATCGTGTCACAACCATTAGAAGTTCTGGGTAATTTAGTAATAAAGTCCATAGAAATTTGTTCCCACTTCCACAAAGGAATCTCAGGTTGTTGCAGTAACCCAGATGGCTTTTGATATTCCACTTTAACCTTGGAACAAGTTAGACACTTGCTCACATACGTTGCTACGTCTGCCTTCATATTAGGCCACCAATAGTGCGCTTTCAGGTCATGATACATTTTGTCAGAACCAGGGTGTATGGAATATTTAGACTTATGTGCTTCACCCATGACTAAATCTCTCAAATCTCCATACATGGGTACCCAAAGTCTATCCATGAAATACCGGATTCCATCGGATTTGACTTCCAACTGTTTGTCCATCCCACGTAAAGATTCTGAACCAATGTTTTTCATTTTCAAAGCTTCTGTCTGAGCTTCCTTGATTTGTTCAGGCAAATGAGTGCTAATCGTAAGCTGCAAAGCACGCACTCGCCGGGGCTTAGCAGTCTCCTTCCTACTCAAAGCATCAGCAACTACATTCGCCTTACCTGGGTGATATTTGATAGCACAATCGTAATCGTTTAACAGTTCCACCCAGCGTCGCTGCCTCATGTTTAGCTCTTTCTGCTCAAAGATATGCTGAAGACTCTTGTGATCGGTGTAAATGGTGCATTTGGTTCCGTACAAGTAATGTCTCCAGATCTTCAAGGCAAAAATCACTGCACCTAACTCCAAATCATGAGTAGTATAGTTCTTTTCATGCACCTTCAGTTGTCTCGAGGCATAGGCTATTACCTTGCCACGTTGCATCAGGACACAACCAAGTCCTTGGATAGAAGCATCACAGTAAACCACAAAATCATCACTTCCTTCTGGTAATGCTAATATCGGCGCGCTACAGAGTTTCTGTTTCAACAACTGAAAAGCAGCTTCTTGCCTCTCACCCCATTTATACGTTGTTCCTTTATGGGTCAAGGCTGTGAGAGGTTGAGCGATTTTTGAAAATCCCTCGATGAAACGTCGATAGTACCCTGCCAGTCCAAGAAATTGCCTTATCTCACTAGGCGTCTTGGGTACCGACCAGTTCTTTATAGCCTCAATCTTGGTAGGATCCACATGTATTCCTTTCTCGTTAACAATGTGACCCAAGAATCGCACCTCACGAATCCAAAAATCACACTTAGAAAACTTGGCATACAACTGTTCCTTCTTAAGCAATTCCAAGATTAGACGTAGATGCTCCTCATGCTCCTCCTTGGTCTTAGAATAGATCAATATGTCATCGATAAACATGATAACAAACTGATTGAGGTAGGGTTTGCACACACGATTCATGAGATCCATGAATACCGCTGGTGCATTAGTCAACCCAAAGGGCATGACCAAGAATTCATAATGACCATAACGAGTGCGGAATGCGGTTTTAGAGATGTCTTCCTCCCGAACTCTCAGTTGATGATAACCGGACCTCAAATCAATTTTTGAGTAATAGCTTGATCCCTGAAGTTGATCAAATAAGTCATCAATACGGGGCAAAGGGTATCGGTTCTTGACTGTGACCTTGTTCAACTCTCTGTAGTCAATGCACATACGAAAGGTACCATCTTTCTTCTTAACAAAAAGTACAGGTGCTCCCCATGGTGATGAGCTCGGTCGAATAAATCCTTTATCCAATAGCTCCTGAAGTTGTGCAGATAGTTCCTGCAGTTCGTTTGGCGCTAACCGATAAGGTGCTCTCGCAATTGGAGCTGCTCCGGGAGTCAAATCAATTTGAAATTCAACCTGACGATGAGGTGGTAGTCCAGGCAGATCCTCTGGAAACACCTCAGGAAAGTCACGAACTACCGGGATATTCTCTATCTTCTTCTCTTCTTGTTGTTTATCCGTCACAAGGGCTAATATGGCTAAGTGACCCTTGCGTAGCCACTTCTGCGCTTTCATAAAAGATATGATGCCTATCACTGCACCACTCTTTTCGCCCTTAACTGAGAGAATCTCTCCCTCCTTTAGAGGAATGCGAATAACCTTCTCATGGCATATGACTTCTGCCTGCTTCTCAGACAGCCAATCCATACCCACGACCACATCAAAACTCCCAAGTGTAATAGGCATGAGATCGATATCAAAGGTATGACCAGCGAGTTCTATCTTACAACCCTTAAGGATATGCGTAACGGAAATTTGCTTACCATCAGCTAATTCTACGGTATACTTAGAGTCCAACGCAGAAGGCATATCACTTAGGAGACTACCGAATTTAGTAGAAATAAAACTCCTATCGGCTCTAGTATCAAACAGTATAGAAGCAAAACGACCATTAATAGGAAATTTACCAGTAACAGTAGTAGGATCGTTTAGAGCCTCACCTGATCCCATGACAAAGGCTCTCCCTTTTGCTCCACCATTGTCGCCACCATTATTGTCACCATTGCCCCCATTATTGTTATTACCACCATTTCCATTGCCATTACCATTTCTTTTTAATTGAGGGCAATTTCTCTTGTAATGCCCCTCTTTTCCACATTCAAAGCAACCCTTTGGCGTTTCATGGGGCCGCTGGGACTGCTGAGGCTGCTGGGGCTTCTTCATTAACTCCCCACGACAATCTTTTGCCGCGTGTCCAACCTTCCCACAACGCTGGCATCGAAAGCTATTACACCTGTCAGTGTGGTGATAGTTGCATCGGCTGCATTTGGGGCTTTTCCCCGCATAACCACCGGGTCCTTGAGTTGGGGCAGACGATTGGTTGAAGTTGCGGTTGTTATCAAACCTCCTTTGTTGCTGTTGTTGTTGAGGCTGTTGTTGCTGAGGTTGACTACCAGATGTTGATCCCTTGCTGGCATTACTTTCCCACTTGCGTTTATTGTCGGGCATGCTTGTCACAGCGCCCCGCTTAGGTAACTTCCCTTGCTCCATTGCCTGATCGGTGAGTTTATGAGCCAATCGAATGACCTGTTGAATAGTAGGAAGATTTGCAGTGGTCACCATACTTTGAATTGGTGCACGAGACTACCGAAAAGATTGTGCAGATACGGAACCGTATGGCTGCAGCGCGAGACAGACAAAAGAGCTATGCAGACAAGCTACGGAAACCTTTGGAATTTCAGGTCGGTGACAAAGTGTTGTTGAAGGTCTCACCATGGAAAGGCGTCATTCGATTTGGCAAAAGAGGCAAGCTTAACCCGAGATACGTTGGACCATTTGAGATTCTTAAAAGAATAGGTCCAGTGGCGTATCGGTTAGACCTGCCTGAGTCATTAAATGGCGTTCACAACATATTTCACGTCTCAAATCTGAAAAAGTGCTTATTTGATGAGACTTTGGTTGTACCACTCGAGGAAGTACAAGTGGATGAGCAATTGCGCTTTGTTGAGGAGCCTGTTGAAGTAATGGACCGTGAGGTCAAAACTCTTAAGCAAAGCAAAATACCTATAGTCAAGGTTCGTTGGAACTCAAGACGTGGACCGGAATTCACGTGGGAACGCGAGGATCAGATGAAGCTCAAGTATCCTCATCTGTTCGAAACGACGGTCACAGCCGGGGAAGGTACTGATTAAATTTCGGGACGAAATTTCTTTCAACATGGGGATGATGTGACAACTCACTTGATTTCGTTATGCCAATGCAGTAAACCAGTGATGTAACACAACCATGTAACGTAATTTTCGGGACGAAAATTCTTTCAACATGGGGATAATGTGACATCTGGTAATTTTCCGTTACCAAACTCCGTTAGTTCCGTTAGGTCTTGCATACACGTGTCGTGAGCACACACTAGTTGTCGTTGAACGTTGGTGACTTAATAACAATTATCTATGGTAAACAAATGATAACCTAGTGAATAATGTTGATTATTAGTTGTGGTTATGTGATTCATGCATTTTAAGTTATTGTTTGTGAATTTTACTTGATAACGTGACAATTTGTAACTATGATCTCATATGTTTTGCTATTAGTTGAAAATGTATGTGATTATTATTGTTGATTAGTAATGTTTATATTTTGTAGTTAAAACCTATTAAAAAGTGTTAAAAAGATTAGTTTTTATAAAATATAAACAATGGGGTTTATTTTGTAATTGGATTAAAATAAAAAGTTACCATATTTAAACAAAATTAAACCCAACCCTAGCCCCAAACCCCCATTGCGGCCGTAACCCCCCTCCCAACACCTTCATCTTGCGATTTTGATCCAAGAACAAGTGCACAAGTCAAATTCCAAGTGGTTTCAAGTATTACAAGTTGTTTTCAAGTGTTAATCATCATCTAAGCACACCTAAAGGTTAGTTTTGATTAGTTTTTCACGGTTTTGATTCTTGAAGAACCCTAATTCGAAATTGGTGATGAAAAAAGTGAAATTGATGGTTGTTAGATGTTAATTTGATGTTGGTTAGATTTTTGAATGTTAGATTATGTTGATTATGCAAGAATTCCATGGTTTGATCACATTGTTCACACATTGCCTTAAGAGGAAACTTTTTGTTCTTGGAATTCATGATTGGTTGATTGTATGATGTTAGATACATTGCTTGGATGTTGGTTTACTTGAATTGTGCAAGAAAAGTCATGAAATCTAGTGTTTGTTCATACCTTACTATAAGTGAAAACTTTTATGCATGATGATTGGGAATTTTGATGAGTTAGTGATGATTATCATGTTAGAATGAATGTTATGAACTTGATTGGGTATAAAATTGATGAAACTATGAAGGAATTGGATATTAGATTGCTTTTGGGTGTTACCTTCTAAAAAGGGAAACTTTATTTTTGAAGATCATTGGATATGATGATGTGAGCATGTTTATGGTGTTAGGAGCATGTTAGAATGCTTATGGATGATGTCTAATGTGGTGGAATGTGTTACTTGGGTTGTATGGATGCTTGATTGATCATTTAAAGAATGTAGGTTCTTGGTGATTATACATGATGATGAATTATGGCTAGTGATTAGGAAATCATGTTTGGGATTGGAATTGATCATTATTGTGTTTGTTGGTTGGAATGAATCTTGTTGATTTATGTTATTATGATTGTCATACACGCGTGCGAATCTGAGGCCCTACTTAGTAGGATTGGCAGGGTTTAGGGTGTGAAGTCGTGAGTGGCTTCACATGGCATGTTGTGCATGATTAGACTTCATGAATGAATTATTAGTTGTGATATATAATGATTGTGTTGAGCATGTTGATTGTTTGAGATTCGCATAAGTTGTATGATGATCTAGATTGAACTTGGGTTGATGATGTAATATGCGTGAATACTTTGTTTGATAATCATGTATGATAAGTTGATACATTTGATTAAACGAGATTTCAATTAATATGTCACCAACGGGTCAAACGGGTCAACTAGGTTAGAGGAGTCTTGTTTTCTAAAGCCTTGGGTCAATGTGTTTATTGAGCACTTAGGGTTGTTAAGTTTTCTGTGCACACGTACTTATGTACTTACGTGTTCTAGGTAACCTTGAAGGGTTGTCTTTCCATCCATCATCAGTTCTCTCTTGTCATTATCCTTGCACATCAGGTGAGTTCATGCCCCACTATTTTATAAACTCTCTTATGGGGGAGGTAGCATACTTGTTCACAAACGCTATATCATTATTATAAGTTGTGTATGTTTTAACATGGTGTATAATACCATGAAAGTCCTCACACTTTCGGATCGTTAATAATGGTAACTAGCGGGAAATCTTGGGTAGTACTACTGGGTTTGACAAGCCCCACGTGTGCGACTCGAGGTCAAACGGGTGCAATATTGTCCTAGACACAAACATCGTTACGACCTGGTAAGTCGTGAGGGGAGGCAACAAACGCAACACAGTCAGCTTCGATCGCGAAATCACTATTGTTATTACTTATGAATATAGACTAACTATCTATTTCAATGCACTTCTTATGTTATGCAAATTATCATGGTTTATGTTAAATGCAAACTCTTGAACTCACCAACCATTGTGTTGACATTTTTAGTATGCTATTCTCAGGTCGTTAATTAAAGTTGCCATTAGGAGCACAACACGGGTCCAGCATGCATTCTAAGACTTCATCTTAAGTCATGACATTTGAATTTTATTTATGAGATTTAAATAATGGGTTAGCGCGTGTTTTGCCAAATTTTACATTTACATATTTTGGGTTTGTCTTATTTACAAAACGCTTCCGCATGGTTTTAAAACTTGAACTTTGATTGGTTTATTTTTAAATGTGGCATATAGTGTCGTTCTGAGTAACTAGTGGATACGAGTAGTTTCATGGTCCTTTACAACTGGTTTCCTTGTCTTAACGGTCAATAATGGTTTGTGTAGATCAACAGTTGTTATTAAGATGGATTTAGCTGATTTCTGAGGCAGGAGTGTTCGAAGATGGTTATGGAGTCTTCTGATCAGTTTCGGCTAGGAATGGATTGATTTTATGAGTTATTCGTGCGGTTATATGTTCGGTTTTGATTTCGAATCACACTAATAATACTATGTTCCCTTTGTGATTTATTGTTGCGATTCTGATGATAATTATAATCATATTTGATTAGATTGGTTTAGAAGTGTGTTGAAATAATAGAACTATAGTTGTTTAATGTTTTAGTATAAATAGTTCCTTTCCCATGTATTTAGTAATGCTTTCTAAAATTCTCTTATACACCAATTAGTAGTTGCATAAATTTGATTAACGTACAAGAAAATCTTATTTACTTTATCATGTTACCTTGATTTAACTTCCTTTTAATTCATCAAACGTTACCATTCTTGTTGTTCGTCTAATCACCTTCATTCCACCACTGTAATTTGATTATTGATTCTTGTTAAGTGGATACGAGTAGTTTAATGGTCCTTTACAACTGGTTTTCTTGTCTTAATGGTCAATAATGTTTTGTGTACATTAACAGTTGCTATTAAGATGGATTTAGTGGATTTTTGAGGCAGGAGTGTTCGAAAATGTTTATGGAGTCTTCTGATTAGTTTCGGGTAGTAATGGATTGATTTTAGGAGTTATTCGTGCGGTTATATGTTTGGTTTTGGTTTTGAATCACACTAATAATACTATGTTCCATTTGTGATTCATTGTTGCGATTCTGATGATAATTATAATCATATTTGATTAGATTGGTTTAGAAGTGTGTTGAAACAATAGAACTATGGTTGTTTAAGGTTTTAGTACAACTAGTTCATTTCTCATGTATTTAGTAATGCTTTCTTAAGTACTCTTATGCACCAATTCGTAGTTGCATAATTTTGATTAACGTACAAGAAAATCTTATTTACTTTATCATGTTACATTGATTTAACTTTGTTTTGATCAATCAAACATTACGTTTCTTCTTGTTCATCTAAATACCTTCATTCCACCACTGTAATTTGAATATTCATTCTTATAACTGGATACGAGTACTTTCATGGTCCTTTACAACTAGTTTCCTTTGTCAATAATGGTTTCTGTAGATCAACAGTTGTTATTAAGATGGATTTAGAGGATTTCTAAGGCAGGAGTGTTCGAAGATGGTTATGGAGTCTTCTGATTAGTTTCGGGTAGGAAAGGATTGATTTTACGACTTATTCGTGTGGTTATATGTTCAGTTTTGGTTTCGAATCACACTAATGATACTATGTTACATTTGTGATTTATTGTTGTGATTCTAATGATAATTATAATCAAATTTGATTAGATTGGTTTAGAAGTGCGTTGAAACAATAGAACTATAGTTGTTTAAGGTTTTAGTATAACTAGTTCCTTTCTCATGTATTTAGTAATGCTTTCTTAAGTACTCTTATGCAACAATTCGTAGTTGCATAATTTTAATTAACGTACAAGAAAATCTTATTTACTTTATCTTGTTACATTGATTTAACTTCCTTTTGATCCATCAAACATTACGTTTCTTCTTGTTCGTCTAAATACCTTCATTCCACCACTGTATTCATTACTATTAAGTGGATACGAGTAGTTTCATTGTCCTTTACAACTGGTTTCCTTATCTTAATGGTCAATAATGGTTTGTGTAGATCAACAGTTGTTATTAAGATGGATTTAGCTGATTTCTGAGGCAGGAGTGTTCGAAGATGGTTATGGAGTCTTTCGATCAATTTCGGCTAGGAATGGAGTGATTTTAGGAGTTATTCGTGCGGTTATATGTTCGGTTTTGATTTCTAATCACACTAATGATACTATGTTCCATTTGTGATTCATTGTTGCGATTCTAATGATAATTATAAACATATTTGATTAGATTGGTTTAGAAGTTCATTGAAACAATAGAACTATGGTTGTTTAATGTTTTAGTATAACTAGTTCTTTACCCTTGTATTTAGTAGTGCTTTCTCAAATACTCTTCTACACTAATCTGTAGTTCCATAAATTTGATTAACGTACAAGAAAATCTTATTTACTTTATCATGTTACATTGATTTAACTTCCTTTTGATTCATCAAACATTACCATTCTTGTTGTTCGTCTAATCACCTTCATTGCACCACTCTAATTTGATTATTGATTCTTATTAAGTGGATACGAGTAGTTTCATGGTCCTTTACAACTGGTTTCCTTGTCTTAATGGTCAATAATGGCTTCTGTAGATCCACAGTTGTTATTAAGATGGATTTAGTGGATTTTGCTGGCAGGAGTGTTCGAAGATGGTTATGGAGTCTTCTGATCAGTTTTGGGTAGGAATGGATTGATTTTAGGAGTTATTCATGAGGTTATATATTCGGTTTTGGTTTCGAAACACACTAATAATACTATGTTCCATTTGTGATTCATTGTTGCGATTCTGATGATAATTATAATCATATTTGATTAGATTGGTTTAGAAGTGCGTTGAAAAAATAGAACTATAGTTGTTTAATGTTTTAGTATAAATAGTTTCTTTCCCTTGTATTTAGTAATGCTTTCTTAAATACTCTTATACACTAATCTGTAGTTCCATAAATTTGATTAACGTACGAGAAAACCTTATTTACTTTATCATGTTACATTTATTTAACTTCGTTTTGATTCATCAAATATTGCGTTTCTTCTTGTTCGTCTAAATACCTTCATTTCACCACTGTAATTTGATTATTGATTCTTATTAAGTGGATACGAGTAGTTTCATGGTCCTTTACAAATGGTTTCGTTGTCTTAATGGTCAATAATGGTTTGTGTAGTTCAACAGTTGTTATTAAGATGGATTTAGTGGATTTCTGAGGCAAGAATGTTCGAAGATGGTTATGGTGTCTTCTGATCTGTTTCGGGTAGGAATGGATTAATTTTAGGAGTCATTTGTGTGGTTATATGTTTAGTTTTGGTTTCGAATCACACTAATGATACTATGTTCTATTTGAGATTCATT
Source organism: Flaveria robusta (assembly GCA_025506415.1). Lineage (NCBI taxonomy): Eukaryota > Viridiplantae > Streptophyta > Magnoliopsida > Asterales > Asteraceae > Flaveria > Flaveria robusta. The sequence goes on from CM046470.1 coordinate 20,471,898, forward strand.
GTTGCGATTCTAAAGATAATTATAATCATATTTGATTAGATTGGTTTAGAAGTGCGTTGAAATAATAGAACTATGGTTGTTTAAGGTTTTAGTATAACTAGTTCCTTTCTCATGTATTTAGCAATTCTTTCTTAAGTACTCTTATGCACCAATTCGTAGTTGCATAATTTTGATTAACGTACAAGAAAATCTTAGTTACTTTATCATGTTACATTGATTTAACTTCATTTTGATCCATCAAACATTTCGTTTCTTCTTGTTCGTCTAAATACCTTCATTCCACCACTGTAATTTGATTATTGATTCTTATTAAGTGGATACGAGTAGTTTCATGGTCCTTTACAAATGGTTTCCTTGTCTTAATGGTCAATAAGGGTTTCTGTAGATCCACAGTTGTTATTAAGATGGATTTAGTGGTTTTATTTGGCAGGAGTTTTCGAAGATGGTTATGGAGTCTTCTGATCAGTTTCGGCTAGGAATGGATTGATTTTATGAGTTATTCGTGCGGTTATATGTTCGGTTTTGATTTCGAATCACACTAATAATACTATGTTCCCTTTGTGATTTATTGTTGCGATTCTGATGATAATTATAATCATATTTGATTAGATTGGTTTAGAAGTGTGTTGAAATAATAGAACTATAGTTGTTTAATGTTTTAGTATAAATAGTTCCTTTCCCATGTATTTAGTAATGCTTTCTAAAATTCTCTTATACACCAATTAGTAGTTGCATAAATTTGATTAACGTACAAGAAAATCTTATTTACTTTATCATGTTACCTTGATTTAACTTCCTTTTAATTCATCAAACATTACCATTCTTGTTGTTCGTCCAATCACCTTCATTCCACCACTGTAATTTGATTATTGATTCTTGTTAAGTGGATACGAGTAGTTTAATGGTCCTTTACAACTGGTTTTCTTGTCTTAATGGTCAATAATGTTTTGTGTACATTAACAGTTGCTATTAAGATGGATTTAGTTGATTTCTGAGGCAGGAGTGTTCGAAAATGTTTATGGAGTCTTCTGATTAGTTTCGGGTAGTAATGGATTGATTTTAGGAGTTATTCGTGCGGTTATATGTTTGGTTTTGGTTTTGAATCACACTAATAATACTATGTTCCATTTGTGATTCATTGTTGCGATTCTGATGATAATTATAATAATATTTGATTAGATTGGTTTAGAAGTGTGTTGAAACAATAGAACTATGGTTGTTTAAGGTTTTAGTACAACTAGTTCGTTTCTCATGTATTTAGTAATGCTTTCTTAAGTACTCTTATGCACCAATTCGTAGTTGCATAATTTTGATTAACGTACAAGAAAATCTTATTTACTTTATCATGTTACATTGATTTAACTTTGTTTTGATCAATCAAACATTACGTTTCTTCTTGTTCATCTAAATACCTTCATTCCACCACTGTAATTTGAATATTCATTCTTATAACTGGATACGAGTACTTTCATGGTCCTTTACAACTAGTTTCCTTTGTCAATAATGGTTTCTGTAGATCAACAGTTGTTATTAAGATGGATTTAGAGGATTTCTAAGGCAGGAGTGTTCGAAGATGGTTATGGAGTCTTCTGATTAGTTTCGGGTAGGAATGGATTGATTTTACGAGTTATTCGAGTGGTTATATGTTCAGTTTTGGTTTCGAATCACACTAATGATACTATGTTACATTTGTGATTTATTGTTGTGATTCTAATGATAATTATAATCAAATTTGATTAGATTGGTTTAGAAGTGCGTTGAAACAATATAGAACTATAGTGTTTAAGGTTTTAGTATAACTAGTTCTTTCTCATGTATTTAGTAATGCTTTCTTAAGTACTCTTATGCAACAATTCGTAGTTGCATATTTTAATTAACGTACAAGAAAATCTTATTTACTTATCTGTTACATTGATTTAACTTCCTTTTGATCCATCAAACATTACGTTTCTTCTTGTTCGTCTAAATACCTTCATTCCACCACTGTATTCATTCCTATTAAGTGGATACGAGTAGTTTCATGGTCCTTTACAACTGGTTTCCTTATCTTAATGGTCAATAATGGTTTGTGTAGATCAACAGTTGTTATTAAGATGGATTTAGCTGATTTCTGAGGCAGGAGTGTTCGAAGATGGTTATGGAGTCTTCTGATCAATTTCGGCTAGGAATGGATTGATTTTAGGAGTTATTCGTGCGGTTATATGTTCGGTTTTGATTTCGAATCACACTAATGATACTATGTTCCATTTGTGATTCATTGTTGCGATTCTAATGATAATTATAAACATATTTGATTAGATTGGTTTAGAAGTTCATTGAAACAATAGAACTATGGTTGTTTAATGTTTTAGTATAACTAGTTCTTTACCCTTGTATTTAGTAGTGCTTTCTCAAATACTCTTCTACACTAATCTGTAGTTCCATAAATTTGATTATCGTACAAGAAAATCTTATTTACTTTATCATGTTACATTGATTTAACTTCCTTTTGATTCATCAAACATTACCATTCTTGTTGTTCGTCTAATCACCTTCATTGCACCACTCTAATTTGATTATTGATTCTTATTAAGTGGATACGAGTAGTTTCATGGTCCTTTACAACTGGTTTCCTTGTCTTAATGGTCAATAATGGCTTCTGTAGATCCACAGTTGTTATTAAGATGGATTTAGTGGTTTTATTTGGCAGGAGTTTTCGAAGATGGTTATGGAGTCTTCTGATCAGTTTCGGCTAGGAATGGATTGATTTTAGGAGTTATTCGTGCAGTTATATGTTCGGTTTTGATTTCGAAGTACACTAATAATACTATGTTCCCTTTGTGATTCATTGTTCCGATTCTGATGATAATTATAATCATATTTGTTTAGATTGGTTTAGAAGTGCGTTGAAATAATAGAACTATAGTTGTTTAATGTGTTAGTATAAATAGTTCCTTTCCTATGTATTTAGTAATGCTTTCTAAAGTTCTCTTATACACCAATCTGTAGTTGCATAAATTTGATTAACATACAAGAAAATCTTATTTACTTTATCATGTTACCTTGATTGAACTTCCTTTTGATTCATCAAACATTACCATTCTTGTTGTTCGTCTAATCACCTTCATTCCACCACTGTAATTTGATTATTGATTCTTGTTAAGTGGATACGAGTAGTTTCATGGTCCTTTACAACTGATTTCTTGTCTTAATGGTCAATAATGATTTGTGTACATCAACAGTTGCCATTAAGATGGATTTAGTTGATTTCTGAGGCAGGAGTGTTCGAAAATATTTATGGAGTCTTCTGATTAGTTTCGGGTAGTAATGGATTGATTTTAGGAGTTATTCGTTCGGTTATATGTTCGGTTTTGGTTTCGAATCACACTAATAATACTATGTTCCATTTGTGATTCATTGTTGCGATTCTGATGATAATTATAATCATATTTGATTAGATTGGTTTAGAAGTGTGTTGAAACAATAGAACTATGGTTGTTTAAGGTTTTAGTACAACTAGTTCATTTCTCATGTCTTTAGTAATGCTTTCTTAAGTACTCTTATGCACCAATTCGTAGTTGCATAATTTTGATTAACATACAAAAAAATCTAATTTACTTTATCATGTTACATTGATTTAACTTTGTTTCGATCAATCAAACATTACGTTTCTTCTTGTTCGTCTAAATACCTTCATTCCACCACTGTAATTTGAATATTCATTCTTATAAGTGGATACGAGTAGTTTCATGGACCTTTACAACTAGTTTCCTTGTCTTAATGGTCAATAATGGTTTGTGTAGATCAACAGTTGTTATTAAGATGGATTTAGTGGATTTCTGAGGCAGGTGTGTTCGAAGATGGTTATGAAGTCTTCTAATTAGTTTCAGGTACGAATGGATTGATTTTACGAGTTATTCGTGTGGTTATATGTTCAGTTTTGGTTTCGAATCACACTAATGATACTATGTTCCATTTGTGATTTATTGTTGTGATTCTAATGATAATTATAATCAAATTTGATTAGATTGGTTTAGAAGTACGTTGAAACAATAGAACTATGGTTGTTTAAGGTTTTAGTATAACTAGTTCCTTTCTCATGTATTTAGTAATGCTTTCTTAAGTACTCTTATGCAACAATTCGTAGTTGCATAATTTTGATTAACGTACAAGAACATCTTATTTACTTTATCATGTTATATTGATTTAACTTCCTTTTGATCCATCAAACATTACGTTTCTTCTTGTTCGTCTAAATACCTTCATTCCACCACTGTATTCATTCTTATTAAGTGGATACGAGTAGTTTCATAGTCCTTTACAACTGGTTTCCTTGTCTTAATAGTCAATAATGGTTTGTGTAGATCAACAGTTGTTATTAAGATGGATTTAGCTGATTTCTGAGGCAGGAGTGTTCGAAGATGGTTCTGGAGTCTTGTGATCAGTTTCGGGCAGGAATGGATTGATTTTAGGAGTTATTCGTGCGGTAATATGTTCGGTTTTGGTTTCGAATCACACTAATAATACTATGTTCCATTTGTGATTCATTATTGCGATTCTAATGATAATTATAATCATATTTGATTAGATTGGTTTAGAAGTGCGTTGAAATAATAGAACTATAGTTGTTTAATGTTTTAGTATAAATAGTTCCTTTCCCATGTATTTAGTAATGCTTTCTAAAATTCTCTTATACACCAATCTGTAGTTGCATAAATTTGATTAACGTATAAGAAAATCTTATTACTTATCATGTTACATTGATTTAACTTCCTTTTGATTCATCAACCATTACCATTCTTGTTGTTCGTCTAATCACCTTTATTCCACCACTGTAATTTGATTATTGATTTGTTAAGGGGATACGAGTAGTTTTATGGTCCTTTACAACTGGTTTCCTTGCCTTAATGTCAATAATGGTTTGTGTAGATCAACAGTTGTTATTAAGATGGATTTAGTGGATTTCTGAGGCAGGAGTGTTTGAAAATGTTTATGGAGTCTTCTGATTAGTTTCGGGTAGGAATGCATTGACTTTAGGAGTTATTCGTGCGGTTATATGTTCGGTTTTGGTTTCGAATCACACTAATAATACTATGTTCCGTTTGTGATTCATTATTGCGATTCTGATGATAATTATAATCATATTTGATTAGATTGGTTTAGAAGTGTGTTGAAACAATAGAACTATAGTTGTTTAATGTTTTAGTATAAATAGTTCATTTCCCTTGTATTTAGAAATGCTTTCTTAAATACTCTTATACACTAATCTGTAGTTCCATAAATTTGATTAACGTACAAGAAAATCTTATTTACTTTATCATGTTACATTGATTTAAATTCCTTTTGATTCATCAAACATTGCCATTCTTGTTGTTCATCTAATCACCTTCATTGCACCACTGTAATTTGATTATTGATTCTTATTAAGTGGATACAAGTAGTTTCATGGTCCTTTACACCTGGTTCCCTTGTCTTAATGGTCAATAATGACTTCTGTAGATCCATAGTTGTTATTCAGATGGATTTAGTGGATTTTGCTGGCAGGAGTGTTCGAAGATGGTTATGGAGTCTTCTGATCAGTTTCGGGTAGAAATGGTTTGATTTAAGGAGTTATTCGTGTGGTTATATGTTTAGTTTTGGTTTCGAATCACACTAATGATACTATGTTTCATTTGAGATTCATTATTGCGATTCGAATGATAATTATAATCAAATTTGTTTAGATTGGTTTAGATGTGCGTTGAAACAATAAAACAACGGTTGTTTAAGGTTTTAGTATAACTAGTTTCTTTCTCATGTATTTAGTAATGCTTTCTTAAGTACTCTTATGCACCAATTCGTAGTTGCATAATTTTGATTAACGTACAAGAAAATCTTATTTACTTTATCATGTTACATTGATTAAACTTCCTTTTGATTCATCAAACATTACCATTCTTGTTGTTCGTCTAATTACCTTCATTCCACCATTGTAATTTGATTATTCATTCTTATAAGTGGATACGAGTAGTTTCATTGTCCTTTACAACTAGTTTCCTTGTCTTAATGGTCAATAATGGTTTCTGTAGATCAACAGTTGTTATTAAGATGGATATAGAGGATTTCTGAGGCAAGAGTGTTCGAAGATGGTTGTGGAGTCTTGTGATCAGTTTCGGGCAGGAATGGATTGATTTAGGAGTTATTCCGTGCGGGTATATGTTCCGTTTTGGTTTCCGAATCACACTAATAATACTGTTCCATTTGTGATTCATTATTGCGATTCTAATGATAATTATAATCATATTTGATTAGATTGGTTTAGAAGTGCGTGAAATAATAGAACTATAGATGTTTAATGTTTAGTATAAATAGTTCCTTTCCCATGTATTTAGTATAAATAGTTCCTTCCCTGTATTTGTAATGCTTCTAAAATTCTCTTATACACCAATCTGTAGTTGCATAAATTGATTAACGTATAAGAAAATCTTATTTACTTTATCATGTTACATTGATTTAACTTCCTTCTTGATTCATCAAACATTACCATTCTTGTTGTTCGTCTAATCACTTTATTCCACCACGTAATTTGATTATTGATTCTTGTTAAGGGATACGAGTAGTTAATGGTCCTTTACAACTGGTTTCCTTGCCTTAATGGTCAATAATGGTTTGTGTAGATCAACAGTTGTTATTAAGATGGATTAGTGGATTCTGTGGCAGGAGTGTTGAAAATGTTTATGGAGTCTTCTGATTAGTTCGGGTAAGAATGCATTGATTTAGGAGTATTCGTGCGGTTATATGTTCGGTTTGGTTTCGAATCATATAATAATACTATGTTCCGGTTGTGATCATTGTTGCGATTTGATGATAATTATATAAATATTTGATTAGATTGGTTTAGAAGTACGTTGAAACAATAGAACTATAGTTGTTTAATGTTTAGTATAAATAGTTCCTTTCCCATGTATTTAGTAATGTTTCTTAAATTCTCTTATACACCA